>CM028352.1:44840318-45285318 GCA_016618105.1 Dendrobium huoshanense | reverse complement strand
TATGGACATCCTTACCATTTTACCTTTTTTCCACTTTTGCTTATGCTTTGGTGAGCTTTGTGATTTGCTTGACAAGTCATTACATTCGTCACCAACTAAGCAATCTTTTTTCGTATCTTCAACTTTTAGAACAATCGTTTCACCTGCATCCAAAAGTCTTTGACCCAAACTTTGCTCGTAGGAAATGAGTGAGCCAATCAAATTATCAATAGAATAATCATTCAAATCTTTTGATTCACAAATAGCAACAACTTTGGCATCAAATTTTTCAAGTAAACAACAAAGAATTTTATTGACTTTTTCAAAATTTGAAAACTCTTTTCCTAAGGCATGCAATGATGTTACAATTTGAATGAACCTAGTGTACATGTCTAAGATCGTCTCATAAGGTTTCATGGAAAATAATTCAAAATCATGCATTAACAAATTCAATTTGGATTGCTTGATTTCACTAGTGCCTTCGTATATGGTGTGCAATTTATCTCAAACTTCCTTACCGATAGTGCACGTGGATACTAACATAAAATAATCAGAATTTAAAGCACAGAAAAAGTAATTTAAAGACTTTGCATTCAATTGAGCATTGAGTTGTTCTTCCCTGTTCCATTAACTAAAAGGAATATCAATTTTAACTCCATTAACAATTCGCGACGGTGATGAATAATCAGTTAAAATCATATGCGACATACGAAAATCAATCGATTGCAAGAAAATAGACATGCGAGTTTTCCAAAAATAAAATGACATATTTTAGAAAAAAGGAGGTCTGATGATTGAATAACCTTCCGCAACATTACAATTAGCCATGGATCAAAATTCAAAAGCTTTTAAAAACCTATTTTATGTAAACTTGCTCTGATACCTCTTGAAAGTTCGTTAGGAATGTTAAGCCCTATAGAAAATGTTCCAAAGATAATTAAAAGAGAGAGGTGAATTAGAAAACTTTAAAACTAAAGATAAAACTCCAACCAAAATCACCACAAATAAAGTGCAGAAGAAAAAAATAAATGCGGAAGTGATAATAAGAAAGAACACTATAGTGGTTCGGTCAAGCCTTGACCTACGTCCATTCCTTGGAGGGGCCCTCCAAGTATTGCACTAAAATAAGTGTCTCTCCTTCAGCCCCCACAGCTAGGCGGAGAAGCCCTCACAAAATCACTTCCACCTTCCCCGGTGCGGCGGAGTCGCCGGGTCCTTTGACACCAAGGAGATATTCTTCTTTGGTGAACTTACCTCAAGACAAGCCTTGAATCCAATGGTACTAAGGTGCGAGTTCACCGTAGCAACCATGTGGATCCCCCACCACACTCCCTTGAGTTCCTCCCCCTCACAAGATCTTCTCCCTCTCAAACTCCACCCTTTCTTCTCTCCCTTTCAAGCTCTCTCTTCAAGTTTCCCCCACAAGAACGAAGCTACAATGCCTGCCAAAGACACTTACAAAGTGTTATGCCAAGCTTAAATAGAAGCTCTCAAAATGAGCTCATTAATGCAAGTTGCCGACATTATCATCCAGGATGATAGGCATATCATCCTGGCCGATTAGTTCAAATTCAGCTCAACGGCTTGGGACGATTTGGGACGATCAGAAGAAAATTGGTTATATCGTCCTGGCCGATCTCACGATCATCCTGGCTGACTAGTTTAAAACTAATTTTAATCGTCCTGATCATCGCCCTGATTCGGTGCTGGCCGAAGTCAATCGTCCACGACATCGTCCTAGCCGATCATAAGATCGTCCTGGCCGATGTGATCATATCAATCAACCATTAATGCTTTCCAATGATACCAGATCAATTTAGGAATAATTGAGTTAGATCGGCCTGGACTATATAAATATCATCCTGGCCGATTTCCTAAAACAAAGAATTCCTAAACTGATTATGGCGGTTGATTCTTTCTGAATTAAGACGATCGTCCTGGCCGATACATGTATCATCCAGGCTGATCTAAATGACGGCTGCCTTAATGAGGATGCCCTAATTAGGGTTTCTAATTTTGGACATATCGTCCAGAACGATATAAATATCGTCCCGGCCGATATTACCAAAAATAAAAATCTTATAGGGAACAATAGGAAATCTTCCAAGTTACAAATCAACAGATCCCACACCAAATACAACAGACTTAAGAAAGGAAAAAGATTACAAAATGACATAGACTTAGTCTACCCAATCTTGAGCTAGTTCCAAATTGCAGTCTGATTGTGTGGACCTAAAATTTTAGCACAAAGGGCAATCGTAGAGAAAAAAGGAATGTTCGCTATCATCAAAATCATAAACCATTGATCCACAACAAGAGCAATAATGGCAGTGAGTTAAGGTAGAAATGAGAGAGTGAGAGGGAGAGATAGTGAAATAGTGGGATGAAGAGAGAGTGAGTGAGACTGAGAGAGAGAGAGAGAGAGAGAGAGATAGATAGATAGATAGAGAGAGAGAGAGAGAGAATGAGAGAGAGCAAGTGATATAGAGAAAGAAAGACATATAGTGAGCAAGAAAGAGTGAGAGAGAGGTATAAATAAAGGGAGGGAGGGAGGGATGGAGAGAGAGGTAAGGAGTGATATATATATAATAGAGAGAGAGAGAGGAAGGGAGTGATAAAGAGATTGATAGAGGGAGAGTGGGAAGGTGTGAGAGGGAGTGTCAAAGTAAGGTAGAGAGAGCACAAGAGAGAACTGGAGAGAGAGACAGTAAGTGAAGATAAAGAAATAAAGAGAAAGAGCGAGATATAGTGATTGATTGAGAGAGAAAGAAATGAGAGATACTGCAAAAAAAGTGGTGAGAAAGAGAGTGTTGGCTCAAGAAAAATAGCACGAATGCATGAATCCCGCTTTGCAGCTGTAGGATTCCATTTCCTTTAAGTCAGATTATAATTAACCATATTTCCCTTAAGAGTAGTGTAAGGGTTTAAAGATCTGGGCTCCTTACTTCTTATGAGCGTAAGCACTCATAGATAATTACCCCTCTTAACACATAAGAGAGAATGCTCGAATAATAATTAATAAATTTTAGATATTTTTAGTCTCAATAGTAGAAAGATGGAGGTAAACCCAATCAAGATCCCATGGTTCTGTTGTCCCTGGCATACCAAAGATTTCAGTCTACCAACACTAATAATCATTGACCTTAGTGTATAAGAAATCTGATTTCCAACCATGGGTTACCTCCTCTTAGGGATCCTGAGTAGTTTGAAGTGGTTAAATATTGGTTTTAATTTTATTAGGTGTTTTGGGTTTTACATCTATTAGAATACCTAGAGATTTCTTTATTTTGGGATTTATGATTTTGTTTAGAAGTAACCATGAATTTTGTTTGGTGTAGGTCTTATGGCTTTATTAGGAAGTAGCCCAAGTAATTAAATTTAGGTTGGGACTTACGACTTTCATAGAAAGTAGCCTGAGGATTTAATTTGGAATGGAGCTTACTGCTCTATTTACTAGTAGCCCAAAGATAGGCTTTACAGCCTAACTCTACAATGAGCCTACCTAGAGGTTTTAAATTTGATTGGTTAGGTATTATGTCATACCTCAGGAGGTAGCCTAAAACCAGGTCTTATAACTTAATTCTTTAGACAAAGATGCCTAAAAGTTTAAATTTGTTTTTTTTTTTGTTGGATTTGGGTTAGGTCTTAGTACTTTCTTAGAAGTTGCCTAATGATAGATCTTACGACATAGCACTTTAAGCTAAGTGACCCAAGTTATGGGTCTTACAACCTAGTTTTTTTAAACTAGGATGCCCGAGTGAGGCGTTTAGGGTTATATTATAACTTAAACATTTTCCTCAGAGGTCAGACTTACGAAGTCTATTATAAGTAGCCCATATTTTAATTAGGGTTTGGCGTTAGGTTAATTTTTTACTTAAAGCTTTCTCCTAAGGTCGGGCTTACGACTTTCCAATGAAATTTATCTGGTAGTGGGTCTTAGAACCAAGTTCTTATAAATAAGGTTGTCCAATGATTTGAATTTAGTTTTTCAAAGATTTGTTATGTACTTGTTTGAGTTGGTCGAGTTTGTGATTTTTGACACTCTGGGGTTTTGACACTAGGTTGGTATTTTAGTTGCTCTGTGCTTGTAATCTTTTCTACTATAGTAGTCCACTATTCTACCTGCATTTTCAGCACTATTTTTAAAGTAGCTTTTTCGTACTTAGCTCTCTTGCTTTCCAGTATTTTTTTATACTTGCAGTTTCTTAGATTTACTAATTTCTCAGTATTGATTTAATTTATTTATGATGTACTAACTCTTCATTTGCTTGTTTGTAGGTGTTCATAGCTAGTAGTTGTGATAGCCGAGGCTTGTAGTTGTAGAGGATAGAGCCCAAAAGTAGCTGTAGGAGCTCATATAGGGGATCTTTGGAGAGCATATAGAGGTGTTCATTTTGAGTTGGTAGAATTGTTCAAAAATGCGGGAGTTTGAATTTGAATTATTATTGGATAGTTTGTACAATTCTAAGTGGTTTGTGTGTTGGAGAGTTGTTGTTCCACATATTAATTAGTGGAATTTCTTTCCCCCTTAGCTTTAATTTATTATAATTTTTTTAAATTGCTCAAATTAATAAAAATCAACAATTAGATTATTATAGAATGTGTCATGTGAGTAGAAAGATTATTATTTTTAATAGCTTTTTGTATTTGTTGCATGCTAAAAAAAAACCCCAAAGCAGGAAGACTATTTCTATCACTTATAAGACCTACAAGTGCAATAAAATTCAAAAAAAATTGTTCCTTAATAGTTAAACTTTTTTAAAAGATGACATAACGATAATGCTTTCCATAATATTGATCGAACTTTAACTAATATAAAAATTAAGTACTATATGCCTTAGTAATCTCAGCTAGCAACAATCAATCAAATTTAACCATTCTTTAATATTAATTCCAAAATTTGATTCATTCAAGTGATGTGCCAAATTATAACTAATATAACTAACTTAAACTATAGTAACCTCTTTTAGGCAAGAATGAATCATATACAAACAAATCAACTTCAGATAATTATTATTGAGTTTGGCATAATTATCCAACAAGTAATTCCCCTCAATTAACACTACCCAATTTGTCACTAGGATTTAGGTCAAGTCCTATAAAACAATTTTGTTATGTTGTCTTAAGATTTGGCCCATAACCTCAACATGTTAAATATTACCAATGAATTTTATTACATGTAAATATGTTTTTAAGGATTTATAGATGTTGCCAACCAAAGTGCTTAAGATTTAACACTGATAAGATCTACTAAATTTGAACATATATGATTTACAAAATATTTTTTATTTTAATCCATTGAATATGCCCAAAAAATGCAAGAAGAAGAATAAGGTAAGCATTGGTAAAGATAATATAAAATTATTGTGCACTTAATAATAAAATTGAGAGTAGCAGAAGAAAATGGTTGTGATAGAGACCTTGACTATGGATTAAAGAAGAGTTGGTGATCTTATGGGCATTCTGAGGCCAATTTTTTACTTCATATTTTCTCATATTGGCAATGAAAGGAGGAAATAATTGCAAACTTTGACATACCCAAAAGAGGGTGAAGAAAAGAGGACATGGTAGGGGTGTGTTCTGTGCAATGTTACTCCACTAACTTGCAATGGATAAAAAGAATATTAATAAGAGTAATGAGGTGACTATTTCAAGGTGTGATATATGGTAAAACATGCCATAATAGAGGAAATGTGGCCTTTATAGTTATTTTAGTATTGGCCATGTCAATGGGTATAGTTGTCTTCAAATATTTTATTTTTTATCCTTCTTTTTATATGAATAACCTTTGATGTGCAGCACATATTTGTTGTTCTAGTTTATTCAAATAACTTTTTTTATCACAACCAACCATTTTGAGTTCTCATTCATCTTAATAACTTAATCTTATTAAAATTTATCATCTTCTTTTTTTATTAATGCTTTATTCCTGATCTTTTATGTTTTCCATCACCACCATCCTACTTCAAGTCTCCTGCTACTCTATCTCGAAAGTATACCCCCACCATTGCAATCAATTTGAATTTAATATAATTCACATAAAATTATACCTATTAAATTTTTTCTTGAATATTAGTCATTGCACGCTCATTGGTTGTATTCAATATTATGATCTTTAGTGTGATTCTTATAGTAAAATTAGCAAGTTATGCATACAGTTGCACCACATGTCTATTCTCCTTAATGCTTGTTGTACTAACTCCTTTTGTATCTTATCATATTTAGATAAGTCTTTTCCAAATATGTAAAATCTTAAGCAACATTCTCTAGAGATACACAATAAGGGAAAGCTGAATCTATGGTAGGGCACAGGAATTGCTAGATAAAAGACTATAAATCATGACATTTGTGGTAACTTTAACACATAAAGGTGATGCTTCAAACTATCTGGATTATGCATTAATTTCTACATTTCCCATAAGGTTTGATTGTAGCTTGAGCCCTTCTCTTAATCCAAAACATTTTACATACTTCCTCTTTCACCTCGCTCAATGTCCTACCCATTCGCTCCTGAAATCATGTATGACATATTTTTGTCTACTCTTGATGACATTCTTATTTTAGAATAGACTCTATATTGGTATCATGCTCTTCAAACTTTCATACTTAGTTGTTTATCTCTTTATAATAGCTATTATTGATGCTTTCATTCTCTCAAATCTTGAATTTATTTTATAACTTGGATTATGATAATATTCAATTGTATGATATTTACCCAAATCACATGTAATGTTGGGTACTTAGCAATCTATGAAAGTAGGAATAAAAATTGAAGAATGCGAAGATGTTCATAAATACCAAAATTATAAAAAACTAATCAATTCCAATTCAAGTAAAAGAATTTTATAAAAGAATGTTTTTCTAGTCAAATCATGTCCAAATGAGCTCATATTATATTAGCAAATAAGTTATAATAATTTTTAGCCAAATAATCCTAAATAAATTCAAACTAGATTTAGATGCACCAACATATGATTTTCTATTTTACAAGTTAGTTTTCATTTTGTTTCCTTATTATGGGTTTCAGATGTGCAGGGTTGGTTCAGGGTGGAGGGTAAGTTGGTGGAGTCATATATTTGACCTAATTTGATTTAATCAATTATCTCCACCAAAAATTGCCTATTTATATTGATTAAATTCTTTGAAGCACTTCTTAGCAAGTAAATTATTGTTGTAAAATTTTATTCAAGCATGGAGACTCCTAATCATTCTTAGGATCATCAATCATCTAGAGTTGATTGGCACCACTTTTAAGGTAGACAATCCTCATCTCATTTTGATACAAGGAGGTTGAATTCAGCAAATCAGTCTATTGAGATAGTTGCTACTTAGCTTTGCATGTTTAACAATATTACAACTTGTATGTTTTTTGTGATTCCAAATATTATTGTTTTGATTATTATTTTCTCCTAAAACATTTTGGAAGAATTGTTTTTCTCTTGTGTTTACTAACATTTAAGAAAAATCATTCTTTGGATTGTAGAAGACTTCAAATCAAGATCAGTTTAGAGTTATTATAATTCAAATTCTGTATTTTTCATTTTATTGAGTCTGAGAGAGTGTGATTGTAATTGAGTAATTAAGCACACATACAATGGGGGAGAGTTTTAAAATTCATATTTTAAACTGATCATACAGTACGAATCTTATTCGTATGGGATGATCTTCACTAGATTTTCCAAATGTGAAGATCAAACGGACGATATTTTCTATTCATCCCATGATAACCTTCTCTGGATTTTCCAATTGTGAAGATTGTATGAACAATATTTTCTATTCATCTTAGAATGATCATCTCTAGATTTTCCAAATGTAAAGATCATATGGACAATAATTTTTATTTGTCCTAGGATGATCTTCTCTATTTTTACAAAATGTGAAAATTGTAAGGATGATATTTTTTGTTCGTACCAAGATGATGGGCTCTAGACTGGCTTCATTTATTTTATCATATGGTTCATACATATTAACTTTGAATTTCTTTTATTCGTACTGATTGAATATATTTTGTACTGGACGATGATCCAGAATGAATACATTTCATACCAATACATAAAGTGTTAGTACGCAATAGTTCTTAAACTATTCATACGTACGAAATATGATCATACGAGATGATCGTGGATGTCAAACTTGAATATTTCAATTTGTCTAGATGGTTTTTCCTATATTTTCTATAAAAGGTCCACTAAAAACTGACCTTTAAACTTTTTGTCTTTTGGTCTTAGTGGTAAAGAGTGATTGAAGGAGAAAGTGTGAGATAGTGTTTGAGAGAGATTTCTTCCCATTGGAGTATGAAGGGTTCCCAAGGTTACTCCAGGGTAACGATCTTTGTGTATGATTTATGTTTTCTTCACTTTTTTCTCTTGTCATTCTATATTGCTTGAGTGATGATCTTTCAAGAAGTTCATGCTCTTTGCCGACACTTGGAGAGTGTGAAAGGATGAAGGTTCTCTGCCTACACTTGTAAAGTGTGAAAAGTCAAAGGTTTTCTGCCTACACTTGGAGAGTGTGAACAGCCGAAGGTTCTATTCCTACAATTGGAGAGTGGAAAAGGATTAAGGTTCTCTTCCTATACTTAGAGGGGGTGAAAGGATGACGGTTCTCTACTGCACCAGGGATTAGTGGAAGAGAGTTTTTGTAAAGGCTTCTCCACCTTGCTGTAGGGGAAAAAGGAGAGTCATTTTGGTATAGTGCAATAACTAAAGTGGGAGACTTCATGGAGTGGATGTGGGCCGTGTTTGACCGAACCACTATAAACTTTTATGTCTTCTTATTTTCATAGATTTTTAGTTTCCGCAAAATTTATTTTTTGTGGTTTAAAAATCATTTTTGAAAAACATTAAAATCAACTTACTCAAATTCATTATTTGGTTTATATCATCATTAAAATCCAAGGAAGGGTTAAAATTTTAAATTACTAATACACCCCTCCTCCCTCTTAGTTAACTTTAGGACATTAGTTTAGGTCTAACAACCTATTGTAGAATCAACAAGATTCAACAAGTGGTATCAGAGCATTGTTTCAATTTCATAAGTTTAAACTACTTTTTAATTAACGAGCATGGCTACTTTTGGAAACTTAAACACACTTAAAGGGTATTCAATCACTTGACCTCATCTTTTTGATAATATCCCTTTTAATTTTTAGAAAACACGCATTTCTACATTTTTACAGTCACTTGATTATCGTATGTTGATCTTAATACATTAAGGTATACAGAACCAACTAGACTAGTTGTTGGCACTAGAGTAAAAACACCCTTTGTAGATTTGACTATAGAAGAATGTAACTTAGTATAACTTTATGCTAAATGTTTAAATAGTTTCTTTTGTGCACTTAAGTTAGAACACTACATGCGGGTTTTCATTTGCAAAAGTGGAAAGGACATATATAATAGACTCTATATAACTTATGAAGGGACTAATGAAGTTAAGCCTTCTATATTAAACATCTTGTTACATGACTATAAATTATTTCACATGAAACCTAATAAATCTATTTCTGACATATACACGAGATTCACTCAGATAGTCACTTCTTTGCATGTATTAGGTAGGGAATTAACTAATGCTTAAATGGTTAATAAGATATTAGATTGTTTTCCTACTATTTATGATGAAAAAATAACTTCTATATCAGAGTCTAAAGACTTAAATGTTTACTCTATTAACAATCTTCTTGGATCACTAATTTCTTACAAGAAAGGAGTGAGTTAAAGAAAGATTGATACAAGAGAACCACAAAAGGGAGATAAATATAGCACTGAAAGTAGAGGAGTCAGAGAGTGATCTATCACAACCTGAGGATGAGGATGACAACGCTTTTATGACTAGATGGTTTAGAAGCTTTCTAAAGAGGAAGTAAAAGAGATGCCAACAACAGAACTGAGGTAAGTTCAATAGGAATGTCAAGGTTTCTAATGATGCGATTTGCTATGAGTGCTTGAAACCTTGAGACATTAAGTTATCTTACCCAAAAATTAAAGCCACTCCTAGCAAGGAGAGGGCAGAGGAGAAACCAAATGTTAAGAAGGGTAAGAAGAAATTCCAAAAAACTTTTTAAACGGACTCAGCTTCAGGCTCATCAAAAACTAAAAAGGAGGAAGAAGTCACCAACTTGTGCTTGATGATCAAAAATCTTGATCAGTCATATCAAGAAGAGGTATGTGACTTAACTTATGCTAAACTTTTTGAAGTTTATGAAAGAATACATGATGCATGTCGAAAGTTGAAGAAAATGCATGATAGTCTTAACCTAAAATTGCAAGAACTTCATAAAGAACATGAAATCCTTAGGAAAGATCATGCATTAATTGATTGAAACCACATGAGCTTAGTTGATGAGTTCGTACAATTTGAATAAGAATAAAGAGAATTTAAAATCATCCTATGCAAAATTGGAAAAAGAATTTAAATATTTTAAGAATGAATCAGAGAGTGAAAAATATTGGTTCAAATATAGTAGTAATGTGTTGGAAGATAAGAACACATTTTTAAAATTAAAAATAAAAGCTCTCGAGGAAAATATGATACCCCAAGACTTGAAGATTTTACGAATCCTATTTTGTATCCAAAATTTATACAACCCATGAATAATCGAGGTAGTAACAAATGATTCAAAAATCTATTTCCTGGAGTTAGATGTAACACTTGTGGATTGATTGGACATATCTCACACACTTGTAATTTAGATAGAAAAACTCCTTTAATGTGAAGACCTGAGATGCATAAACCTAGACATATAATACATGCATCTATTTTAAACTTGTCAAAATGTGAACCCAAACTATTTTGGGTTCCCAAGTATAATATTTGATAATTTGTAGGTACACTCTCACATAAGGCCTTGTGAGAGCATGTGATAGCTAGATAGTAGTTGCTTAAAGCATATGACTGGAGATACTACACAATTTTTATCATTGGAAGCTAGGAATGGAGGCAGGATTATAGTTGCAGATAAACCCATAAGGAAGGTGGTTGGATCAAGTATGATATGAAATTTGAAAAACTTTTTTATTAAGAATGTACTTTTAGTTGAATACTTAAAGCATAATCTATTGAGTATTAGTCAGCTATGTGATAAAGGATACTCTGTTAAATTTTTTTCCAACTAGTTGCATATTATGCATGAATGGTAATGATATTTTGCATGATATACGGGTAAATAATGTTTTTATGCTAGATTTAAATTATATCAAAACTCATACTACTTTTTGTTTGAAAACTATTTCTGATGAGTTATGGTTATGGCATAGGAGGCTTTATCACTCTAGCAAGAAAAATCTTAGGAGTATTACCCAAAAGAACTTTGTGAGAGGAATACCAAAACTAGATTTTACTAAGGATCACTTTTGCAATGCATGACAATTAGGAAAATATGTGAAGTCCTCTTTTCAGTCCAATAAGGATCTTAGAACTAGTAAATCATTTGAGATTTTGCATATATATCTTTTTGGACCAGTTGGAACTATAAGTCTAGAAGGCAAGGTATATAATTTTATTATAGTTGATGATTTTTTTAAATTCACATGGGTTAAATTCTTATATCATAAGAGTGAAACATTTGAAGAGTTTAGAGATATTTTGACTTAGATTCAGAGGAAACTAGGGGTGAAATTTTAATAATCCAAAGTGATCATGTTGGACAATATGAAAATGAAAATTTTGAGGATTTTTATAAGGAAATAGGGATTGATCACAATTGTTTTGCACCTAAAACACTTCAACTGAATGGGGTAGTCAAAAGGAAGAATAGAACATTGATTGAAGCTGCTCGAGCCATGTTGGCAGAATATTCATATCTTAAATTCTTTTGGGCTGAAGCGGTTAGCACAGTATGTTATGTTCTGAATAGGGTAAACATCAGATCGAACTTGAATAAATTACCCTATGAGCTTCTTAGAAGGAGAACACCTAATTTTTTCATATTTGCATGTTTTTGGATGTAAGGTGATCATACATGAAAATCTGCCTTAGAAAAATTCTATCCAAAATTAGATGAAGGAATTTTTCTAGTATACTCTAGGGTTGGAAAATCTTATAGAGTATTCAGAAAAAGAACTTTGGTAATTGAGGAGACCACACATGTTGTATTTTATGAATCTAATATTTTGGAAGGGATGAATGTTAAAGAGGAAGAGATAGAAATAAACTCCCAAAAGATTGAGAAATTAAATTAGGAAGAAAATTTGGAGATAGAAAACCCATTGTCTTGAGAGTTGAGATTTTCTAAAAACCACCCTAAAGAATTAAATTTAGGTGAACCTAGCGAGGGTGTTAGGACTAGGCATGGACTGAGCAAAGAAGTTAATCATGATACCTTTATTTCTCTCATAGAACCCACAAATATAAATCAAGAACTTTTAGATGAATTTTGGATTTTGGCTATGCAAGAAGAATTGAATCAATTTTTAAGAGATGATGTTTGGTAATTAATTGCAAGGCCAAATGATCAAAGTGTAGTTGGAACTAAGTGGGTATTTAAGAACAAAATAAATGATTCAGTAGTTGTTGTTAGAAATTAAAAGATCGTTAGGGATGTTAGGCCCCATATGAACTAGCCCAAGGCTAATTAAGAGAGAGATGAATTGGTATTTTAAAAAATCTTCTTACAATCAAAGCACAATCACAAACCAAAATCACCACAAAAATCAAAGTTTGGCCGATGTTAATCATCCAAGACATTGTCCTGGCCAATCCTGCGATCGGCCCAGTCGATGTGATCGTATCAATCAGCCTTAATTGCTTTCCATAATTACCAGATTAATTTAGACATAATTGTGCTGCATCGTCTAGGCCGATGTATAGATCGTCCTAGCCGATGTTCTGAAATAAAGAATATCTAAATTGATTATGGCGACTGATTCTTTCTGATTTGAGCTTATCGTCCTCGACGATACAAGGATCAAGAGCCATACCAATTATAACAGACTCAAGAAAGGAAAAAGGTATAGGATGACTCAGACCTAATCTTCCCAATCTTGAGCTGGTTCCAAATTGCAGTCTGATTTTGTGAACCTGAAATGTCAGTAGATAAGGAAGTCATAGAGAAATAAGAGTGTTTTCTATCATCAAAATCATAATTCATGAAAATAAATTTGCAACAATCTCCCCCTTTTTTACGATGGTAAACATTACTAGTTGAATTTTTAGAAATAAAAATATTTTCTTCTAATATCCCCTTTACTAAAATAAAACTTTTAAAAATAGGGAAAATAAAAACTTTTTTGTTGTTTTTAATTTTTGAAAGAAAAAAAAATATAAATACAATAATACGTTCGCCCCCTTTGACATTATCAAAAAGAGAAGGGGCACAACCAAACATGACAATAAAAAAAATTGATTAAAAGAAAAAAAAATGACCCTGATCAAGTGAAGACAAAATCAAATATTCTTACAATGAGAAAGTTACCTCTTGATTTTATTCAAAAACTTAGTAAGCAATGGATTGACAACGCTTAATCCAGAAAAGGTTAGAAATTCAGAAATTGTTAATATAAGCTCAAGTTCTTTTAAAGGCTAAAAAATGTTTTAATCCAATATCTAAATCTAAGAACAAATTAGAAGAAAAACACTAATTTTTCAAAACTCCTTTCATAAAACATATCTAATATAAGATTAATGCAAAAATTGGTGAATCAAGAATCATGATTTTCAAGATCAAGTATCAAAAATATCAAGGGTTTTCTTAAGTTTTGAGTAAAACAAAAAAAGTAAGCATACTCATTTTGGGCTCATTTTATGCCTCTTTTTAGTTTTTAGCGCACTTTGCGCATCTTTTTCTTTTTGATACACTTTGTGTATCTTTCTCAATTTGGCGTCATTGAGTAACTTTAAATTTGGCATCATTGGCTATTTTTTTTATTTTGCGACATTGGCAATTTTTTTAATATGCTACCTTTCTAAAAATTTAAAAACAAAAGTAAACTCATTCTATTGACACAAAAAAACTTCTTGATAAAGAAAATTATGAGGTAGATTCAACAACTTGCAAGAAAATCATATACGATAGATAAAATATAGGGAGATGAAAAACATTCAGTTTCAATATCCAATTTAAAATATGATGAAGATTTTAAATGAAAAGTAAAATAACCACTTTAAGAAAAAAGATAGAGAGACAAAATCATGAATTTCCTTCCTTTAACTGTTTTTAGAGAAGTAAACTACAACTTACATACGAGTTTAAAAAAAAAATATGTGGTAAAATTTTCATTTTAGAAAAGTGAACGTGTGTGTTGATCAGAGAGAACTTCACAAAAAAAAAAAAAGTAAAGATAAGTTTAAAATTATAATATAAAAGAAAAAGGAACGAAATATAAATAAATAAATTACAAAGCATAAATAAAGTATAGAAATTAATCGAAAAACAACGAATAATAATAAATAAAAAATTACACAAATAAGGGATTAAGCATAATCTTGCTTCTGATCAGATGATTCAGAAGCTAGGTCTGCCCAAGAGATTTTTTTACTTTTCATTGTTTGCCATTTTTATGATTTGCTTATCTTTACCATTTTCTTTTGTAGGAAAAGTTCTTAAATTTGGACACTAATTTTTTATATGTCTAGGCTTCCTACATCCAAAGTAAATAACGTTAGAAGTAATCTTACCATTCTAACCATTTTTAACTTTTTTTCCAATTTTATTGAGGCTTATGCTTTAGTGAGCTTTTTAATTTGCTTGACAAGCTATCACATTCGTCACCAACTTAGCCACTTTTCTCCATATCTTTAGCATTAAGTACTATTACTTCACCTGCATCCAAAAGTCTTTGACCCAAACTTTGATCGTAGGCAATGAGTGAGCCAATCAAATTATCAATAGAATACTCATTCAAATTCTTTGATTCACAAATAGCAATAACTTTAGCATCAAACTTATCAAGTAGTCATTGTACAATTTTATTGACTTTTTCAAAGTTTGAAAACTCCTTTCCTAAAGCATGTAATGATGTAATAATTTGAATAAATATAGTATACATGTCTAAGATCATCTTATAAGGTTTCATGCAAAAAAGTTTGTAATCATGCATTAAAATATTCAACTTGGATTGCTTGATTTCACTAGTGCCTTCGTATATGGTGTGAAATTTATTCCAAATTTTCTTACCAGTAGTGCACGTGAAAACTAACATACAATCTTCAGAATTTAAAGTGCAAAAAAAATATTTTAAAGATTTTGTATTTAATTGAGCATTGATTTGTTCTTCCCTATTCCATTGATTAAAAGGAATATCAACTTTAATTCCATCTTTAACACGTGACGGTAAATAATAACAAGTTAAAATCATTTGCCACATTCAGAAATCAATCGATTGCAAAAAAGTAGATATGCAAATTTTCTAAATATCAAAAGTAATATTTTCAAACAAAGGGGGTCTAGTGATTGAATAACATTTCGCAATATTATGATTCGAAAAATTAGTCATATATCAAAATTCAAAAGATTTCAAAAACTTATTTTATGAATCTCACTCTTTTACCACTTGAAAGATCATTAGGGATGTTAGGCACCTTATGAATTGGCCCATATCTTATTAAGAGAATTAAAAAATCTTCTTACAATCAAAGCACAATCACAAACCAAAATCATAATAGAAATCAAATTGCAGAAAAATAAATGAAGAAACAAAACAAAGAAAGATCACACCGAATTTATAGTGGTTCGGTCAAACCTTGACCTATGTCCACTCCTCGGAGGCACCTTCCAAATATTATACTAAACTAAGTGTCTCTCCTTTAGCCCCCACAGCTATGCGGAAAAGCCCTTACAAAATCACTTCCACCTTCCCTTATGCGGCAGAGTCGCTGAGTCCTTTGACATCAAAGAGATCTTCTTCATCTATAAACTTTCCTCAAGACAAGCCTTGAATCCAATGGTAATAAGGTGCAAGCTTGCCGGAGCAACCGTGTGGAATCCCCCTCCACACTCCCTTGAGTTCCCCTCTCATGATCTTCTCCCTCACTCAAACTTCACCCTTTTATCACTCCCTTTCAAGCTCTCTCTCCAAGTTTCCCCCAAACGAATGAAGCTAAAATGGATGCCAAAGACACTTACAAAAGTGCCTTGTCAAAAGTTTAAATAGAAGATCTCAAAACGAGCTCATTAATGAAACTTGCTGACTTTATCGTCTAGGTCGATATAAATATCATCCTAGCCGATCAGTACAAAATAAGCTCAATAAGCTGGGACTATTTGAGATGATTAGAAGAAAACTGGTTACATTATTCAGGCCGATACAATATCGTCCTGGCTTATTAGTTCAAATTCGAGTACAATCAACCTTAACATCGCCTTGAATAGAGTCTAGCTGATATTAATCATCCAGGACATTGTCCCGGCCTATCCTGCAATTGGCCCGGTCGATGTGATCATATCAAGTAGTCTTAATTGTCTTCTATAATTACTATATTAATTTAGGCATAATTATACTACATCGTCTAGGCCGATGTATATATCGTCCTGGCCGATGTCCTGAAATAAAGAATACCTAAATTGATTATGGCTGCTGATTCTTTCTGATTTGAGCCTATCGTCCTAGTCAGTACAATGGTCGTCGAGGCCGTTCGGATTAATATCGGCTGCCTTAATGAGGATGATTCCCTAATTCAGATTTTTTATTTTTGAACTGATCATCCAGGCCGATATAAATATCATCCCAGACGATATTACCAAAAATAGTAAACTCTAAGGAACAGTCAAAAATTCTTTTGACGTGTGTATGAGCAAGTTTACAAAGCATCAAGAGCCATACCAAATACAATAGACTCAAGAAAGGAAAAAGGTACAAGCTAACTCAGACCTAGTCTACCCAACCTTGAGCAGGTTCCAACTTGTAGTCTAATCTTATGGACCTGAAATATCAGTATATAAGGTAGTTGTAGAGAAGTAAGAATGTTTGTTATCATCAAAATCAGAATCCATAAAAGCTAATCCGTAATAGAAATAAGTCTAGATTGGTGGCTAAGAGGTATAATCAGATTGAAGGCATTGAAATTTAGGAGATATTTTGCCCCTGTAGCAAGACTTAAGGCAATTAGGGTTTTGTTAGCCTTTGTATATTTTAGAGGATTTAAGTTATATCAAATGGATGTTAAAAGTGACTTTTTAAATGAGGTAATTCACGAGGATGTTTATGTTGAACAACCTCTAAGGTTTGAATATTCAAAATACCCAAATTATATTTTAAATTTAAAAAGGCATTATATGGATTAAAATAGGCACCTAGGGCTTGGTATGAGAAATTGAGCACTTTCCTACTTGAAAGGTCTTTTAAAAAAGGAAGTCTTGACACAACTCTCTTTTTAAAGAAATTGGGAGATGATATATTCATTGTACAAATTTATGTTGACGATAACATGTTTGGATCAACAAATAAAAAACTTTGTGATGAATTTTCTAAAATAATGAGTAGTGAATTTGAAATGAGTTTAATGGGAGATTTAAATTACTTTCTAGGCTTCAGTATTAAGTAAGTTGAGGAAGAAAATTTTCTTAGTCAGTCAAAGTATGTTAAGGACATCTTCAAAAATTATGAAATGGATAATTCTAAACCTATTAGTACACATATGAGTTCCTTAGTTTAGTTGGATAAGGACCCAAATTGAAAATCTATTGATCAAAAAAAATTTAGAGTGATTATTGGATCTTTGCTTTACTTGACTAGTAGACTCGATGTTATGTTTAGTATTTATTTGCGTGCTAGATTTCAATCAAGTCTAAAAGAATCACATTTAACAGTAGTGAAAAGGATTTTGAGATATCTCTTGGGAACTCAGAACTTAAGGATTTGGTATCCTAAGTTCAGCTCTTCATTTGAAATAATTGGATATTCAGATTTGAACTTTGTAGGTTGTAGGGTTGATAAAAAGAGTACTTCTGAAATTTGTTAATTTATTAGAAATTCTTTAGTTTCTTGGTCCAGTAGAAAATAGAATTTCAAAGCCCTATCTATTACTGAAGCTAAATACATTGCCTTAGGAAGTTGTGTGGCACTAATTCTTTGGTTGAAACAACAGTTGACTGACTTAGGATTTACTATAGGAACTATTCTAATTTATTGTGATAACACTAGTACCATTTGTGTTTCAAAGAGTCCTATTAAATATTCAATAACCAAACATATATATATAAGGCATCATTTCAAAAATATCATGTATCCAAAGGAGAAATTGAACTGAATCATATTACAACTAAAAATTAACTTGCAGATATTTTTATAAAACCACCAACCTTTGATACTTTCAGTACATTAAGAACAAGGGTAGGTATGATTAACCTAAATGCTTAATAAAAATTTTCTGCAAACTTCATACGTATGTTTTTGTATTTTCTATTTTTTTAGTTTTATGTGAGTTTTTGAGTTTGTTTCTATATTTTTGTGATTTGTGGGTTTTAAATGTTTTTTACATCATATTTCATATTTTTATTGATCGCCTAAAATTTTCTAAGTGTTCTATTCATACTGTACAAAATTCATTTCATACAAGATGAATTCTGTAGCATATCGATTATTTGATATGTCAATCTGCGTATCATTTTTTGTTTTTAATACAGTTCATTCGTATAAGCCCTAGATCATCCAGATAATATGTATTCATTCGTATGTATGCATGTAGACGGTTATATGGGAAGAAGCAGTTATTACTTCTAATCGTACGTATGAACCTAGAGTTCATACATAAGAACACATGGTATATCAATGTATGGGACGATTCAAACTGTCATTAAAACAATCCTAAATAATTGATCGTCCCGGACAAACACCTATTCGTCTGTTCAATTATTTGGTCAGAATGTTTTTATGAAAGGATGCCTCATAACTTATGTGATTATAAAAAATCATTTCATTTTAAAGTCATTCATTCGTACATATAAAATTTTATTTCATATGTATGAACTTAAGCATCGAACAGTATGTTGCGAATCTATTTGTCAAGGAATATGATTTTGATGATAGCAAAGACTTCTATTTCTCTACCACTGCCTTACCTATTAACTTTTAAGGTCCACAAGATCAGACTGCAATTTGAACCAACTCAAGATTGGGTAGCCTAGGTCTTAGTCAGTTTGTATACTTTTCCATTTATTGAGTCTAATAATCTAAGTGGTTCCTGATGCTAAGTAACCTTGCACACATATACTTGAGAGATTTTTTTTACTACATTTAGAGTTTTTTATTTTTGCTCACATAGTACGGGATGATTCGAAAATTGTCTTGTACCATCAGCTAAAAATAGAAATCCTAATTAGGGCATCTTAATTAAGGTAGTTGTCATTATGCCAATCGCCTTGT
This sequence comes from Dendrobium huoshanense, assembly GCA_016618105.1. Taxonomy (NCBI): domain Eukaryota; kingdom Viridiplantae; phylum Streptophyta; class Magnoliopsida; order Asparagales; family Orchidaceae; genus Dendrobium; species Dendrobium huoshanense. The sequence continues at coordinate 45,266,038 of CM028352.1, read as the reverse complement.
ACGATATTTGTATCGACCGGGATGATAGGCTCAAATAAAAAAGAATCAGCCACCATATCTATTTAGGTATTATTTATTTTTGAACATTGTCCAGGACATCGTCCTGGACGATGCAACATAATTATGCCTAAACTAATCTGATAATTAAGGAAAGCAATTAAGGCTTGATTCATATGATCACATCATCCTGGATGATCGCAGAATCGATCGAGTTGATTAATTCAAAAACCTTAGTTATTCCTAGATGATCATAAATCAGACAACTTATATAATATAATATATTAAATTATATTATAATATATATAATATATGATGTAACAAAGAGAAGGATTGAAGGGGGCCATCAGGTTGGAATTGAGCACTTGGGTTAAATGGAGAAGAAGCACATTTGAACAGTAACAAAGGAGTCGAAGGAGCCGCTTGAGTAATTTATATACCTCCTATGATGGAGCCAAATAACAACTAAGAGAGTCGAAGGAGCGAAAGAGAATGACAATATAGTAGCCAAAGTCGAATAACTCGAAGGAACCGAAGAAGCGACGTTGTAATCTCTGCGCCTCCTACAAACTAAAGACGAACATCAAAGGAGTGGTAGAAGTGACTCATGCAATCACTGCGATTCTAGTGAAGCAAGGAAATTAGATAGCAATGAAGGAGCTGAACAATAATGATGAAGCCAAACAGTGACGCGTGCAATCTTTTACACATCCTACGAAGCAATGACGTCGAATAGAGATAACGGGGAGGAAGAAGAAACTCATGTAATCTCTATTCCTCCCACGAAGTAACAAAGCCAAATGACAACAATGAAAAGAGAAGATGAAAGGTGAATCCTAGAAACTTTTGTAAAGCAACAAAGTCGAACAGCAACCTCGGAGTTGAAGGAGTAGAAGAAGCGATGATGTAGAGAGTTTTTTTTTTCGTTCGACTTCCTTCCTTTTTTATTGATTGACTCACCAATAGGGAGTTGTACTAGTGAAGTAACGCATCTCTTGGCAATCAACCGCTCGAGTGGGGTCGGATCGAAGGAAAGTATTATGATTTGTAATTTCTTTATTCTCTCTATCTTCTTCTTTCTTTTTTTATAGTCATCAGACTAGATTAAATCTATCAAGAACTATGAATTACAAGTATCCACTAATGGTGTTATCTACTATATGAATAGGTTATGGGTTCCTTATTCTAGAGATTTGTTAAGACAGATAAGTCGAGTCTTAGATTTATTGTTGAAAGTTCATCATGGATGTTAAGCCCTTATGAACTAGTCCCGAGGCCAACAAAGAGGGGGGTGAATAGGTTTTTAAAAATTTCTCCAAACAGAAATACAAACACAACCAAACCAAGATTCACCACAAGTGAAAAAATTAAATTCAAAAGCAATAATAAGAAAGAACACACAATATTTTACAGTGGTTCGGTCAACTTGACCTACGTCCACTCACCGCAGGCACCCTCCGAGTATTGCACTAAACTCAGAGTCTCTCCTTTTGCCCCCACAGCAAGGTGGAGAAGCCCGTACACAAACTACTTTCCACCAACCCTGGTGAGATAGAGAACCCAACTCCTTTTGCTTCTTCTTGAAGCTGGCAGAGAACCCAACTCTCTTTTCTTACTCCAGAAGTAGGCAGAGACCCCAACTCTTTTTGCTTCCTCTAGAAGTAGGAAAAGAAACTTGATTAGTTGCTAAAGTAGACCTCTCTCAAACCTACAAAGAACCACGGATGATGACCATAAAAGATGACTTGGATCCTTGCTTGGAGAAACCTTTGTCAATCCTCTTACAAACTCCCCCTCACAAGATCCTCTCTCTCTCTTACTATACCTCTCCTCTTGGTTCTCTCAGGTCTGGATAGCAGTAGAAAATAAGTGATCTTTTAAACTAGGGCTCCAAATTAGCCCTAATTAGCAACGAATTATTCAATATCATCCTGGATGATCGACCAATCATCCCATACGATCAGTCTAAATTTAGCTCAATTAGCCAAGACGATTTGGAAGAGTCTGGATGATTAGTAGGCTACTTTGTTCATATCATCCAGGACAATAGTATATTATTCTATACAATTAGTTTATGTCATTGAATATCCCCTGGATGGTTGTCGAGATGATGGAAAAATAACTAGATCATGTAGGATAATTTCATGATCGTCCAGGCTGATTAGTGCAAAATGATGAATATCATCTAGAGCATCACCTTGAATTAATGTCTGGATGATGGAAAATAAAATGTTCATCCATGCTGATCCCCTGATCATCCTAGATGATTAGTTTAATTCAATACATATCATCTAGAGCATCATCCTGAATGGAACCAGGCCGATTTTTGTTCATCCAAGAGGAATTAAGGTTTGTTAATTGATCATCCTGGATGATCCTACGATTGTCCAAGACAATATGATCGAGAAATCAAACCTTAATTGCTTTCCTTAATTACCAGATTAATTTAGACATAGTTATGCTGATTCGTGCTGGACAATATCCTGGATGATTTCCAAAAATAAAAGAAGCCTAAATAGATATGGAGGCTGATAATTTTTTATTTAAGCCTATCATCCCGGATGATGTAAATATCATCCAGGATGATTCATTTAATTGCGGCTGCCTTAACCAGGATTCCCTAATTAGGATTTCTATTATTAACGGATCGACCAGGATGATTTTTGGATCATCCTGGATGATGTGATCAAAAATAGAAAACTCTAACCAATAGATATAATTTTTACCCCAAGAGTGTGTGCTCAAGGTTACTTAGCATCAAGATCCACAACTTTTACAATTGGCTCAAGAAATGGTAAAAGACACTTGACGCACATTACAAACTGACTCAGTCCTAATCTATCTAATCTTGAGCTTGTTCAATTTTCAATTCGATCTTGTGGACCAGAAGCATTAGTAGGCTAGGAAGTCATATAAAACTAGAAATGTTTGCTACCATTTAAATTCTATTACCTGAAATCATATTTGCAATAGTTATGCCCTTTGAACTTATTTACCATTCCAAATTATATAAAGGACTAAAAAGACTACCTACACACTATATTTACTAGATCTTATGTCTAATGTTTACACTATATTTCACTTGTTACTTCTTAGAAAGTATTCAACTTTGAAAATCAAATACTTGCTAAAGAAATTGAGGTTCATTCTTTAATCCGAACGCCATAACTTTGTAGTAGTAAATCCCTATCGACTTTCTAAATGTTGTATATTTTTCCTCTACGTGAACAATTTTAATTTAATTATATCCATATAGGCCGACCATAAAAGAGAATATTGCATGCGAGGAAGTGACATCTACCACAAGTTCTCTAAAATTAACTTCTTGACTTTAACCATGACCTACTACTTGATGTTCAGTCATATATGTTGAGGTGCTTATTTTACTGGAACTATTTGTAGTTGAATCGTCAACTTGTGAACTACTATGTATGAATATAATCAGTGCATCTCTTCATAACTCCAAGCGAAGCAGTTTTTAAATTTTGATAATATTTTAATCATGTTGTTCACTTCATTCTCATTCAATAAAAAACTGATGAAGATCAGATGAGGGTATTCTTCGATACCCAAATTTATTTCTTTTAGATCATCAATTATAGATTTAATTTCCTCTGCAGGTCAAGGAGGTACATCCCTAAATTAAGAGTCATCAAAATCATCTGAATCTTCTAAATAGACTTTTTAAAAGACTATCAAACTCTAGAATATTTAATATAACTAAGCAATATTCATCATCATCATCATCAAATGAATACAAAGTTTCAAAGCCAATACTTGATCTTAATGTATATTTATTATATTTTGTATTCCACAGGAATTCAAATTACTTTGCATCACCTCTATTCAATTTGAAGGTGTTAAACCTTATAAAATTTTTATATAGATTTTGAATACCAATAAAAAAAAAAGTTTTATTATGTCATCCATGAATGGATCATCGAGAATTACATCAGTTTCTGGAGGTTTACTACTGGTGGAAGGTACAAATATATTGGGCTTACTATTAGGGTTTGAAGAAAGAAAGGCTTTCACCATCAACCTTTTAACAACATTTTGGGCTAATGGGGTTAAGGAAATATTTTTCAAATACCGTTTTAACCACTCTATTATAAATAAATCTAATATATCTTACTTAAAAATTTTGACCTTATCCTTGTCTACTAATTTATATAGAGATTTCAAACTTTGGATTATTTATGAATTTCTTATATTCTACAGCCTACTGGTCTTTCCGAAGCATATATGATTCATCCTTCGAGCTAGATTCCAAATGAATAAGTATTGTAGGTTTCCTTATTTTCATATCATAATTTACTTTTCTTTTATAATTTGATTTTTTCATCCTCGATCTCTTCCTATATATTATTTTACAATTCTTCCACCTCTTTATGAGGGAGCAATAGCTGACCAGCAAACGTCATATTTGAGATTAGAACACTATTCTTTTTCCTTTTTTTATTCTTCATTTTTCTCTTTATTCTTTTACTTGTACTTCAGCTAGTATGAGAATTTTAAAGAAAACAATCTACTTCTTAGGTAGATATTATGAAGCATCTTAATATACCCACTTTGGGAATAAATTTTTTTTTATGTCACCTTTAATATAGTGTTCAACTCCCTCTTGAGAGAATTTTATATAATGGTGTAGAGTGGAAAGTACCAATATGTATTCATGGAGTCAGGGTCAACCTAGGGAGTGTTAAAAGAGGCTTCAGACTCTATTATATGGAATTTAGCGTTGGTTTTTTGGGTTTCTATTTCTTACAAGAAGGTGTTTGAACCCAGAGCCTTCTCATCCTTCTTGTTGAATCCTTTCAATATATTTTTATCGAAGCTGAGTTTATGAGTGTCCACCCTTATTTATGCGAGAGTTCTGAGAGTCGCAATATTGACCGATGCACTCATATCAACAAGCAAACAAGATACTTTAAAGTAATCTATGTTAATTGAAATATACAAGAGATGATAATGATCTATCTTACCTAACAACAGATCTTCATCAAAAAATGTGACACCTTGAACTTACTTGAAAAATAGGGTTTTGTTTTCAAATTATGTGGACTCTAGTAGATCCATACATATCTCTAAATTAAATAAATCCTAGACTAAATCATCCCTCATTTATTCGAAGAGAAATAGATCATCATAAATTCTTTATTTTATAAGAAGATTTCTAAAGAGCACTAAAATATTATAATCCACCTTTAAAATATCTATATTCTCTACATCTAGCTATTGAACTTATTGAGGTTTTTTTAAAACTTCTAGATTATCTACAACCTATTTTTAATTATCAGTAGTTATAACTCATGGAGGTATGACTTTACCACTACAAAGGTTAACTTGCACTAGTTCTTTCGAGGAAGGATCTTTATTGGGTTTCGATTGTTGATCATCGATCCTCATCTTATTATCTTATGGTGGACCATCTGAATCAGATGCTTGTAACTCTATATTGATAGGATCAATTTATACATCAAAAATAAATAAATCACTATTATAATAGTATTGAAATTATTCTTATATATCATTTATAGGTATTCCATGAGAATTATTTTCGGTGTTATTTAAATTTTTAATCCGGATGCTCGTTAGCAGAAATAAACATGATATACGCTGAATCCTTCTTCCTTACTTTCTAAGTCTCAGGAGGGATGAAATTAAAGACATATAGAGTTAATGGTTGAAGGTAAATATGTTCAACATTTGAAAAAATAACAAATATATCATATCCTAAATTCCTCTCTTAAAGCTACAGGAGCTTGATCAACTCGCACTTCCTTAAGCTCTTTGGTTGAAATGTTATTCTTCTTCTCATCACAAACTACCAGATCAACCTGGATATGATTTTATAGTCTTGGGAGCTCTTAGAAATTTTAATGAAATTATTTGTTTATGTTTTTTTAAAATAATGGGATAGAGCTATACCCACCCATCATTAGGTTTTCAAATAAGAGAAGAAGCAGATGGTTCACAAAATATACATTTAGCAAAATTCTAACTCGAATCCACTAGTTATTCTTTGGGGTATCACAACTATCCCATCTTAATAGTTTTTTTCCATCCAATCTTTGAAAATTATACAACCTTCCAACTCATTACCTAACATTTAATGATACAGATAATAGTCGGGTTTCAATGCTTTACTGACTTCTTTTGGATTCTTGGGACCAAGGAGTTTGAATCCTTACTTCTTCATGAGACTCTTGAACATTTTCTTGATGGCCTCTTATTTAAACTGATATATTTATTCCTAAAGTAGTTGAACTTATTCTTTTACTTCTCTAAAGTTAGATAAGGTCAAGGTCTAGCTTGCTAGTCACCTTAAGGACTATTGTACATCTAATACTAAGGAGCTTGACTTGGATTATTTTTCCTGAATCAGCATCGACTATTTTCCCATATCAATAGAAAACAATAAACTTATTTTCTTCTCTAACACTTTATGAGATTTTAACTTCTTCATTTCTAAAGAAGCTGTATCTTTTAAGAATGATAACTAAGAAGTTTCCCTCTTAGAGATTAAAGGCTTTACTTAAGTAGCTTCTCGAAAGTTTTAATTATAAAACTTTTCAACATAAAGGCTATTATTTTTAGAAGGGCCTCTATTTGCTATCTTTACACTTTCACCTCACATCTCATGTTGAGGTTCCTATAACCTAAGATATAGTCTACCCGACTTTCACCCAGCTTCTAGTTCTAAACTACGAGATCATTGACGGTGATGTGATACTTTCCATTGACAAATCGGTTTACAAACATAGCTTTTAGGTAATTAAAGGTAAGGACCCGCCCATTAGGCAGTTTATCATACCAATCAAATGTAGTATCAAATAAATTATTGAATGCCTGCTTGAATAACAATGCATCACAACTTCCAATATTGCGGGAACTAGCTTTAAAATGAGCAAGGTGTTACTTTGGATAACCTATACCATCAAATATTTTAAAAGAAGGTGGTGCAAATTCTTTTGATGTGAGAGTAAATTGTATTATTCTAGATATGATCCACCCCTTAGAAAAAAAAAGTATCCAAATATTTAGCTAACACCTCTCTAACTTGTTTCTCCACCATTTGCTTGATATCCATATACTACAATGATGGTCGTTCAACCTTCACATATTTTTTGAACAGTTTCTCTAGTTCTTCAATCATGATTCCCTTATTCTTAATATTTAAGTGTACTGATTCATTAGGGGAAGCTAAAACTTGAGTATCTAGAATAAGAGGCACATTACTTGCATGATGGAGATCATAACTATGAATTCCTCTGGCTTATTCTCTATTTTTAGCATTTTTCTATCTCTTTCATGCAATTGTTCTAGCAGATGGTTAGTTGAATCACCTGTATCATCATCATCATCACATTGTTAACACTTCCTAATTGGTCCTTACTGTTCTCTCTCTTTGTATAGATGAATGACTATGAACCATGTTGACACTATCGGACATCTCTTCCTTCATTTCCACATATTCTAAAACTTCTTGCTCGTTGATCTGATGGATACTTTCATTTAGATTATCCACCATCTCCTCAATTGATTTCCCTTCCACATTATGATGATCAATCGGAGTATATTCTCTAGCGGGGGATAATTCTTTCATAAACCTTCATTTCCTTGATCTTTCATCCAAGGCATAATTCTTTTTAGCCATTAATGAAGTTGGGGTGTAAACCATCTTAGGCCACCAAACCCTCTCCATATCAGATACTAAGTTTAATTGATTTGCAAACTTTAATTTCATCTTATTAAATTGAGAAGATGATTTGCACCTCATGAGTGGTGTTGATAAACCATTGATGGATGCTGACTTGAATGGTTAATATAAGATATTACAGGAAGATTTCTAGACTAATATGAAGACTGGGGAGATATGTTATTATACCCTCAACGGGCTAATACTTCATACATTAGAGCTCTAATAGGAGTATGTTGACTATACACGTGAACTGATGCTACATGTTGATCATGATATGAGAACTTCTTAGCTCACTTGATATGTAATAATAATTGGTCTACATGGACCTGATTTCAAGAATTGAACTCTTCTTTTTATAGGAGGAGACCCTCCTCACTTTCCACTTGAGTGTTGTTGGACTTCGGTAGATATTACATCCTTAACACTTCTCAGAAATTCAATCTTTGACTACTTGTAACCAGTGTCGCAGTCAAGGATTAATCTATTGAATAATTACTTAATTTTCCTCTTTCTTTCAATAAAATGGGTAGGATAGGATCTCTAAGGAATGTAGTGGGAGGAGAATTCATTAGAAGAGATACATTCTCTTATCAAGCACTACCTAACATTGGATGAAATATTCTACTAATTAGCTTTTTTTCATAGAAAGCAATAAATTGCATTAATAATCAAAAGAACATAAGTCAATTACAAAGATGATTCCTCCTTTAAAAATTTAAGAAAGGAGGAATCTTATTCAAGAATAGATCTTTCCAAACGAAATTTCTAATAAGAGCTAAGTTAGCACACATGTTGGCTAACTCATTACTACTTCTATCTATACATTTGAAAATGACATAGTTGAATTTGTTGAAGTAGTCGAAGTCTTTCATTTCCTTTAACCTGTCTGCCATTGCTTGTTGTAGACTTCTAATAACATTAGAATTATCACGTTCAGTAATTACACCTTTATACTTGAACACCCAATCTATAATCACCTCTTTCAGAGATTTAATAGCTAAGGTTTCTATTTGAGAAATGTCCCAATGGATACATGATCTTCCAAAAGCCCTTAAAAACCTTCCTTTGCAGTCACGGAATACACCTCCTATTCTAGCTTTATAAGATGAGCCAAGTGAAGCATCAACATTGATTTTCAACCAATCAGGTGTAATGGGATGCCAAATATTAGACATTATTATTGACTGGTAAGCATCCCAACTAGCCAAGTTAAAATTATGAAACATCTTGGATGTTGAAGAGTAGATCATGACATTTGTAGCAATGAGAGCAGTGTTTTCTTCTACTCATTCTAATATGAATGTGTTTCTAGCCTTCCAAGATAAAAATACCACATTGCAAAAATATTAAGAAGCATACAGTTATGAAGTATTGTGTGTTCTAACCATATGCAGCAACTTTTAATATTATCAAACAAAGGGATACCAAATCCCCATTTGTTGAAGAGTAAGAAAACTTCTTTAACTTTAACACATCTGATAGCAACGTGTTCCACCCCCTTCAACTTCAATACATAATCTAGGACAAAGATCATTGCTCCTCAACCTTCTATAAGCTAAAAACTGACTAGTAGGAATTGCATTTTTTAGAAGCCTCCACCAGAAAACTTCTACTCGAGAAATCAACTTTGCTTTCTTGATCCACTTACAAAACCTTTTCTAATCCTATTATTGCAGCGTACCTTCAAATGCTAATGCTGAGATTGACTTTCATGAGTTCTGGTATATCAATTCCAAGATGTCTTCCTGAGCATTTTAATTTATTTTAGTTTTCACTTTTATCTCTACTAGCTCACTTCCAAATGATTTAAGAAATTCATCTGCATTCCAGGTTTTATTACTAACAAATTTTTCCAACAAGACTACTTCATCCTTTTGAGGCACCACATAAGTTGGCCATTTGTTGATGCATTTATCAAAGATCCAAATGTCCCTATAAACATCATATGATGAACTATTTGCAATGAACCATCTCACCATATAATTGAGGAGCTTACCTACATCAATTATTAGTTTCCAAGCAGGTGAAAAGCCTTTCTTGTTCTCTACAGCTTCAATCTTTATACCATATTTAGGAGCACGTGATTTGTGTAATATTGAAATAATATCTTGTAAGTACCGCCAAAAAAAAGTAGTTCGAAGAGCTGCAGCCTTAGAAGTTGAAGAAAATGGTCCACGTCCTGCCCATTTAAGTGGTTTGTACAACTCTCCCCAGCTTACATAATGAACACCCAACCATTCATTTAATTTATTCGAAAGAAAACTTCCACAAAGCATATCGATTTCATGAAGCACACTTATAGAAACAAGAGAATGAGTACTATGAAAAGTTTGGTAAGATTGCAATACCGATTTAACCAATGTGATCTTACCAGCAAGAGATATGAATTGGGCCCCCCAAACATTAAGCATCCTCAAAGCTTTTTCAACAATAAATTGAAAATTAGCGGCTACTAATTTTCTTAGTGCAATCTTTATACCAAGATAATAAAATTCTTAACTGCTTTGAATCCCATAATCTAAGTGATGGACTTCTTACTCATGTTAACAAATTTTCCAAACAAAATGGCTAATTTGTTAACATTAATGCATTACCCAGTCCAGTTATAGAAATAAGTTAAGGACTCCCTTGATCTATTTTGCCGCCTTCTTAGTAGCTTCAAAGAATATCATCACATCATCTGCATATAGTAAATGTGATATCCTTGGGCCACCTGGTGATTTTGATCCCAATAGAACTTTGAGTAAAAGCAATGGTAAGTAGTTATGAACAAAGAATGAATAAAAGAAGAGATAAAGGACAAACTTGTTGGAATCCACTCCTAGCTTCTATCCATTCTGACAAATTCCCATCAATAATCATAGAAAATCTTGGGTCTTTCACACACTCCAAAATAAGTTTTGAGAATTTTTAAGGAAAGAAAAAATAATCCAAAACTTTCCTAAGTGTTGACCAACTCATTGAATCATATGCTTGCTCCATATCAATTTTAAATGAAACAAGGCCTTTATATGATTTAGAATACCTGAATTTGTTGAATATTTCTTCAGCATCCAGCACATAATCTGAAAGAGATCTTCCCTTGATAAATGCCACCTGCTCCAATGAGACTAGTTTAGGGATAACCATTATTAACCTATTTAAGATCACCTTAGCTGGCACCTTGTAGAATGCATTACATAAGCTATTCGGTCTATAATTAGAAGGAACCAATGGGTTGCTGATTTTAGGAATGAGAACTATTAATGTGTCTTTCAAACCTTTTTCCAAATCACCTTGACACAGAAAATGCTTTATAGCATTCAAAAAATTAGTTTGATGATGTTCCAATATCCCTTGATAAATGAATATGAAATCCCATCATGACCTGGTGCAATACTGCCTTCAATATATTCAATAACCCACTCTATTTCATCTATTGAGAAGTCACTGTCAAGCATATTTCTGTCATCATCCACCAAGGTGTTCTTCGGCTGAGGCCACCCGTATAAGATACAATCCCCCTGTTTCCTTTTTTGATTGAAAAACTGAAGTAACACTTCCTCTATTTGCATATGCTCTTCCAACAAATTTCCATTATCATCTTTAATTTTAAAAATGCTATTTGAATTCCTTCTAGCACTAGCATAAGAATTGAAATAGTTGGTATTGCTATCACCATCAACCAACCATTTTACTTTAGCTCTCTTCTTCCACCAATCATTTAGCCGAGCCATTATAGAGTTTAACTCATTAACTTTTTTTTTTAGCACCCAGCATTCTTTTTCCATTAGAAGTCCATAATTCGGCTACTTAGATTGTAGTTCCATAATCTCATCAAACAAGTAATCTTTTAAGAGAATCATATCTTTATGTTTCACCTTACTCTAATAAAATAGAGCTTTCAGAGTTTTTTTTTTTAATTTGGTATTCAGAATATGAGCATAGCTACCTGGAATCCTCAAATCTTATGATTATCTTAGCCGCAGGTTTAAAATCCATAAAGTTAAGTAAAATTGGACCATGGTCTGAAGATATTCTAGCTTAATGTCTAATGACCAATTGATAAGATGAATTTAAAGTTGTTGAGTTAAGAAAGCAACTGTCCAATCTCTCCAGAATATGGGCTGCTCCAGTTTTTTTGTTGCACCAAGTAAAGCTTGGACCAATTAAACTTACCGAATGGTAGTCTTTATTAAAGAAAAAAGCTCTCATTTCTCTAGGCCCTTAGGAAAACTGAAATCTTCTACAACCTCTTTAGTCCTCCTTTGAAGTTAGACAATTGAAATCACCTCCCACCACCAATGGAACATTGGCCAAAGAATGTAGTTCCAACAACTCACAAAGCTCCATCCTTTTATACATATCCTTGTTTCCATACACATATGCAATCCTCCAAATACCCTTGTTGTTAGCTTTCATATCACCAATAATACATTGAGAAGAAGAATCAACAAATTAGAAATCAACAAAATTAGAATTCCATAAAATAATAATGCCTCCTGACAACCCCTCTGAAGGCACAAAAAAAAATTCCAGCCATCACCAACCAGCAATTTAACCTCTTTTGTATTAATTGTCGATAATTTGGTCTCTATCAATCCAAAAAAAAAAAAAACACCATACATTTTAACAAATTCTTTAAGGTATAGAGAAGCACCTTTCTTCCTGGCTCCTCTACAGTTCCAAAATGCTATCAAAGTCATTAATGAGAGAGAGGGGATGAGATCCCTAGAGTAACTTTGAGCTCCATCTCCAATCTTCAGTTCCTTTTGTTAGAACTAATAGGACCAAGATCCCTCAATTGTTTAGACTTTTTCTTATTAACATGAATCCAACCTCTTAGTTCTCCATTCAGTATCCCCATTCGAAGGCAAGGAATCCATTTTTCAATAACAGCAGGTTCTTCAGATAACACTGCCTCCTCAATCTTTTCCTGCACTATTTCACATTCTTTAACTATATCTGAAAGGGCATTAAACTTGTTGTTCGTTGTATGAATGATGGAATTATTTCACATCATAATTCCTGCCTTCTAGATTGAACTTGCAAGTTCAACATGATTTGGGATGCCATCAGTTGTATCCGGTATAGAATTTTGAACCATTTCTTCATTGAACAATATTGGAGCCTCCATATTATTCGGTATTTTTCCTTCAGTTTTTTTCCAAATAGTGGGCTACTTTTGTTTTTTATTAAATCTTTTGAAGATTGAATTCCTAGAATTCTTTCTTCCTTGTTTAACAACTAAATAAGGTCCATAGCCCTCACTATCAGTGCTAGTACCTCCACTCACCTTATCCTATTTTCCTTCAACCATAGATGGAAAAATAGAATTTAAAATGTTCTCTTTATTGATGGATAAATCTCTAGAATCCACTTTATTGGTTTTACAATCAACTTTGTAGTGACCAATCAACCGACAGTTGAAACAAAAGATTGGAACTCTTTCATATTCTATTTTTTGATAGAACTTCCCGGAGCTACTTTCCACCTAGATGCCTAATGGAAATTTTGTATCCAGCTTAATTTTGACACAAATTCTTCCAAACTCTCTTCTCCCCCCGCTAAAACATGTTGCCGTCAATTAGGTAAGGCTTCCCAACAATAGACGTAATTCTACAAATGGTGAGTTCATCCCAACACTTAAGAGGGAGATTAGGCAACCTAATCCATATAGGAGTCGTTAAGCCTTTAAGTGAAGTAGGTGAGAAATCTTGTGACCACCTATCTATTCCAATGATTTTTCCCATAATAAACCAAGGGACATTTATTAAAACTACTTCCAAGTTCTCTTGTTTAAAAAAAAAAAGAACAAAGTACCCAACCCATACCAAGCATTGTAAGATGGAACTTACTGAATTGAGACCACTGTCTTTTAAGTTACAAGCTGATTACAGGTAATGGAACTTCTCCTCCAAAAATTTTGATCACCAGAGAATTTGAAAGATTTTTTGAATTTTTCATTTAATTTTGAACATGCTACTTCATTGTGTTACCGTCCTCAGAAATTAAATATCCTAAATCCAAATCAGAAACTTTGATATTTTCTCTTTTTGTCCATGGGTTCTGTTGTGGAAAATCTACAGAGAAAAATGGAACTAAAGGAACTTCCACACAATCTTTCAAGTTAGCAGATTCGTAATTCTGGACATTCATCAAATCAGAGATTACCCTTTTTTAAATATGAGATGTTGCAAACATCATCAGCATTCCCTGTCACCAGCTCTCTCTTCGAACTGGGTACAATTAGCCTATCTAGATTGAATTGCATACTATTCAGAATAACATTATCAGAATTGATACTTCTTACCGGTGGCCTAGAAGAAGGCGATGCATTAACCTTTGAAAATATATTAAGTCCAGCTTTGAAAATATCATTAACATTCTCTTCCAACAAAATATTCTTTCCATTACCAAAAATCTCTAGTTTTTTCTTCGGCAAACAACCACCTTCGTTAAAGAATAATTGCATTCTAGATTTCAAATTTGGTTTTGAAATTTGAGCAATCAAGGGATTCTCATCTCCTAAATCTAGGGGAGAAGAAGAATATGATCGTGTAGGAGAAATCAGAGCTCTTGAAGAAGAGCGAAAATCATCAAGACTTCCACTGGCCACAGGAGGCCAGCGAACTTCCGCCACCATTCATTGCTAGAATATCGTGTAGATGAAAATTTGAAAAACCAATCGCAAAGTTTAACGATTTCCTTAGAACTTCTCTTTCTATCTTCTCTATCTTCTATGACATTTATTCCACTAACTAGCTGAGGAGAATTAACATACTCCTCATAACTTACAAAATCTACTTTCCTTGCTACTCTAGTTACAATGATAATTAGATTATTCTCTTTGAACAACTCAGCTTTTTTAGCTCTTTTCTTCATGCATAAGTTGAAGTTGTGTCATTGAGACTTAGTCATCTTATTTACTCTAGCAGATGGCCCCATCTCAAAGTTTTCAAACAAAGGAGTTTCAATATTAATGTGAGACTTCTCCTTAATCATGATAGCTGATTGGGGGAAGGTCAAGCGAGAGAAGATCGAGGAATTAAAAGCTATGGGAGCATCTATAAACCCACCCTCGATGTTAACTTGGATGGGATTTGACTTCTAGGACTTAGTAGTTGCCACCACCTCACCTTGTAGTGTAGAGAATGTCATTGATCATCTTGGATAATTTTTGGATCATCCTGGATGATGTAATCAAAATAGAAAATACTAACAATTTGACATAATGTTTCCCTCAAGTGTGTGTATGCAAGGTTACTTAACATGGGGACCCATAATATTTATAATGGACTATGCACATTACAAGCTGACTCAATACAAATGTATACAATCTTGAGCTAGTTTGATTTGCAATTTGATCTTATGAACCTGAAAGGTTGGTAAGCAAGGCAATCATAGAAAAATGAGATGTTTGCTATCATCAAAATTCTATTTCCTGAAATTAGATTCGCAAAATTCTTCCTTTTTTATGATGGCAAATACAAAATAATTAAAGTAGTTCAATAGAAACAACGTGAATTAAGAAGTTCAAAATTTAATAAGGGACAAACACAGTACATCATAAAATAATACAACTACTCCCATTTTTGGCATCACAAAAAGGATGAGGGAAATCTGAAAAGAAAAAAGAAGAATAGAGGGCAAAAAAAAGAACAAAAGCAAAGTTTTTTTTTTTATCAAGGCTTGAATATAATAAAGTCTCCATGTCATTGAATTAAAAAATTATAATAACAACGAGTTAACATTGTCAAAATTTGAAAAATGGTAGAATAGTAAATCCTGTTAGCCCTTTTTATGACCGCTCTCAAGGAAGAATCATCTTTTGTAAACATAAGACCTAATTTAAAAAAACCAATTGGATAAGAAAAAGAGATCCATTCAAAACTTGGTTTCAGAAAAATATCTTATAGAACAATATACCAAAGTAATTTGTCACAATTGTGAAATTTGAAATTAAGCATTTGAAAATATCAAGGGACACATGAATTTTTTTTATGATTGGTTTAAAAAAGAAAGAAGCTTTTCTTTTGTGGGCTTATTTTATGCCTCTTGTTAATTGATTACTTCACTTTACGCATCTTTTGATTTTCTATACACTTTGTGCATGTTTCAATTTTTTTGGCAGTCATTGAGCATCTTTTCAATTTTTCTTCTTTCTTGGGGATCATTTTATGCCCTTAAAATTTTTTTAAGCAAGATCCCTTATCAAAACTCATAAATACTCTCAATTATAAACATATCTTCCAAATATTATAGAAAAAAACACACTCTCTAATACAAGGAAGAATAAATCATAAAACAGAATCAAATTCATATGATAAATGTAACGACATGATTTCAAAGAATTTGAAAGTAATATAAAGACTTTGAACATTATATATAAGATAGATTATTATAGCAAGATAGAAAAGATCTCAATTGCAAAGTCTAGTTGTTAATTTGAGATCGACTTTTATTTAGAAAAGAAAATTACAACATTAGAAGAGGTTAGAGGAAAAGAAAAAAATTAATGTTGTTTCTCCGTTTAACTGATTTAGAGATGTAAAATATTGACTACAAATTTTTTTTTTTTAAAAATATGATATAAAATATCATTTTAACAGTGATCATAATGAAAAGAAGAAAAACTAGAATAATAGAAATATAACATGAAAAATAAAAGTAAGTAAAAAGTAAAACAAACAAATGTGAAAAAAATAAAAGAGTATAAAACCAACAATAAGCAATAAAACAGAAAATTTAGAATTAAGTAAATATCAAGTTCATGCATTTATGTCAATTACACCCAATCTAGTCCTTAAGATACTAAAAGTGTCAAAAGAAAGTGGTTTAGTAAAGATGTCATCAAATTGATTCTCAATTGTGACATGGTGTAGCTCAATGTCTCTTTTGGTCACATGGTCTCTAATAAAGTGATGCCTTATGTCAATATATTTGGTTCTTGAAAGTTAGATAGAATTCTTAGAGATGTAGATGAAACTAGTGTTGTCACAAAGGATTAAAATTATGCCTATAGGTAATCCTAAATCTAGAATTTGTTGCTTCAACCAAAGAACTTGGGCCACACAACTTCCTAAGGCAATGTACTCTGCTTGAACAGTAGAAAGTGCAAAAGAATTTTGTTTTCTACTAGACCAAGAGACTAAAGACTATCCTATGAATTTACATGTCCCAGAAGTGCTTTTTCTATCCATCCTATATCCTACAAAATAAGAATCAGAATATAAAATAATCTCAAAAGAAGTATTATGCCTAGGATACCATATTTCTATGTTTTGGATCCCCAAAAGATATCTGAAAATTCTCTTAACTATAGTTAGGTGGGATTCATTAGGATCATATTGAAATCTAGCATAGAGACAAATAATAAACATTATATCAGGTTGGCTAGCAGTCATGTAAAGTAAAGATCCAATCATCCCTCTGTACTTCATTTGATTAACAGATTTTCCATTCAAGTCCTTATCCAACTGACCACTAGAGATTATGGGAGTATATATTGGCTTGGCTTTATCCAATTAAAATTTCTTCAAAATATCATTTATGTACTTTAATTTATTTAGAAAGGTTCCATCATCCAATTATCTTATGCTAAACCCTAAAAAGTAGAACAACACCCTCATAATACTCATCTCAAACTCCTTATTTTTTTAGAAAAATCATCACTTAGCTTTTTATCAGAAGATCCAAATAATATATCATGAACATAGATCTGAACAATGTGTAACTCAACTCCAACTTTTCTCAGAAAAAGTGTGGTGTCTACGCTTCCCTTAACAAACTCCCTCTTTAGTAAAAAATGTGTTAAGCCTCTCATACCAAGCTCTTGATGCCTGTGTTAATCCATTAAAGGCTTTTTTTAATTTGAAAACATGATTTGGAAATTGGGAACTCTTAAAACTTGGGTGTAGCTCTACAAAAACATCCTCTTTTATTACCCCATTTAAAAAGACACTCTTAAAGTCTACTTGGTAAAGCCTAAATCCCTAATAATAAGCAAAGGTTAGTAGCACTCTAATGGCTTCCAATCTAGCTACATGGGCAATGGTTTCCTCAAAATCAATCCCTTCTATTTAATTGTACCCCATAGCCATAAATCTTACCTTATTCCTAATCACCATTGAATGTGCTCTGATACCACTTGAAAGTGCTCAGATGGCACTTGAAAGTTCGTTAGGGATTTTAAGCCCTATAGAACTGGCCCAAAGCTAATTTAAAAGAGAGAGGTGAATTGGAAAACTTTAAAACCAAAGATAAAATTAAAACCAATATCACCACATAGAAAACCAAAGATGCGGAAATTAAAGTGCGGAAGTAATAAAGAAATAACACACCGGATGTATAGTGGTTCGGTCAAACCTTGACCTACATCCACTCCTTGGAGGCACCCTCCAAGTATTGCACTAAAATCGTGACTCTCCTTTAGCCCCCACAGCTAGGCGGAGAAGCCCTTACAAAATCACTTCTACCTTCCCCGGTGCGGCGGAGTCGCCGGGTCCTTTGACACCAAAGAGATCTTCTTCTTTGGTGAACTTACCTCGAGACAAGCCTTGAATCCGATGGTACTAAGGTGCGAGTTTGCCGGAGCAACCGTGTGGATCCCCCTCCACACTCCCTTGAGTCCCCCCTCAAAGGATCTTCTCCCTCTCTCAAACTCCACCCCTTCCTCTCTCCCTTTCAGGCTCTCTCTTCAAGTTTCTCCCACAAGAACAAAGCTCCAATGGCTGCCAAAGACACTTACAAAGTGCCTTGCCATAGCTTAAAAAGAAGCTCTCAAAATGAGCTCATTAATGCAAGTTGCCGCCATTATCGTCCAGGATGATAGCCAAATCTTCCTGGCCGATTAGTTCAAATATGAGGAAAATCATCCTGAATATCGCCCTGAAATGAAGCTGGACAAAGTCTAATCATCCCGGACGATCTTGCGATCGGCCTGGACAAAATCCCCATTAATTGCTTTCCAAAACTGCCTGAGAAATTTTGGAAAAATTGACCTGGATCGGCCAGGATGATATTTTATAGTCCAGGCCAATATACCAGGACGATATCCAAAAATAAGATTTTCCTAAGTAGATATGGCGGCAGATTCTTACTGGATTGAGCCGATCATCCTGGCCGATACAAAATCATCCAGGATGATGTGTTTTGCAAAAAGATGGCTTCTTTAATGAGGATGCCCTAATTAGGATTTCTACTTTTGTCAGATCGTCCAGGACGATATAAATATCGTCCCGGACGATGTTACCAAAAATAGAAATCTTTTAGGGCACAACAGAAAATCTTCCAAGTTATAAATCATCAGATACCACACCAAATACAACAGACTCAAGAAAGGAAAAAGATTACAAACTGACACAGACCTAGTCTACCCATTCTTGAGCTGGTTCCAGATTGTAGTCTGATCATGTGGACCTGAAAAATTAGCACATAAGGCAATCATAGAGAAATAAGGAATGTTTGATATCATCAAAATCATAGATCCGCAACAATCTCCCTCTTTTTGATGATGGCAAAACATTTCAATTTGAATTTTCATAAAAATAAATCCTCCTAATCTCCCCCTCATTAGAATAAATCCTTTTTAAAAAAATAGGGGAGATAAAAAAATATTTTTGTTGTTTTAAAATTTTTGAAAAGAAAAAAGATACAATGTTCTCCCCCTTTGACATTATCAAAAAGAGAGGAGGCACAAACAAAAAATAAAACAAACAAAAAACATTCCCTGATCAAGTGAAAAAACAAATGTTCTTAAAATGAGAAAGTTACCTCTGGGTTTTAATAAAAAAACTTAGTAGAATTGGATTGACAACACATAGCCCAGTAAATGTTAGAAAATCAAGAATTGATAATCCAAACTTAAGTTATTTAAAAAGGCTCAAAAACTTTTTAATTCAATATCTAAATCAAGGAATAAATTAGAGAAAGAAACAATAATTTTTTAAAACTCCTTTCATAAAATATATCTAATAGAAGATTAATGCACGATTTGTTGAATCATGAATCAAGATTTTCAAACTCAAGCATTGAAAAATCAAGGGTTTTCTTAAGCTTTAAGAAGTATAGAAATGGTAAGAATTAAAATTTAGTGGGCTCATTTTATGCCTCTTGACAATTGGTTGGCGCACTGCGCATCTTTTGATACACTTTATGTATTCTATATATTTCAATTTGGCGCTTTGCGCATCTTTTATTTTTGGCATCATTGGCAATTTTTTTTTTTTGATTAAGCTACCTTTCTGAAATCTTAAATACCAAAGTAAACCAATACTATTGATAAAGCGAATTTTTTGATTAAGAAAATTTTGAATTAGATTCAACAACTTGCAAAAGATTCTTATGTGATAAATAAAATATAGGGAGATAAAAAATTTAGTTTCAAAAACCAATTTAAAAGATGAAAAAGATTTTAAATCAAAAGTAGAAAAACCACTTTTAGGAAACAGAGATTGAAAGTCAAAAACATGAGTTTCCTTCCTTTGATTGTTTTTAGAGAAGTCAATCACAACTTACTAAAGATTTCAAGAAAAAATATGAAGTAAATTTTTCATTTCTAGAAAAGTGGATGTGTGTGTTGATTAGAAAATAATACGAAACAAAACAAGTAAAATTTAAAAATCTAATAAAAAATAAAAAAAAAAAAATAAAAATAAAATAAAAAAATAACAAAGAAAAACTCAAATAAGGCTTTTATCCATTATCTCTTTCTTGGTCTGATGCTTCAGAAACCAAATCTGCCCATGAGATTTTTTGCTTTTCATTATTTCCCCAGTTTAAATTTAACTTTGCCTTACCCTTTTCTTTTGCAGGGAGAATTCTTAAATTATGGCACTCATTTTTCATATGTCCATGTTTCCTGCATCTAAAACAAACAACGTCAAAGGAAATATTAACATCCATACCAATTTTACCTTTTTTTCACTTTTGCTTATGCTTTGGTGAGTTTTGTGATTTGCTTGACAAGCCCTTTCTATCGTCACCAACTAAGCTTCCTCTTTCCATATCTTCAGCTTTTAGAACGATCGTTTCACCTGCATCCAAAAGTCTTTGACCCAACCCTTGCTCGTAGGCATTGAGTGAGCCAATCAAATTACCAATAGAATAATCATTCAAATCTTTTGATTCACAAATAGCAACAACTTTAGCATCAAATTTTTCAAGTAAACAACGAAGAATTTTGTTAACTTTTTCAAAATTTGAAAAATCTTTTCCTAAGGCATGTAATGATGTAGTAATATGAATAAACCTTATATACATGTCTAAAATCATTTCAAAAGGTTTCATAGAAAACATTTCAAAATCATGCATTAAAATATTCAACTTTGATCGCTTAATTTCATTAGAGCCTTCGTATATGGTGTGCAATTTATCCCAAACTTCCTTACCAGTAGTGCACATGGAAATTAACAAAAAATCATCACAATTTAAAGCACAGAAAAAACAATTTAAAGATTTTGCATTTAATTAAGCATCCATTCGTTCATCCCTATTCCATTGATTAAAAGGAATATCAGTTTTAATTCCATTAACAATACGTGATGGTGATGAATAACCAGTTAAAATCATATGCCACATGCGAAAATCAATTGATTGCAAAAAAGTAGACATGCGAATTTTCCAAAAATCAAATGTAATATTTTCAAACAATGGTGGTATAGTGATTGAATATCCTTTCGCAAAAATACGATTAGAAATATTAGCCATGGATTGAAATTCAAAGTTTTTAAAACTTATTTTATGAAAACCGCTCTGATACCACTTGAAAGTGCTCTGATCTTACTTGAAAGTGCTCAGATGGCACTTGAAAGTTTGTTAGGGATGTTAAGCCCTATAGAACTGGCCCAAAGCTAATTTAAAAGAGAGAGGTGAATTGGAAAACTTTAAAACCAAAAATAAAACTAAAACCAATATCACCACAAAGAAAACCAACGATGCGGAAATTAAAGTGCGGAAGTAATAAAGAAAGAACACATCGGATTTATAGTGGTTCGGTCAAACCTTGACCTACGTCCACTCATTGGAGGCACCCTCCAAGTATTGCACTAAAATTGTGACTCTCCTTTAGCCCCCACAACTAGGCTGAGAAGCCCTTACAAAATCACTTCCACCTTCCCCGGTGCGGCGGAGTCGCTGGGTCCTTTGACACCAAAAAGATCATCTTCTTTGGTGAACTTACCTCGAGACAAGCCTTGAATCCGATGGTACTAAGGTGCAAGTTCGCCGGAGCAACCGTGTGGATCCCCCTCCACACTCCCTTGAGTCCCCCCTCACAGGATCTTCTCCCTCTCTCAAACTCCACCCTTTCCTCTCTCCCTTTCAAGCTCTCTCTTCAAGTTTCCCCCATAAGAACGAAGCTCCAATGGCTCCCAAAGACACTTACAAAGTGCCTTGCCATAGCTTAAAAAGAAGCTCTCAAAATGAGCTCATTAATGCAAGTTGCCGCCAATATCGTCCAGGACGATAGCCAAATCGTCCTGGCCGATTAGTTCAAATATGAGGAAAATCGTACTGAATATCACCCTGAAATGAAGCTGGATGATGTCTAATCGTTCCGGACGATCTTGCGATCGGCCTGGATGAAATCCCCATTAATTGCTTTCCAAAATTGCCTAAGAAATTTTGGAAAAATTGACCTGGATCGGCCAGGATTATATTTTATAGTCCAGGCCGATATACCAGGACGATATCCAAAAATAAGATTTTCCTAAGTAGATATGGCGGCAGATTCTTACTGGATTGAGCCGATCATCCTGGCCAATACAAAATCGTCAAGGACGATGTGTTTTGCAAAAAGACGGCTGCTTTAATGAGGATGCCCTAATTAGGATTTCTACTTTTGTCAGATCGTCCAGGACGATATAAATATCGTTCCGGACGATGTTACAAAAAATAGAAATCTTTTAGGGCACAACAAAAAATCTTCCAAGTTACAAATCATCAGATACCACACCAAATACAACAGACTCAAGAAAGGAAAAAAGATTACAACTTAACACAGACCTAGTCAACCCAATCTTGAGCTGGTTCCAGATTGCAGTCTGATCATGTGGACCTGAAACGTTAGCACATAAGGCAATCGTAGAGAAATAAGTAATGTTTTCTATCATCAAAATCATAGATCCACAATAACCACAACATAATCATTCATCTTATTCTTAAATATCCATTTGGTTCCAACTACACTTTATCCCTTTGGTCTTATTATAAGATCCCAAACATCATTCCTAACAAATTTGTTTTAATTCATCTTGCGTGGATAAGATACAAAACTCTTCTGACAAGGCTTGATTAATGTTGGTGGTTTCAGTCATTGTGATAAAGGTAGAGTGGTTCACTTCCTTCTGAAGTCCATGCCTAGTTCTAACTCCTTCAAAAGGGTCTCCTAATATCAGTTCTTTAGAATGATTAAAGAATATCTCTAATTTCTAGGAAAAGTGTATGTAGGTTCAACCCTTTCCTCTAGATTAGCATTTTCTACTCCTTAGAAAATCTCACATACTCCTTCAATGTTTTGGGATTCTACCTTCTTCTCCAAATTTTCAACTCCTTTAAAAATCTCTCAAACACCATCTTCATCATCAACTCTAGAATCCTTAGGATCAGATTCATCAAACACTACATGAGTAGTCTCCTCTATCACCAATATCCTCTTATTAAACACCCTAAAGGATTTCCCAATACTTGAATATCCTAAGAACTCTCCTTCATTATATTTTGGGTCAAATTTCCTTAACTGTGACTTCCCATTATTAAGAATGAAAACCTTACAGCCAAAGACATGGAGGTGGGAAAGGTTGGGTGTCCTACCCTTAAGAACCTCATAGGGTCTCTTATCAAGTTTGACTCTAACATTCACCCTATTCAATACATAACAAGTTGTATTTACCGCTTCAGCCCAAAAGTATTTTGGAAGTGAATACTCAAGAAGCATGGCAATAGTGGCTTCTAATAAGGTTTGATTCTTCCTTTCAGCTACCCCGTTCTACTGAAGGGTCCTAAAAGTTGAGACATTATGGCTAATCCCCTTATCTCACAAAAGTCTCCAAATCTCTTATTTTCAAACTCTCCCCCATAGTCACTATGGAAAGTCATGATCTCACAACCTAACATTTTCTGAATCTAGGTGGAGAAGGTTCTAATCTTTTTAAAAGACTCACTCTTTTGAAATAAAAATTAATCGAAGTGAACCTAAAGTAGTCATCGATAATCACAAAATCATAGACTTTCCCTCCTAAGCTAGCTGTGCTAATGGGTCCAAAGAAATTCATGTGAAGGACTTCTAAAGGTCAAGAGGTGCTAATTCCCTTAATGGAACGAAATGTGGATTGAACTTGCTTCCCTAGTTGGCAGGCATCACACAAGTAGTCTTTGGTGAACTTTAGCTTAGGGACACCTCTAACTAGATCCTTTTGGGTCTGTCTTCTAAGGGTTTTCATATTGGCATGGCATAACATCTTATGCCCCAACCAAGAATCATCAGTAATAGTACTTAAAAAAAATGAAACAGCACATTCCATATCATTTAGATCAAACATGTAAACATTATTGATTCACTTTCCCTACAAAACAATGTTTTTATTTAAGCTAATAATGCAAGTATTTTCCAAAAAATTTAGGATGAAGCTCTTATCGCATAGCTGACTGATGCTTAGCAAGTTATGTTTCAGTCCATCTACAAGCAAAACATTTTCAATCAAAAGGTTCTTGGAGTTTCCGATTAAACATGTGCCCACCACTTTCCTGGTGGTGTTGCCTCAAAGAGTGACCTTGCCTCCAGCTCTAGTCTCCAATGAAATGAATTGGTTAACATCTCCAGTCATGTGTCAGGAGAATCCTCTATCTAGATATCACATGTTCTCATGAGGCCTTTTGTGATAGCAAGTCTGTAAAATTATCAAACATAATATTTAAGAACCCAAAAAGGTTTGGGTCCCTTTTTATGGAATGAAGAATGCAATGTATGTCTGTTATACAGTGAATCATTCAATTTGGGTCTCCACACCCAATGTGTTGTACGGTGAACAGTGCTAGTGTGTGAAATGTGTCATAGCATGCCACATGAAAAATATCAAATTCCAAGAAAAGGATTTACTAATCTACTCGGGTGGTGATGTTTCTTCTTAATATTATGTGATGCATGAAAAGTTTGTTTATCATTTTCAAAAGCTTTGAGTTTTTTTAACTTCTTAAACTTCTTTTCTAAATCAACATGAGATAAATTCAAGAAATCATATGCATTAGTTAATTCAGTATATTTATTATTTAATGCATCAAAATTATCAAGTAAAGACATGTGATTGATATCAATTTGGATTTGATATTTATGTAAAACTTCATGCTCTTTTTGAAAATTGAAAAACTCAAATTTCGAACAAGCATGCAATTTCTTAAGTTTCATATATGATACAAATTTTTTTTAGAAACTTCATGTAATTGATCATAGGTTAGTTCACATACCTCTTCTTATTCAGATTGACCAAGATGGTTATCATCCATCAAGCACAAGTTTATTGTCTCCTCCTCAGCTTAAGTCTCAGAGGAGTCAGATGTAGTATCCGCCCAAAACACCTTTTGGAACTGCTTCTTTTCCTTCCAGTACTTAGATTTCTCCTGATCCTTCTCCTTGCTTGAGTGATCCTTAAGTGTAGAATAATTAATTTTGACATGTCCAGGATTCCTGCATTCAATACAAACAACATCAAAAGAACTTTTAAATTTTTTTCTATACTTATCTTTTTTCTACTTCTGATGATGCTTGTGGTTCTTCCTTAGAAAGCTTTTTAATTGCCCAGTGATAAAGGCAACATCATCACTTTTAGACCCAAAAGAATTTGTATCGGTATCATTAGCATTCAACAGCACAGTTTTCTCCATCTTCTTCTCACTTGTATCAAGTTATCTTTGGTTCCCCCCTTGCTCGTAGGAAATGAGTGACCCAAGTAAGTTATCAACATAATAAAAATTCAAATCCTTAGAATCAATAATTACAGTAATCTTAGCATCAAAGGAAGAAGCAAAGCATCTCAAAATTTTATTGACTCTTTCAAAGTTAGTTAGCTCTCTTCCTAAGGCATGCAATGAGGTGATAATTTCAGTAAATCTAGTATACATGTCAAAAATTAATTCAGTAGGTTTCATACGAAAAAGTTCCTAATTATGAATTAAAATATTCAACCTAGATTGCTTAACTTCACTTGTTCCCAAATTTTGTTACCATTAGCACAAGTTGAAACACACATATAATCTTCCATTTTCAAAGTACAGAAAAAACACTTTAAACATTTTATATTAAGTTGCGCTAAATCCTATATCAAAAGTCTATTTAGTAAAATATGTTCAGTTTTAATGCCATTAATTTCATGAGACAGAGGTGAATAACTATCCTTAACAAGCATTCACATGTGATAGTAAATCGATAGTAAAAATGTAGAGATGCAAGTTTTCCAAAAATTAAAAAGAAAATTGTCAAACAAAGGTGATCGGGTAATTGAATATCCTTCCGCAGTATTACTATTACCAAAGTTAGCTATTGATAAAAACTTAAAAGTTTTCCAAATTTCATTTTTATGAATCGCGCTCTAATACGACTTGAAAGTTCATTAGAGATGTTAAGCCCTTATGAACTTATCCTGAGGCTAACCAAGAGGGGTGATAAATTAATATTTAAAAATTTTTCCAAATAAAAATAAAATCTTAAAACAAACCAAGATTCACCATAAGAGAAATGAAGTAAATAAATTAAATTCAGAAGAATAATAACAAAGAACACACTAGATTTTATAGTAGTTCGGTTAACTTGACCTACATCCACTACCAGGATTCTCTACTCTGGGTATTGCACTAAACTCAGTGTATCTTATTTTCCCCCACAACAAGGATGAGAAGCCCTTACAAAAACTCCTTTCCAACGACCCCGATGAAGCAGAGAACCCAGCTCCTTTTGCTTCCTCCAAAAGCAGGCAAAGAAATAAATTCATTTTTCTTCCTCTAGAAGAAGGTAGAAAACCCAACTCTTTTTTCATCCTCCAAAAGCAGATAGAGAACCTTGATCAGTTATTGAAATTGACCTCTCTAAAACCTCCAAGGAACCGAGGATGATGTTCAGAGAAGATGAGTTGGATCCTTACTTGGAGCAACCTTTGTGAAACCACTTACAAACTCCCCCTCATAAAATCTTCTCTATTTATCTCTCTTGGCTCTCTCATGTCAGGACAGCAACAAAAGATGTTCTCTTGGGAAAAATAAGAGATCTTTTAAACAAGGGCTACAAATTAGCATTAATAAATAACTAATCATCAAATATCATACAAGATGATCTACCGATCATCCTGTATGATCATTTCAAATTTAGCTCAATCAGCCAAGATGATTTGGAATAGTCTAGAAGGTTAGAAGGTTACTTTATTTAGATCGTATAGGATGATAGAATATCATCTAGTATGATTAGTTCAAGTAGTTGAACATCGTCTAAACCATCTCCATGGATGAATCTTTCGATGATGGAAGAATAACTAGATCGTTTTGGCCGATTAGTACAAAATGACAAATAACATCCAGAACATTGTCTTGAATGGATATATGGACAATGAAAAAATAACTTGATTTTCCAAGTTGATCTCTCGATCATCCTGGATGATTAGTTCAATTAAGTACATATCATCTAGAGAATCACCCTTAGTGGAACTAGGCCGGTTTTACATTATCCAGGAAGAACTAAGGTTTGTTAACTGATTGTCCCAGCTGATCCTACAATCATCTAGGACAATCTGATCGAGCAATCAAACCTAAATTTCATTCTTTAAATACTAAATTAATTTATAAAAAATTACACTGCATCATCCAGGTTGATGTCCTTGATGATGTCCAAAAATAAAACATGCCTAAATAGATGTGGAGACTGATTCTTTTTTATTTGAGCCTATCATCTCGGACGATGCTAATATCGTCCAGGATGACTCGCTTAATTGCAACCACCTTAATCAGGTTGCCTTAATTAGGGTTTCTATTTTGACTGATCATCCAAGATGATTTTTGAATCATCTAGATGATGTTATCAAAATAGAAAACACTAACAATCAGATAAAATTTTTCCCCCACGTTTGTGTGTGCAAGCATACTTAGTATCAGGACCCACAATGTTTATAATAGACTCAATAAAAGGTAAAAGTCACTTGACGCACATTACAAGCTGACTCAGTCCTAATCTACCCAATCTTAAGCTAGTTCAATTTGCAATTTGAGCTTGTGATCCTGAAACATTAGTAGGTAAAGCAGTCATAGAAAAAAAGAGATGTTATCTATCATCAAAATTCTATTTCCTGAAATTAGATTAACAGCCAATAAATCAATAATCAATGAACCTAATTAATTAAAATTTTTTAATAAAATACTTAAATGTTACAACTTCTATACCCTTATGCTTGATTCCTTCAAGAGGGCAAATGTGCATTAGATTTGAAGCTTTAACGACCAAAATACTTAATTAAAATGAAAGATTCTTTGCTATCCATCTACGATCGTTTTTGAGGACTAGTAGCATTACAAATTTAAGTCTAATACTTGATATTTAATTGCTTCTAGCACTTAGAAGTTGATTTGCACTATGTTCTATTAAATCTAAAATTAACAAATGCAATAATTAAAATTATCTTTAAAATAAAATTTAGAATATCTAAATCCTTAAATACTTAAATTCAATGAACCCCTTAAATACCTTAAATAAATCAAATCAATTATACTCAAATTTAAACTAATAAAATTAAGTAACTATCCAAGCCACACATAACCTTGTACACATACTTAAATGGTTTGCTTGGATAACGAACTCTAGCCTAGGCTAAACTGATGATTTGATTTGATTTGCTTGGAATGTCTTGCCTAGAGGGTACTCAATTTTGTGTATTTACGTTCTGTACTCTAGATGTCATATTTTCATTTTATTGGTGCACATGAGATCAAAGAAAAATTCAGATCCATGCTAAATGTTTTTCAAATATATATATATATATATATATATATATATATATATATATATATATATATATATATATATATATAATGAACGGTTGGTTATGTATGCCACGCACATCTTTTAATTGATGGGGGCTGTATGGTTATCAAGACATATGGACGACATAATTTATGGATCTTATAGGGTTGGATTGCCCTGCTAACCCTTTTAAAATAATATATATATATATATATATATGCTCACACGTCTCCATTTCATATGTGCATTTTATAATTGCTTTTTTATATTCCTGCAAGAGTATAATGTACCTAAAAATGATGTAAAGGTAAATGTAAAATTAATGAGATAAATGTTTTAAATCTTTGTATAGCTAGATTAAGTTATAATGTCAAGTTTTAAAATATTGAAAATAATGAGAGAGAAAGAGAGAGAGAGAGAGAGAGAGAGAGAGAGAGAGAGAGAGAGAGAGAGAGAGAGAGAGAGAGAGAGAGAGAGAGAGAGAGAGGGAGAGAGAGAGTTTCTAAAATATTTTTTTTATTTTAAGTACAAAAAGAAAATGATTCTTCTTTTAATTATTATTATTATTTTTGAATATTATAGAAGATTCATCATCCAAAAGATTGAATACCATAATAAACAATCATATTCAAATCTATACTTGTATAGGAGTAGAAATCCAAGTTGTTGTTAGTGGAGAAGCTTGGCCACTTTTTCTTACAGAAGATCCTAGGTTACACTCTTAAATTGTAAACAAAAAAAAATATGTTTAATTATACATTATGATTCATGCATCATTTCATTATGTGATTATATATATAATGCAGAGTCCTGATTATAAAATTTTCTAAACTATAATTCATTGATTCCTAGCATAGAGCCTATCTAATCTTGCATTCTTTTTTTTTTTTTTTTTTTTTTTTGAAGAAGAAGAAATAAAAGATGTTATTGCAATAACTAAAAAAGTAAATAGAAAAAACAACCTAGGTAATACTCCCACATAGTTTCTCCTTTAACAAATTAAAAACCAAAGGAGGAACCGTATTAAAGCTAATATCATTCCAAATGAAATCACTAAATATAGCATAGTTAGCACAAAGATCCATTAACTTATTTCTATTTTTATCAACACAATTAAAAATAACATTTTCAAACTCTTTTATAAAATCAAAATTTTCCATTCGCTTTACCTCACGATTTGATGCTTTGACGAATATAATGGATAACATTAGTATTATCTCCTTGAATGATAACTCCCTTGTATTGAAGCATCCAATCTTTGAGAACATCTTTTATTAGATGAGTAGAATATAGTTCTAGCTGTGAGATATCCCAATGAATACACTTTTCCTAAAATCCATCAAGAATTTACCTTTAAAATCTCAAAATACACCTCAAATTCCCGCCTTGTAAGAAGGAAATAAATAATCATCTACATTTACTTTGATCCAATTGGGTGGAGGAGGGTGCCAATAATTACAATGTCGCCTTGATTGATTAGCACCCCATTGGCTCGAGCTTATGTTTCCATAAGAATTAGAGAATGATGAACATGAGATTTCTTGAACAACAATAAAATGGAAGCTTTCATTTTGACCTTCATGAATGAGCTTGTTCCTTGACTTGCATGTTAAATAAACTATGTTGCAATATAGTTAGTTAAGAATTTGCAAGCTGATCACTCACAATATGCAAGTATAAGGTCAGATTGTATACACCACTTAGTATCTCCATATTCATTTCCCGTTCTCCAACTAGGTTGCTGAGGTGTTGGCTTTCCTCAATGTGGTGCTCATGATCCTCTTGGAATGCATAGTATCATAATGCATCCTAACCATTGTTAATCTTCATAAGTTGTAGACTGCTAAGGAATTCGTTATTTTGAATGGTCTTAATCTTTTAGGCCAAGGGTACCCTCAATGGAGTATACATTGGATATTTGTAAGGTCGATGAACAACTTCTCTATGTATTTTAGATCTTGGTACGGGTGGTTTTATGGTTATATAAAAAGCTAAACTAAAGGGGCTCATAGTGTGCATTGGGGCACCATTGATCTAGTTAGATGCTTGACCCTTTAGTCTTTCTCCCCTGAGGTGGAATTATTACTCTAGCTCTTTCTGGGAGAAGATTTCAGCATGCATCGAGATGAGGATGTGAGGAAATTGTGGATGTTCATTCACTCGATTGTATTCCTTAGTGATGACATGGTTGTTAGTGAGTTCTAATAGTTATGTAAGCTTTCTTGGTTATTGCAGGCCTAGTGCTTACTGAAAGGGACCTTTTCTTAGCCACTATGCTAGGGCTATTTGTCAACTGCCTCAAAGTCTTTTACATCGAGTATATTTTTCTAGAATTATAATATTAGGGTTGTCAGTGCCTCACCTTGTTCTAGTCTCATCTTTAGCAGGATTTTAGAGCTTTTAGGAGGTCTTTAGGTACTGATAAATTATGCCACTTACATTTTCTTGAATTCAACAAGAGAGTACATTTGCTTGATAAATTGTGCGACATAAATCTCCCCCACTAGGTAGGCGAGTAAACCACCTTTGGGCCAAATCTTTTGGGGTAATAAAGAAGTGATAAGACTGAAATGCATTATCAATGTCGATATGAGAAGTCATGGTCTCAAAAGTCATCGTATTATCCATAGGATCTGTTTTTCCTCAACAAGCTTTAAGGTGAGGCACCTTGAACTTGGTAGGTACTCTTGCTTCGAAGATCGATCTGGAAATGGCATTGGTTTTCATGGTTCAATTTCTTCAGTTCGTTTAGATATCCTATTGGAGTTATCATCTCTCACCTGAGGGTGAGTCAAGTTGGTAGATATATCTAAAGTATTAGCTTTTTTTGGAAGCTCTTGGTGCGTACTAAGAATCAATAGTACTTCGGGCATTTTGATCGTTCCTAGTGGATGGTTAGTAGTGATGAAGATGTCATGAATGGACTTAAATGGATGCTCTTCCATTTCTTATTTCTCATGATGAGTGTTATACTAAGGTTTCATGGTATTCTCGAATTCATCAGGCTACTGGAAGGTAATGAGTTTCTTGGCTTTATCATAAATCCACCCTCACTGCACCTAAGAGGATGTTGGATCCAATTTTGTTTGGTGGATGATGTCAACATGTACTTTACACAAAAAAAAGGCTCGGAGCCTGTGGGAAGAATGTAATGAAATCTAAGCGTGAAAGAATTATATTATAATATCTAGTTGTCCCACTAATCTTTAGTTTTAATTTGTTGATGCCAAGCTGCTAGCAAGTTGAAAACAGTGAGTTGAGCTAGATTAGATGATAATATGTTGTTTCCCCATTGAGATGAGTGGGGGCGAGTTCCATCTTGAAGTGATTGGGATGATGGGACAATGCAAGATGGGAGGTCGGTGTGGGTAACCCCATTAAGGTAAGAGCGGGGAGTAGCATTTGAATGTGGTATTTAGGAGAATATAAGAGGGAGATATTTAAAGAGGCAATGTGTGTCATTGGATGCTTGATGTATCTCGCATGGGAGACTTGGATCTAGCTTAGATGAATAAATATCTATCTAGTTGAGAGAGGAACTTTTGAGTTCACCCTTCCCCCAAAGGTGATGACCTCCTAGAGGAAGTTATGGATCCAAATTTGTCACGCTCTAGTGTTAAGCTTCTTTTAGTTCCTAAGCAAGTCCCTCGAATGATATGTTCCAAGAAAGGAGTGCCTCCTTTATCTTGACTAGATCATAACATGCAAGACACTTGCCAATGAGTAATTGTATAGGTAATTATGGGTGTATTGATTAAATTACAAGGATATGTAGTTTTTTTATATTTCTTGAAATCTTGATGATAGGAGCACAATGAAGCATAACCTCACTTTCGTAAATACTACAAAAAAGTTGGTTTCCAAATTGTAGAAGTTTTCTCAACCATAGAAGTTGAGAACCTTGCAAAATTACATGACAAAACTTGACAAAGTACAAAGGAATGGGAAGTTAAAAAGTTACGACATGAGTGATATTCATCTAAACAAGAATACAAGATTCTATGAAAGGACAAAACACATCCAGCTTTAATATTATTTTATTATATCACATTTAGAGTAGAGAAGATACAAATAACCCATAACTCTCAAGACATGATGGCGAAGATGGTGAAAGTTAATAAACTGATGTTATTTGTAACATCAATTGGTCTCCATGAAGGATGAGGGAAAGAGTGAGCCAAACTATTGGTACTCTGATTTGAGTTGCAAATCAAGATAAAGGTTTATCATAATCAATTTTAAAGAGAGAGCTAGTTACTTCTTTGTCGAACTTGATTATGTTGATCAATCAAGTTATATTATTGATAAGACCTCCATTCAGTCCATCAAGTTTATCGAGGGGCTGCAGGGAGGGGGTCATATCCTATTTTGATATGGGGGCTTTCCATAAAAAAAAAGAAATATTCTTGTACAACCATGCAACACTACGATGATGTGCACTTGAGCATTGCGACACTATCAATTGTATTGACTTAGGGAAAGAGAACAAAATTTCGTAGCGTTTTGAACCTAGAATCACAACACTACTTGTCCTGCTAAAGATAGAGAGTGGAGTACCGCAGTTCTTCAAACATGACATCGTGACACTGTGAGTTAGGTTGGGTAGATTTCTCTCTTTTTTTTATGTTTAACTTCAATTGTTGCGTCCCTCAGGATATGTTAAGTCCGAATTTTTTTCAATTATATGTAGTGAATGAAATATGAAGTAAAGATAGACAAGGGAAGAGTGAGAGAGAAGAAATTTTTACTATTACTCAAAGATTTTCATAGTGCTTTTCTTGGTGTAGTAAGCCTCTATAGTTTTTTCTTGATTTCATGTTTTTCCATGATAAATCCTTGCATTTTTTTCATTGTTATTATTTTATTTTCTTGTATGTGTTTGATGCGTGGTTTTACTTCCCCAACAAAATCATCATGAGAAAATTAGTAATGTTTATGGACAATTTTAGCATGTTTAAC
Source organism: Dendrobium huoshanense (assembly GCA_016618105.1). Lineage (NCBI taxonomy): Eukaryota > Viridiplantae > Streptophyta > Magnoliopsida > Asparagales > Orchidaceae > Dendrobium > Dendrobium huoshanense. The sequence continues at coordinate 45,232,403 of CM028352.1, read as the reverse complement.
AAGCAGTAGAGACCCAGGCAAATCACCCTTCTCGATAAACTCAATGATGCATTTTTGAATGGTAGTCAAGTAGATAAATAAATGTCACCTTAATAAAAGGACAAAGATGAGTGAAATTTTTAGCATGATCCTCGCCAAAGGTTATAATTCCCCATATAGACTCTAAAGTAATAATCCAATCAAGATTAATTATAATGGTTTTCCTCCCCTCTCCTCATGATGGGAAGATCTCCTTAGAACTTGCTCACATTCTCTCTCCCCTTGGCACTTTCCTTAGGGCCACTAATACTTCATCACTATAAATAGTTTATCATCTCGGGATGAGTAACTTATGTTTATCCCTCATAGTATTGAATATTATACCAGGAGCACTTACCATGGATGAAGAATGACAATCAAAAATCAAATCTTGTTCTCATTACAAGTCATTATTATAATGGCATGAATCATATTCATTTAATTTTTTTTTTTTTGAGAAAATGCAAAGAGCAATAATTTTGTTAAAGCAACTAAGTACAAATAAATTCCTTCTTCAACAAATGAAGAAAAGAAGGAGGAATGCTATTATCATTCAGATCCTTCCAAAAAAAAAAACTGAACGTAGATCATAGTTAGCACTTACATCAGCTAACTTATTACATTCTCTTCTAGCAAAAGAAAAAAAAACTTGCTTAAAATCTTCAAGAAAATCTAAATCCTTTGGATTTAGATATTCTTCTGAAATAGAATTATTTTGAAAAGCCTTTGAAAGAGAAGAATAATGTTGTGATTATCACCTTAAATCATAAAACCTTTAGCATCAAGCATCCAATCTTGAACATACATTCTTAAGGAAAGAATGGAAAGTATTTCAACTTGAGCAATATCCCAGTGGTTAATGCTGAAACCAAATGCTCCATAAAATCTTCCCTTTTCATCTCTGAAAACACCTCCTATTTCAGCTAAATTGTTACTGGTTAAAGAAGCATCATCATTGCATTTAATCCACATTTAATCCAGTCAGGAGGTGGAGGAAGCCAAGCTGTCATACCCAGCACTAAGTGCTAATTAGCTTCCCAGTTATCACAAACTGGATTGTTACGGAATGATCCAAATGCATATTGTAATGCATTAGCTACTATGAAAGAACAACTTTCTTCAATGTCACTATGAATAATTTTGTTTATGCTTTTCCAACAGCAAAAAATCACCGAACAGTATAAATTCCCAATGATAGGATTCTATACTGAGAGCTTCATTAACTCATTCTGACACTCTTCCAAACAATTAAAAGCAGGCAAATGAAAATTCCATTTTTTCCATCTTACTGCATACATTTTTTATAATTCCATAATTCACAGCTATATGTTCTGAGTCTTCCATACTTTGACATAGTCTTGGACATCCATTATCTTCAATTATACCTCTATGCTGGAGAAAATATTTAAAAGGTAAAGCATTAACACAAAGACGCCACCAAAATAGTTCAACTTGAGGTTTTAGTTTGAGATTTTTAGTCCAACTCCAGTTTAAACTATCCATATCATGTTCTCTTATTTTTTCATAGGCTAAAGCAACAACTGATTTACCCGAGCATTTAGAGATGAATTCCAAACAGTCACTATAAATATTAGAGAAGATGGGAACTTGACAGATTAAGAAGATAAGCTGCATACCAAAATACTTCTTTAAGTATTCAACATTCCATTCACCTTTTATGATAAATGCTGAAAGATTACATCCATGTTGATCTATAATAGATGTAAAGTAGGCCACTTATTTAAGCATTTATCCTGTTTCATCCCTTTCTTGGGCTTCTCGGCAGGCATCATCAACTTCGAATTAGACTCACTGTCCCTAGGGTCATCCGCCACAATACTAGTATATCCTTCAACTTCAATCACCTCATTTGTTCCCTGCTTTTCTACTGATGGTTTATCCTGCTTCGGCCGAGCCGCTTCTCTCCACACAGCTGGTTTGTTAGTCTGATTTCTGCCCCCATTCCTTACATTACGATTCCTCCGTCTAGCCACAATTGTCCAGCTACCCTCCTCGTCATCTGCCTCCTGCACAGTCTGCCCATTCATTATGGGCCCGCCCCCACAATTCATAGTATTCAAATCCTGTCCATTACAAATCTTCCATTTCAATAGAGGGTATAATAATTTCGCTCCATTCAAAATAAATTTCCATGTAGACGAGGAATAGCATCTATTTCCACCATCCCATAGATCATTCTCGTATCTGGTAGTAAGCAACTTATTCAATAAAGATGAAGGATTTAAAATAAAATTGAGGGCCAATTTAGATCTTAATTGACCAATTCTTTCCAGCACCGACTGCACCCCTCTACCTCCTTTGTTTTTCGGTTTGCACATTACATCCCAAGCTACAAAATGAATACCAAAGCTCCCATCTTTTTTATTCCATAAAAAATTTCTGCACATCTTATCTATCTCCTTTAAAATACTCAAAGGAACAAGAGACAGATTAGATACAAAAATAGGCAAGGAAAGAAATGAAGCATTTAACAGAACAATTTTTTCAGCTAGAGAAATGAACTTGTTTCCCCACATATTCATTTTGGCAACAGCTTTGTCAATTAAATAATTATGATATTATTGTAGTTATGATATTATTGTAGTTCTTACTATACGAATACCCGTTTGTACTATATGATGCTTTTCGTCAAAAGTCATGCTGATGATCCTCAGAACAATCATAATTCCTTTAGACAGTACTATAAGATACGTATAGTATTATACAATTTTACCACCTTTTACCAAAAGTTCATCCAGATCACATTATTGCATATCATACTATACGATCCTCAACCGTACTATAAGATGGTCCAAAAACTCTATTAATTGGCTGAGTCCTAAAATCATTTCTCTCACTCTTTAGCCACCTCACTCACTCTCACCTGGTTTCACTAAATGTTAAGCTCCAACAAGCGCAGTCGTCTCATCCTTGGAAGCTCATCTTCTTCTCGCCATCCTAACGATAGTTTCCTAACCACCAAAGATGAAGAAGCCTACCACAAATACAAGGCATACAAAATCACCATGTCATGAATGTTGAATAAACCTGCCTTAAATTTTGAGATAATGAGCTTATTCACATCCACCACTTTGCAATTCCTCCTTACCCTAGCCTTCCCATAAAATTATGAACTTTTATTTGAATTCTTCTCTAACCTAATTATGAATGCAAACCTAACCTTCACCTCCTTTATCTGACGACAACATGTTGAAATCACTAAGGCAGACCTCACCCAATAAATTGGTCTATCTACTAAAGGTCTAGAGCTCATTCCTTCCTCACAAATGAATTCGACATAAGTGCTACAAATTTAGTCCTTAGGAATGAAAATTTTTACCAACACCAACCACTCATTCAATCACTAACATGAAATCCCAGAATTATTCAACACGTTCTTCGAACTTCAATCATACCCAAAGGTGGCGATATAATCCGCATGACCCCAATCTTATTTGTTGTTATCTACCTTATTATGTCAAACACCAAAATTGATGAGGATGATTTAATTATTGATTATATCCGAAACATGACCTTAGTTCTCCTCCAACCACCCGTAGAAAACAAAATCTATCCCTAGGACACCTCATAGGTTATATTCTTCAAAACAAACATCAATTAACCTATTCGTGTTAACCTGACAATCTACCCATTTTCTGTACGGATGCCTCCTTCCGTGATTTGTTTCATCGGGGGAAAGAGCCGAATGAATCAGATTATTATGAAGAAGAAGGAGAGGCTGCTACAGTAAGAACTCCTATTCGACCAAGATGGCATGCACCACCCCGAGGACCTGCATCGGCCTATCCTCATGATGACTTAGTCCAACGATTCAACCAACTACAAAGTCACTTTTACACTCACATTCAACAACAACACAATTAACATGAGGAGGACATGCGATGGTTTGGGGAACACTTTACTTCAATTGATCAACAATTCACATCCATCCACCACTACTTCCAGCCACCTCGACCTCCACCTGATCAATATCATAATTTTTTACTTGTCTCTATTTTTTGCTTTTTTTCTTAGTGCTATTTTTACTCATCTTTTTTGTGAAGTCAAAAGGCGGTAAAGTCTTTTGTGTGTTTTAGTTAGTATGTCATTTTTATATTATTATTTTTAATTTCAAAGAAATGAATATTTTTATCCTATTTTAAAGTGTCATGCCCCAACTTCTATCCTGTTATCCGTGCTTCCTTGGGGGGTTTTAAGCAACACCTATTAGCAAACAAAATTATTACAAACCTTTTTGGACATGACCACCTATAGAAATGAGCATGTATACACCACATCATTGTAAGGGGAGCTCGCTCGATTCGCAGATTGGTCCGACTCGTAATTCACTTCTGACCCCGTGTTCGATAGCCTGACCGTAGTGATGTTAATTGTGGTTACATCCATAAGTAGCTTGGTCCATCTTTAAACAAAAAACAAAATAAAAAAATCTTTTATAAATTGCTTTGACAACATCATTTGACATCATCAAAAAGGGGGAGATTTTTTTTTTTTTGAAGAATGCAAATAGCATTAAATCAAATAAAAGCTATGTACAAGTTATAAAGGGATCATATTCCTCCTTAATCAAACTAAATAATGAAGGAATAATGTTACTGAAAGAGTAGCTTTCATAAATAAAACTATTTTCTAATGCAAGAATAGCACATAAATTCTCTACTTTACTACCACTTCTATTTATATAATGAAAAATTACCTTAATAAAGTCATATGTAAAGAATAGCTCCTTTTCCATCCAATTTTTTAATTGCTATTTGGACTTATTCATTGAATCCCAAATGAATTTGATGATGTTAAGGTTGTCACTTTCAATGATAACCCCTTTTCTTTCCATCATCCAACTTTGTATGTACTCCCTTGTTGCTATTACCGCCTTTAACTCTAGTTGTGCCACGTCCCAATGAATTTTACTTTTTCCAAAAGAAATAATCAACCTTTTTTTATGATCCCTGAGTATGCCTCCAATTCCTGCTTGGTTTGATGTTAAGATAGAAACATCCTAGTTGATTCTTATCCATTCTAGAGGTGGAGGGTGCCAAGTATCATGGGACTCCCTAAGGAGATTAGCACCCCAGTTATTTAAAATTGTGTTAGATGAGATCTTGGCAATTGACAAAACATTTGTTGCAACTATTGAAGCTGAAATTTTAGATTTTACATGCTTTATTTCATTCTTGTTCTTCCAAGATAGAAAAATTGTTGTACAATACATCGTGGCAGTACTTCTATGTTTAGAGGATAGATTTCTTAATTCAAACAAACAATTTTCCAATGAGATAAATATTGGAATAAAGAAGCCCCAATCTCTAAGCTTTTGAATTACCTCCTTTAGAAATTTGTAATGAACCACAATATGAGAATAGCTTTCAATCTCCTCACATCCTCTAGCACATAAATCATCATTGCTCAACCTCCTGTATTTAAGAAGTTGATTTACAGGAATTGCTTTTTTGATCAATCTCCACCAAAAAAGCTCTACTCTTGAATTAAGTTTAATTTTCCAAATCCATTCATAATAACTGTAATCATCATCCTTGATATTAGCTTCAATAAGTTTCCTATATGCTAAAGGTATAATAGATTTTTCCGTGTGCTGAAACAGAGCTTCCCTTCTATCATTCTCACTACTGGAATCAACATGAATCTGTAATATCAACTTGATAAAAGGCATGTATTTACCAAAGTTATTCTACCTCCCATGGATAAAGATTTACTTCCCCATGCATTAAGTTTGTCTAAAACATGATTCAATAGTTCTTGAAAATCATCCATACCCTTCTTTCTTAAATTGATTTTGATCCCCGAGTATTTTATTTCCTTGACCACTTTATACCCAAGACTTCTAGCCATTCTATGTTTAACATTTTGATTAACAAACATACCAAAAAGAATTTGTGATTTGTCGATGTTCACACGAAGACCAGTCCATCCACAAAAATCTGTAATGATCTTCTTCATTACCCCAGCTAACTTGGCTTTTTTCATAGGAGAAGAGAAGTACATCATCGGCATATATAAGATGGGTAATCTTCTCACTTCTAGAAGACAATTTAATAGCCAACTATTCTCCTCTTTATTTAATTGCATATGATAAGAGCTGAGAGCACATGATGAATAGGTAAGGTGATAGTGGACATCCCTACCAAAATCCACATTCAACATTTATCCATTTTATGTTTCTTCCATTTAAGATAATAGAGAACCTTACATTAGTTACACATTCCAAAATTAGTTCCAAGAATTTTGATGGAAATCCATACCATTTGAGAATATGCTGAAGAGTTTGCCATCCGATGCTATCATATGCTTGTGCCATATCCAATTTAATTGCCATCATTCCATTCTTTTTTTTAGATATTCTAAATTTATTGAATATCTCTTAAGCTAATAAGCAATGTTCTGACATGCTTCTATTAGGGATAAATGCCATTTGTTCTTTAGATATGATGTTTGAAATGCTTAATTTGATTCTATTAACCATCATAGTTGCCACTATCTTATAAGTGGTTTGACATAGACTAATTGGTCTATAATTGGATGGCAAAATAGGATTCTTTACCTTTGATATTAACACAATTAAAGTGTCTTTTCATTCATTATGCATAACTCCATTTTTAAAAAAATCTTTAATTGCTTTCCAATTAACTTCATTAACAATCTTCCAATAGAACTTAAAGAACGAAGAGGTTACCCCATCATTGCTTGGAGATTTATTGTTTCCCCATTGGAAAATAGCATTCTTGAATTCTTCTTCAATGAGATCAGCCTTGAGCATCTCCAAATGATTAAGTTTCAATTTTTGATTGTCAGGAAGTGAAGGCCACTCCAAAAAGCAATTTCTAGCCTTCAACTTATTGTTGAAAATTTTTAACATAACTTCTTCATTTTTTTCAATCTCTTCAAGCACAATGTTGTTTTCTTCATTGATTTGTCTTATCATATTTCCATTTCTTCTAGCCGATGCAAAATAGTGGAAAACTTTGAGTTCATATCTCATTCTTCAATCCATCTCACGTTAGCTCTTTGGTTCCACCAAGTTGATTGTTTTCTTAGCATTATGTTAAGTTCATGGACTTTCCACACAAAAGCAATAGCTTCTCTGGAGTTATTCCTGCATCCGATGTCTCTTCCATTTTAAGATTCAGAATTTCCTGCTTTAGTTGGTCTTTAAGAAAACAAAGATCTATACACTTATTCTTGTTCCAAAAAAATAGAGCTTTTAATGTTCTTTTCAATTTTCTATGTAGAACATCAGTTTCATTGCCAAAGTCCTTTTTTCGAAGAATTGACCACTATGTTCCAAGCCACTGGATAAGATCGCCATGTATCTTCAAATTTAAAATTCTTTGCTTTGTTGAGTTTCTTCTCTTTCAAATTAATAACAATACTGTTGTGATTAGAAGTTATTCTTGCTAAATTTCTTATTTTAGCTGAAGGAACAAGTTGCAATGCAGCAGAATTTAGCAAACCTCTATCAAGCCTTTCCTGTATTCTAGCAGCTCCATCCTTTTTATTACACCAAGTAAATCATGGTCCCATCATTCTAACATCATGAAGATCATTGTTGATCACAAATGACTTCTAATCTCTAAGTCATCTTGAAAAAGTGAACCTTTTACCTCCTTTTTATCTTCTTTACTTAGAACAAAATTGAAATCCCCTCTAACAATAAAATAGGGAAAAAATAAAATAATAGGGATGTTTCTCACCATAGATTTCACTAGCTTCTCCCATAGTAAACTTCTTTATGACAATTTCTATTTCCATAGATAGTTGCAATATTCCAAATCCCAATAGAATTTGTATTCAGATATCCAAGATCCATTTGAGCAGAGTGGTCTATTACACTAAAAGAGACCAGATTGTTCCTCCATAAAACTAGAATTCCTCTAGCTATTCTAGGTGATGGAAAAAATCCTACTCAACCCCAATAATGCTATTAACTTCTTTCCTCTGAATGCTTGATAATTTAGTCTCGATTAAGCCAATAAAAAATACATCATAATCTCTAATAATTTCTTTAAGATATAAGGAGGCCTCCTTCTTTTCTCCCCTACAATTCCAAAATACAATGGATGACATTTATGTAATGAAAGGGGAAGCCTCCCGCATTTTTTACCTCCTCTTCCTTCTCCTCTTTTCTTTCTATTTTCAATTTCAACAGTTCCTAAAGACCTTATTTCTATCGCCAATGTGTTCTTAACTAAGATATTTAGATCATCATTTTTCCCTCTCATCTTGATAGGAATGTCTTAAGGGACAAGGCATTTTGTAATATCATTGTTCTCCATGATCTCCTTCTACATTTGCTCATCATCTTCTCCATCTTCAGTTTCATCAGAAAATACACTGAACTTATTTTCCATTGCTTAAAAGATGTCATATAGAGATTTTTCTCAGCAACATTTGTACATAATGTTTCAGCCATGCCCAACTAAGCTGTTGTTGCTTCAGGTAATATATCCACATTAGGATCATTGATTATAACTTATGTTGCATCTTCAATATTTATGATATTTTCTTTTTCCTGAAGAAATTCTTAATTATTCTTCATAGAATTACTTCTTCCATTAAACCTTCTATTCTTGAATCTGTTGCTCTTGAATTTAACATGAATCCATGGGCCATATTCCACCTTTCTCTCTTCAAAACATTTTTCTTCATTTGAATTATGAACATCATTCCCTGCTATTATGTTTTGCTTTATTACATGCTGAATCTTATTTGGTGCAACAACATCATCTGGATAAGTTGTTATATCATGGCCCATGTTTCCATAATGGTAGCAAAGTAAATCAATCTTCTCATACTCCACCTTTTGAAAAAATCTACCTGATATTCCATCAACCCAAACACCATGTTGTAGCTTATTTTCCAAGTTGATTCTTACACAAATCCGAGCGTATTCTCTTTTACCCCATTTGAAAGAATTTCCATCCAAATATAATGGTTTGTAAATACATGAAGCTATTCTTGCAATATTCTCCTCATCCCAGCAAAATAGTGGTAAGCAAGGGAACCGAATCCATACAAGTGATGTGATTCCTTCAAATGAACAAGGATCAAATGACGGGGACCACTTATCCATTCCAACTATATGCCCTCCAACATACCATGGTCCACCATTTAGGACTTCCTCCATAGCCTCAAAATTTTTAAATGAGCATAGAATCAATCCCTTCCCAAGTGTCATCAAGTGGACAATACCAAATTTACTCCATTATCTTCTCAATTCCATACTACAGATTGGAAAAGCTGGACTCTTTCCCAAAAGTTTTAATCACAAGTGAATTATGCAGAATTTGGGAATTCTTGTTACATAATTCAAAGTTCAGTTTTACTGTTATTCCATCCTTTGACATTTCCATTTGATCATTCCTAAATGAACATTTAATATTTTGCGTTTTAGCCCAAGATAAAATAATTCCATTATTCAATCCACTGGCTTCATTTCCTCCTCCAATGTTAATCATATTTTTCGGACCTCTTATTATCTCAGCATCACATCATGTTGCTTCATTAACATCCTTCTCAATGACAGCATTATTGTAAATATTACTCTAAATATCAACTTTTTCATGAGAATTTTTGTTAACCAAATTCAGAGAATTCACATTTATCACACTGTTACCAGGGATTGCATTTGTATTCCCAAATCGATTGATAAAAATTTTCATGCCTGAAGAAGAAGCTCCAACATCGGTAGATTTTATAGGAGAACATTGCTTGTCAAGTCGAGGACATCACCAGGAGGGTGACATAGCGCTTTCCACTCCGCTATAACGGGTTGGTGAAAGTGAGGTTTATAAAAGCTTCTCTGCCTTATTGTGGGGAAAAAGAAGAATTGCTATTTAGTAGTGAAATTCTTGAAGTTGAGGACTCCGGGAATGGACGTAGGTCAGGTGACCGAATCACTATAAATTCTCTAGTGTGATTTTTCCCTTACAGCACTTTATTTACATTTTGCATTTTACTTTCGTTAAAATTTCTTGGTGAATATCATCGGGGAATTCTTTATTGAGAAAGTTTAAATTTTACCACCTAGTGTTGCAGTCGTGTTTTAAGCATTCGCTTCCGCATCAATTTAATATTCTTGTTTAAACTAAAAAATACAAAAAAAAATAAAAATAGAATTTTTGTTTAAGATTGTCTTTTTATTGCAACAAATTTCCAATTCACGCCCCCCCCCCCCCCCCCCCCCCCCCCATTTGGCGCATCATGTACTTTTATTAAACTTCCTTATTTGTGCTCTTAAGTCTAAAGATTATATTAGAGTATCCACATGTACCATTAGCAATGATATTTGGGATAAGTTGTGTATTATATATGAAGGAACTATTGAGGTTAAACAATCTAGGTTGAATATTTTGTTGCACGATTATGAACTCTTTTTCTTGAAATTAATGAAATCATATCAGACATGTATTTAGTTTACAAATCGTGACATATCTACATGCTTCAGGAAGAGAGCTTTCAAATTCTAAGAAAAGAAACAAAATTATTTAATGTTTACCTAGTAATTATGATGCTAAAGTTACTATCATTCATGAATCAAAAAATCTTAATATTTTTTACATAGATGACTTTCTGGGCTCACTAATTTTCTATGAGGAAGGAGTGAGCCAGAGATTATAGGTAGTAGGAGATAAGAGAAAAGATAAAGTGGGGGCACTGAAATTAAATGAGTTAGTAAGTGACAGCTCTGCAGTTGAGGAACATGAGCACTGATGACATGTCAATTCAAAAACTTTATAAGAAGAAAAAAAAAGCTTCATCAGTAATGACACAAAGGTAAAATAAATAATTCTTTCAAATCATCATCTGTTACCATTTTTTTTAATGTAGAAAGCCATGCAAGTTGAGGATAGACTACCCCAATATAAAACTCACCTGATTAAGAAGAAGAGTAAAGAGAAGGCAAAGTTCAAAAAGGGGAAGCAAAAGATATATAAGGTGTTTATGGCTAACTCCACCTCAGAATTATCTAAATAAGAAGCAAACGAGGATTTTAAAATATATATCTTATGGTTAATGATAATATTGATCAATTAGATCAAGATGAGGTATGTTACCTATCTTATGATGAATTATTTATCTTATCTGAAAAAAATTATGATTCATATAGAAGGCTCAAAAAGATGTATGCTAGATTAAACACTGATTTATCTACTTTACAAAAATAGCAAAATTGTCTGATAGTTTTTTTTTTTTTTTTGAAAGAGCAATAAACTTGCATTAATAAGGAACTAAAAGAGAAAACACAGAAAAACAGCCAACTAAATGCAGGCTGTTGATTCCTCCAACAAAATTTTAACAAATGATGGAGGAATCGAGTCCAAAGCTAAATCTTCCCACCAAAAAGAAGAAAAAACCCCAAAGTTAGCACCAAGGTCCGCTAACTTGTTACATCTTCTCTTAATACTATTAAAGAAAACAAAATTCAAATCAAAGATAAATGAAAATTTATCATTACCTTTTCTTCCTTTCTTGAGAGCTTTATGAATGATCTTGATGACATTTTCATTGTCACTCTCAATTATTATACCTTCGAAATCATTGCTCCATTTATTGATCACCTCTTGAATGGATGTTATAGCTAGAAGTTCCAAATAAGTAATATCCTAGTGCATATGAGGAGTTCCGAAACAGCAATCAACCGCCCTTTGTAATCTCTTGCAACTCCTCCTATACCGCCTTTGTATGAAGAATACAAAGCTGCATCTACATTTATCTTGATCCAATTGGGTGGAGGAGAGTACCAACGGTCTTCTAACAGCACAAGCTGATTAGTACTCAACCGGCCCATAGATGAATAATTGAAAGATTTAGAAGCTCCAACGTAGGTAATAGCCTCTACTGCAATGAAAATTGTACTTTTTTCCTTCTTACCATGAACTAATTCATTCCTCTCTTTCCAAGTGAGATAAATGGTATAACAAAAAACATTAGAAATGAAACTATTTTGTTTTTCCAACCAATTTAAAGCATCCTCCTTGGAAGAAAAATTTGAAATCTCAAATCCCCAGTTATTCAAATGGTTAATCACCTCTGTAATTTTAAAACATTTACAAATCACATGATCAATGTTCTCCTCTTCATTACAACCTCTTGGGCAATTCAGCATCCTTCCTATTTTTCTATAGGAAAGAAAAGATAAAGTAGGCAGTGCATCATTTAAATATCTCCACCAAAAGTTTTTAGCACGGGCATTCTGTTTAGAACTCTTAAGCCATTTCCACATATTTGAAACAGGGGATTGATACTTATTGTGATTTGCAGCAATAGAGGTGATAGTATTACCTGAATCCATATATAAAAGCTGAACCTGATCCTCCACAAGATCATTTCTGATTTGAATCAAAGAAATCAGATTTATAAGTTCTCTCCCAAAGAAATTTTCCAGCTCTGTCATGTTCCAGCACCCTTCATTTATAAAGTTATCCAGAGAATAGAAATCTGTTATATCCACTAGAGAATTGACGAACGTAGGCCATCTATTGAGACTTTTATCAAAAATCTAGATGTCCTCCATAACATTAATAGATTGACCATTGGCAATCTCCCACCTCACAATTGGTTTTAAATATTTGCTCCAGTCTTTAATGATTTTCCAAGTCATCGAAACTGATCTGTTTATATTTCCAACTTTCCATACAGATCCGTATTTAGGATATAATGTTTTATGCAATAGAGAATCGTCCTCTTTTAAATATTTCCAAGCAACTTTAGCTCTAAGAGGACCTACTTTGTTGATGCAAGAATGTAACCCCCTACCTCCGTTATTAACTAGTTCACAGATTATATTCCAGTTAATATAATGTAATCCTTGGCCATTGTTATTTTTATTCCAAATGAAATTACGGCATAATTTCTCAATCTCTTCAAGTATTGATTTTGGAGTTATAGAAACAGTAGTATAAAAAGAACGAATGGATAGAATAACTATTTTAACCAAGGTTATATTACTGGCCAGAGATAAAAACTTTGAACCCCAACTGTTCAGCTTTTTCATAACATTATCAATTATAAATTGATAATCAGATCTGGATGGTCTTCTCAAAACTAATTTAGAGCCCAGATAAGAAAATTCTTTCACCTCTTTATAGCCCAATATATTTTTGATCTTCCTCTTAATTCTAGTGTTGACAGCTTTGCCAAAGAGCAACCCTGATTTAGCTGTATTGACTTTCTGCTCGGTCCAGTTACAATACTTCTTAATGATTTCCTTAATCACCTTTACATTAGTGATTTTAGCTTCAGCAAATACCATCACATCATTAGCATATAGAAGATTAGAAATTCTAGGACTATTGCTGCTAATCCGCACACCAATATTTTCCTTCTCCAAAATAGCATTTGAAAGTAACTACGAGCATAGAATAAAAAGATATGGAGATAGGGGGCAACCTTGTCTAAACCCACTACAAGCTTCAATCCAGTTAGAATGCTTTTCGTTAATTAAAATTGCATAAGAAGGGTTCAACACACAACCCATAATCAATTTGGAGAAAGATATAGGAAAACCAAAATAATCCAATACTTTGCAAAGAGTCGGCCACCCCATGGAATCATAGGCCTATTCCATGTCTAACTTGATAGAAATCAATCCTTTAGAAGCTTTAGAGTGTCTGAATTTATGAATTACCTCTTGGGCAATAAGAATATGATCATGAAACGTTCTTCCTTTGATAAATGCTGCTTGCTCCAGAGATATCAGCTTCGGTATCAAAAAGTTGATCCTGTTAAGAAGAATTTTAGCAATTCATTTGTATACCGTATTACACAAACTAATCAGTCTGTAATGAGCTGCATAACTTGGATTATTGATTTTGGGAATCAACACAATTTGTGTTTTGTTTTCAATTTTTATTCATATCAGCTGTCAGTAGGAATATTTGGATAGCTTTCCATAAATCTGCTTTAATTATGGGCCAGTAATTCTTAAAAAAAGAATAAGAAACACCATCTTCTCCAGGAGCTGTGCAATCCAAAGTACCTTTAAGAGCTTCTTCCACTTCATCTATAGAAAATTCTTTGCTAAGTAACAATATATCTTCATTATCCAGACACTTACTATTCTCTGGCCAATCGGTGAGAATACAATTCTTATCAGACCATTTGTTTCTGAAATACTGAATCAGAACTTCTTCTATCTCATTTTGCTTATCTACCAAAATTCTGAACTCATCTTTAATGCTAGCAATGAAATTGGCATTTCTCCTAGCACTAGTAAAAGAGTGAAAGAATTTAGAGTTTTGGTCACCTTCATTAATCCATTTTACTTTTGCCCATTGTTTCCACCAGGTACTTAACCGAGCCAAAGTAAAGTTTAATTCTCCAATTTTGAATTTCAACAAACAGATTTCCTCATAAGATAGCGATCCATTCCTAGCTTCCTTCTCTTGAAGTTGTAGAATCTCTTTTTTAAGATTTTCCTTCAATTGTTCCACGTTTTGGTTCTTAGACCTGCTCCAAAAGTATAAAGACTTCATAGTTCTTCTCATTTTAGTGTTAAGGATATCTGAAGGAGAGCCAACAGCTTTTCTGTTCCAAACATTTTGCACAACTAAATATGACGCCGGGTAAGAAGCCTATATATTCTCAAACTTGAAAGATTTGCTGATTTTAGGAGATGAACTATTAAGATTCAAAAGAATTGGGCAGTGATCAGATGCGATTCTAGGAAGATGCTTAACCACTAAAAGTTGATTAGTATTGACAGAATAAGAATTAATAATCATCCTATCCAGTTTTTCCATAATTCGTTCCAGTCCTTTCTTATTGTTACTCCAAGTAAACATAGGACCCATGATATTAAGTTCATACAGATTATTAGAAATCAAAAAAGATTTCGTATCTTTAGGTCCTGAAGACATTATAAATCTTCTACCTCCTTTCTTCTCTTCTTTAGCAAGCAAACAGTTAAAATCTCCACCTATGATTAAAGGAAAATCAATAGAAATGTGTGGATTCAAACCATTCCAGAGATCTCTTCTTTTGTGTACTTCTTTGCTTCCATAAGAAGTAGCTATCCTCCACTTACCAATAAGTGGAATATCCAGATCACCAATAATAAATTATGAAGATGAATCAATCACTTTGAAAGAGGCCATCCTATTCTTCCACATTTCCAATATCCCTCCTGAAAGACCAGCTGATGGAACATAATTGAAATCCCAACCAATGCCAATTAGAGAATTCACTTCCTTACTGTCAATAAAAAACAATTTAGTTTCCAAAAGCCCAACAAAAATAGCTTTATGTTCTTTAACGATCTCCTTAAGATATAGAGAAGCCTTTTTTTTCTTGGCTCCTCTACAATTCCAAAACACTATGGAATTCATTTATGGATAAGTGGGGAGTGACTCCCCCCTTTCTCCTTCTCAATGCCTTCAGTTCTTCTATTCCTTGTCAATTGTTTTACAGGACCCAATCCTTTAATTATTTTAAACCTTTCTTCTTAGCAGTGTTCGAATTGCCTTTCAGATTTTTGAGAACATCATTTGATAGAAGCACCAAGTTTTGATTTTCTTCTATAGTATTAACCCTGCTGAAATTCTATTTTTCTGGAATAATCAAATCTTCATTCACCTCCTTTTCCACTGATAGTTCTTTTAAGGCTTCAAATTTGTTGTTGTTCTGAAATTTATCCTGTGACGGGCTAATAAAATCTTTATTATTGGATATTTTTTCTTCTCTGATACATTTATCTGGTACTTTTGGAACAACCTCCATAGCTGCAGTTTCCTTAACCAGTTTATCAGAACTATTTAAGTTGGAGTCAACTATAACATTTGTCATACCAATTGAAATTTCTTTTGAGTTTATAACATCATTATTGAAAATTTGCGATTTGTTTACAGATCCAGGATATTTCTTCTTCTTGTTTCCAACTTGAATCCAAGGTCCATTCTCATTACCATTGAATTCATTATTAGCAACCTCTTTACAAGCTGTGACATCCCTGTTCCTGTCTTCAGTTAGAATTCCTTCATTAACCTGCTTATCTTTATCTGCCTTAGCATTGATACATGGTATCACATTTTTTGAACAATCTTCTTTAAGATGCCCTGTCTTTCCACATGTATAGCAAAAAGTGGGTAATCTTTCATATTCAATGCTTTGATAGAACTTCCCCAAATTACCTTCAACCCAAACTCCCAAAGGTAATATTTCATCAAGTTTAATACACACACAAACTCTTGCGTATTTCCTTCTACTCCATTGGAACATATTTCCATCAATCAAATAAGGAGATCCCACCTTGGTGGAAATTCTATAAACGTTTTCTTCATCCCAACATTGAAGGGGTAGGTTTGGCAAATTGATCCAGATAGGTGCTGTTAGGCCTTTAAACGATGCAGGAGAAAAAGATGCATTCCATGTATCCATTCCAACAATATTCCCATTCACATAATAGGGTCCTGAGGTTATAATCTCATCCAAACTATCTGGATTTTCAAAGGCACAAAGTACCCAGCCCAATCCATGCTGAGTTAAATGAAATTTTCCTACTCTTCCCCACTGTCTTCTTAGTTCCATACTAATAACATGGAAGGGTATGTTATCACCAAAATTTTTGATAACTAAGGATTTATTCAATCTGTTAGAGTTCTCCACCTCATTTTCAAGGTTTAGTTTAACCACACCATCTTCCCCCACAAAATCCTTACCAAAATTTAATTCAGAAACTTTGATATTTTCTTTCCTCTTCCACACATTTGAACCAGCAATCACATTTCAAGATTTCTTTGAATTTTCAGCAACCTCAGTATTCAAATCACAGTTACCCAACACTCCAGAATCGCATTTCCGAACAGTAATCAGATCTGTATTTTGATCATTGCCTTCATGTTCCTTAGTCACAACCTCCTCTTCAATTAAAGCCTGGTCTCCAAAATTCATGTTGTTCACATTTGAGTTATGATTAACCTTTGACTTAACCATCTTCTTATCAGCCGCATTAACACAAGTAGTGGAAATGCATTTTTCAGAACTTTTAAAGTCATCACTTTGGATATAAGTGATATCGTCACTGATAATAAGAGACTTGCGATTAAAATCATCTTCTATTAAAATATTTTTTTCCCTTACCAATGCATTACGGAGTCTTCTTCTTGGTAATTATTCCACCTTCAGAAATAACCAGAGGACTTTCTTTCATTGACCAGAAATTGTGTTCTTTACCGAGAGCGTTATCTCCATAAGCAGGTGGAGACGATTCAGAATTGAGTCGAGAACCAATTATAGAAGGGAGAATCGGCTGGAGAATTTTGTGGGGGACACCGGCCAAAGGTGGTCGGCGATCCTCCGACGCCATTGACGACGTTGCAGAAAACTCGCGAAAGAGGATTTCAAAAATCGTCAATCCAGGAAACTACGGTCCTTCTCTCTCCTTTGAGTCTTTGAGTCTGACGCCCCACTTTGCTTCATGTGATTTTAATTGTCTGATAGTTGAATATTCTGATTTAGATAGTAATCACATGTCCTTACTTGATGAGTTTGATGCATTAAAAAAGAAGCATATTAATCTAACAACTATAAATGAAACCTTGAAGTCAAAGCATCTTGAGATAAAAAATTCATATAAATAATTAGAGACATGTGCATTTAAATTATATAGTAATGAGCATGTATTAAAATTAAAAGTTGTAAGTCTTGAAATTGTGAATTGATTTTTAAAAGCAAAAATTCATGCACAACAACAAAGTATAACACCACCTACATTTTTATAGTGGTATAACTTCACATCACTACATGCATCATATACACCTAGGAAGAGGCCACACAACCCACATAGATTAGTAAATTCTTTACCTGGTGTTAGGTGTCATTCTTATAGCATGCTAGGTCACATAGCTCGCACATGCATAATTCACCTTAAGTCCCATCTAGTGTGGAGACCCAAATCTCTTGCACCACAACATATCATGTATTCAAGTCATTCATCAAAGCATAAGGTGGAACCCAAACTCACTTGGGTTCCTAAATCTAATAAATGGTTTAATTTGTAGAAATGCTGTCATAAAAAGCCTAGTGAGAGCATGTGGTGCCTCGATAGCGGATGCTCAAGGGACATAATTGGAGACATGATGTAATTCATCAAGCTAGAGGCTAGGGCAGGAGGCAAGGTTACACTTGGATACAATACTACTAGGAAAGTGATAGGTTTATGCATGATTGGTAATTCCAAGAACTTTATTATTAAAAATGTCTTACTAGTAGATGGCTAGAAATATAATTTAGTTAGCATCAATCAACTGTATAACAAATGTTTTTATATTAAATTCATATAAACTAGTTATGTGATTAGTTTAAATGGTAATATTGTTTTATAAGGAAAGAGAATTAATAATATTTACATGTTTGATCTAATTTGTATTGAAAACACTAGTTCTCTTTGCTTGAAAATAATTACTGATGAATCCTAGCAATGAGATCAGAGAATATGTTATGCAAGCATGAAAATCCTTAGAAAAATAACTCAAATAAACTAGTTAGAGGTATACCTATACTAGAATTTTCTAAGGACCACCTTTATGATGCTTATAAAATAGGAAAGCAAATAAAAACTTCTTTTCACTCCATTAAAGACATCACCACTTATAGAACTTTAGAAATCCTTCATATGGAATTATTTGGACTGGTTAGCACTACTAGCTTAGGCAGGAAAACATATGAATATGTGATTATTAATAATTACTCGAGATTTACATGGTTTAGATTTTTATCACAAAAAAATGAATCATTCGAGAATTTTAGGACATTGTCTACATTTATTCAGAAAAAAAATTGTTGTGAAAACATAACTTTCTATAGTGATCATTGTGGAGAATTTGAAAATGAAAAGTTTGAATCATTCTATAAGAAGCTAGGTATACAACATAATTTTTTTTAGCTCCTAGAACCCCTCAGTAGAATGGGTTTGCTGAAATGAAAAATAGAACCTTGATAAAAGCTATTAGAGCCATAATAGGTAAGTAAGCACATCTAAAGTATTTTTGGGTAGAAGCAGTGAATAATGTTTGTTATGTTTTCAATAGGGTTAATGTCAGATACAAGCTCAATAAGACACTCATTAATTTACTCAAACTAAAGACACCCAATCTCTTTCACCATCAAGTCTTTGGATGTAAGGTGTTCATTCTAAAAAGATAAAAAATTTACATAAGAAAAATTTGATCAAATCTGATGATGGAGTTTTCCAAGGATATTTAAATATAGATAAATCCAATAGAGTTTTCAATAAAATTAAAATAGTGGTAGAGGACGCCACATATGTATTATTTGATGAAACTTATAAATTTGTTGAGTTTAAGTTAGAAGAAGAAGAAAAAGAAGTGGTTGAGGTCAGCCAAGGAGTAGAATATATTGACCTAGAAAATATAGTAGAGCCGTAAAACTCATTGCTTAGAGATTCGAGATATTCATCAAGTCATCCAAAAGAGTACATCATAAGAGATTCATGAGTAGGAGTAAGAATTAGGCATATACCTAGAAAAGAGGTTAGCCACTCTACTGTTATCTCTAAGGTATAACCCTCAAATATAGATCAAGCTTTGTCTAAAGAAATTTGGATCCTAGCTATACAAGAAGAATGTAATCAATTTTTTTAAAATGATGTTTGGGAGTTGGTTGTAGACCTAAAAATCATAGCGTTGTAGGAACTAAATGGGTTTTTTAGAATAAAATGAATGACTCTGGGATAGTGGTTAGAAATAGGGCTAGATTAGTAGCTAAGAGTACGATCAGTTGAAGAACTTCATTTTGAAAAGAAATCTACCTCCGTAGCTATATTATAAGCCGTTAAGTGCTACTAGTCTTTGCTTACTTTAGAGGATTCAAGTTGCATTAGATGGATGTTAGAGTGACTTCCTAAATGGGGTGATTTAAGAAGATGTATATGTTAAACAACCCCCATATTTTAAGAATTCTAAATTTCCAAATATTGTATTTAAATTAAAGATTGAATTATATGGATTGAGGGAATTAACTAGAGATTAGTATAAAATGCTGAGCACATTGCCCATAGATAGAGCTTTTATTAAGAGGAGTGTAGACACCACCTTATTCCTAAGGAAAGAAGGGCAAGATATACTCATTATTCATATTTATGTTAATGATATACTATTTAAATCAACAAATAAGAATCTCTATAATGTATTTTCAAAAATAACGAGAGAGGAGCTTCTGATGAGTATAATGAGAGAGCTTTCGTATTTCCTTGGATTTAGTGTAAAAAAATGGATGATGGAATCTTCCTTATCCAATTAAATATATCAATGATATCCCTAAGAAATATGAGATGGATAATACTAATGAAATTAATACTCTAATGAGCTCCACCATTCAATTAGATAAGGATCCAAATAAAAAATTATGTAACTAGAAGAAATACATAGGGATAATTGGATCACATCTTTATTTGAATGGTAGTATACATGATATTAAGTTTAGTGTATGTATCTATGCTAAATTTCTGGCTGATCATAAAGAATTCCGTGAGTGTTGTTAAAAGAATTCTTAGATATCATCTAGGAACCCAAAACCTTGGAAGTTGATATCTTAGACATAGTTTATCCTTTTAAATCATATGATATTTTGATTTAGTCTTTACATGATATAGAATTGATAAGAAAAGTACTTTTAGAATATGTCAATTCATAGGATAGTCTTTAGTCTTCTGATCTAGTAAAAAATGAAACTCTATTTCTTTATATACAGCTAAAGTTGAATACATAGTTGTAAGATGTTGTGTTGCTCAAGTAGGATGGCTTAAATAATAAATCCTTATCCTTAGACTTCCTGTCAGCACTATTAAAATTATATGTGATGACACTAGAGTCATCTGTATTTCAGAAATTCAAATCCAACACTCATGGACTAAACACATTGAAATTAGATATCATTTCTTTAGATATTATATAACATATGAAGAATATAGAGTTACATTATATAACTAAAAAAAATCAAATAGCAGATATTTCTACAAAACCCATTGAGTTTGAAACTTTTAGCACCTTGAGTACTAGACAAGGTGTTATAGACATTCATGCTTGAATCTGGATAAATTAAAAGTTAAACACTAAAATGTTTTTGTATTCTTTTGTATCATTGATTTTATGAATGTTTGTGTTTTGTTATTTATGTTTGTGATCTATTTTTGTGTGAAGTTTTCTTTTTCTTTCATTTCATGTTTATTTTGTTTTTGATGTTGTGCTTAATTGTTCCTCCTTTTTGGTGATGTCAAAAGGGGGAGCAGATTATTGGTTGTTGGTTGTAACTCCTTCTTTTGTATAATTAGTTAAATATTTTATTTTTTATTTCTTGCTCAAGTTTTCACCCAAGCAGTTAATCATAGTAAAAATAAAGTATAGAAAATAATTAGAAAAAACACACCAGATTTTATTGCAATAACTAAAAAATCAAATAGAGAAAACAACCTAGGAAATACACCCACTTAGTTCCTCCTTTAACAAATTAAAAAACAAAGGAGGAACCTTTTTAGAGCTAATATCATCCCAAATGAAACCACTAAATATGGCATAGTTAGCATAAAGATTCGCTAACTTATTGCTATTTCTATCAACACAATTAAAAATAACATTTTCAAACTCTTTTAGAAAATCAAAAATTTCCATCACTTTATCTCCCAGTTTGATCCTTTGTAAAATATACTGGATAACATTAGTATTATCTCCTTCAATGATAACTCCCTTGTATTGGATCATCCAATCTTTAAAAACTTGTTTTATTAGATGAATAGAAGATAGTTCTAACTATGAGATATCCCAATGAACACACTTTCTCCCAAAAGCCATCAAGAATTTACCTTTATAATCTCGAAATACACCTCTAATGCCAGCCTTATAAGAAGGAATTAAATAATCATCTACACACTTTGATCTAATCGAGAGAAGGATGGTGCCAACAATTACACAATCGCCTTGACTAATTAACCCCCAGTGGCCCGAGCTTATGTTTCCATAAGAACTAGAGAATGATGACCATGAGACTTCTTGAACAACAATAAATTTGGTGCTTTCATTTTGACCATCATGATTGAGCTTGTTCCTTTCCTTCCACGTTAAATAAACTGTGTTGCAATACAGTTTAGTTAAGAAATTGTTATCCTTGGTCGATCTTTCTAGCCAATTACAACATTCTTAAAGGTCAATGAATGTTGGGATTTGAAATCCCCAACTGTTAAACATGCCAATGATAATCTGCAGATTCTCACATACAGTGATAATATGATCCATATCCTATATCATATTCCATTCTCTAGGACATTCCAAATTCTCTTGAATTTTTCTTGAATATAAAAACTGATTTGTTGGAATTGCTTTTTTGAATATATTCCACCAAAAAACTTCAACTTTCGGCATCAATTTAAGCTTCTTAATCCACTTCCAAACAATGCTACCATTGTTATTTAAAGCATTCTCAGTTACTATGTAAGAAAAAGATTACCCTGAATGCATATGGATCAATTCCATTTCACCTTGCTCCAGATTTTCCACAATTTTAATTTGTAAGATTACTACCACAAGTTCATTTCCAAATAAAGTAGGAAGACAAGCTATGTTCTAATTACCGTTCAACATCAGCATATCTACTGTTAGCTCTTCATTTTCTAAAATAGCCACAAAAGTAGGCTATCTATTGATGCATTTATCCCAAATCGAAATATCATTGAAGATATTTATGGATTTTCCATCAGTAATCTTCCATCATACAATCTTTTTAAGGTGTTTTTAACTTTCCAGGATGATCTTCCATGTTGCAAAAATCCCTTTCATGTAACTAGTATCCACCATCTGATTTCCATATTTCGATTCTAGGATTCTATGGATCAATGAGTTCCTATTTTGGAGAAATCTCCATGCCATCTTGGTCCTTGAAGGGCCCAATTTGGTGACACATGATTGTAAACCATGTCCTCCCCATTCTATTGGTTTACACAACACATCCCAACTAACATAATGCTTGCTCAATCCTCATCCTTTTTATTCCATATGAAATTTCTATAGAGTTTGTCCATCACCTTTAAAACACTTTTAGGAATAAGAGAATGTGTTGAGTGAAAAATCGGGTAAGATAGTAGAACCGATCTTACCAAGGTTAGCTTTCTAGCTAGAGATAATAATTTGGTACCCCACATATTCAGCATCTTTAAATCTTTATCCATCATACCTTGGTAATCGGAAGTTAGCAGTCTTCTCAGCACCACTTTCACTCCAAGGTGCATAAGTTCTTTTACTTCTTTGCATCCCATAATCTGATTTATAGCCCTTCTCCTGCAGTTCTTTACAAATTTTCCAAAAAATAGTTCAAGATTTATTTGTATTTATCCTTTGTCTAGTCCATTCACAAAAAAATTGTATTGTTTCTTTGATGAAAAACATTTGAAAGAAGTTGAGAACAAAATGAAAATGTAAGGTGATAAGGGTCAACCGTGTTGAAATCAACTTTTCCCATTCATGCAAAAAAATTACCATTGATAAGTAAGGAGAACATAGGATCTTCTACACACTCCATTATAAGATTTAAAAATCTACAAGGGAATCCATAGTTTTCTATAACTTTTCTCAAAATAGCCCAACACATTGAATCATAAGTTTGTTCCATATCAATTTTGAAAGCAACTAATCCTTTTGATGCTTTGGAAACTCTGAATTTGTGGAACATTTCATGGGCAATCAACACATGTTCTGACATCGATCTACGTTTAAGAAAAGACGCTTGTTTATATGATATAAGTTTAGGAAAAAAATTTACCATCCTATTCAAAATTCTCTTTGTCGCTACCTTATAAATCATCTTGCATAGACTTATCGATCTATAACTTGAAGGATTAACCAGATTGGGAACTTTTGGTATAACCACAATTTGTGTTTCCTTCCATTCCTTATTCATCTTCCCTGATTCAAAGAATTAAGAAATTGCATTCCACATGTCTTCCTTCACAATTTCCCAGTAGTGTTTAAAAAAAGAGTAAATGACTGTATCTTGACCCGGAGCAACATTTCCTGCAGTTTGGAAAATAACCTCACCCATTTCATCCCAAGTGACTGCTTTGTTCAGCCATTTAAAAATATTTATTAACAATTTATTTCTAGTTAATAATTTTAAATTTTATAAAAATGATTATTATAAATATTTAAAAATATTCATTAATAATTATTTCTAATTAATAATTTTAAATTTATATTAAATAATTATTATAAATATTTAAAAATATTTACTAATAGTTATATCAGGTTAATATTCATTGTTAAAGTATTAAATTAAATTAATTAACTTAAATATTACTAAGCTAAATTAATTTAAAAAGGTTAAAAAATCTATCGTTATATTAAATTAAATATAATAATACCTCAGCAGTTAAATATATTTATTATTTTAAATAAAATATTAATTAAAATTGAAACGACTAAGCTTTTATTAATTATTTTTATTATTTTATATTTTATTTAGCTTGTAATTTTAATATATTAATTATTTTATATTAAAAAATGCAACCTTATAATATAAATAAATAAATTTCAGCTTCTAAATCAAATTTACAGGTTTGGTGCGATGGTGTTACGCAAAGGAAGGGTGGTTGCTTTGAAGCTGGCAGGGTTCAAACACCGCCCTCGGCGTAGGCGCGCTCTGGGCCAGGAGTCAGGTGAGTCACATGTGTTGATTGAGGCTAGATTGCGGCTAGTCGGAGTGCATGCTCAACTGGGCTAAGCGTGGGCTCAACATGCAGGGTTTTGTGGGTTCTTCGTTCATTTTAATTTATTTATTTTTAATTTTTCTGGCGGAGTATATCCGCTGGACATATTCCAACATTTGTTTTGCTAGAATTCTACCATAAAACTTTCCAGCAGATTTTTTAACAGCGGTAGCTATTTCCTGCACGCATTTTACAGGCAAAAAAAAATTTCGCCAAAAATCTGTTAGAAATTAGTATTTCTGGCTGATTTTGGCTATTTTCTAATGAAACTTGTCGTCATAAATTAAATTTTTTTCTCTAGTGCGACCTTTTATCCTTGATTGATCTAGCATAGTCGACAAATGTATTGATTTCTAAACTAAGTTCTTTTTTTTTTCCTTGGAAAAGGTTCCTCTCCCTAATATAGCCTTTAGATATACATTTTATGGATATCATGTAAGTGTTTCCCTTTTGGATAATGGTACAATAATTTGCTACTTTCACAATATAGGAAATATACAGCCTTAGATGGGATAAGCAAATCAATCCTTTAACCAATGCTTAACTTCTTTGTTAGTTCACAGCCCTAGCATTCCACTTTTTCACCCATCATATGATTTTGTTTAGAAAGCAATCAATTGGTCATCATTAGAGAAAACATACTAAGGGAGAAAGAGAATAGAAGAAGAAGAATATTATCAAATTTTATCCATAATTTGATTTCTTAAATACAACACTAAAACCTTAATATATAAAAATAGGAGTATTAAATAATTCAAACTTAATTTAAATTCAAAATGAGAAAATTCTTGAATATCTTATCATCCTAAAAATCTCCATTAATTTTATAATAATCTAGTTGCAAGTATTATACTACATCAACAACCGCATGTTGTAATTTCTATCATGAAGATTTGTAGTATAATATTTTAATGTTAGTCTAATCCATCTCCTCTTGTATGTTACATTGCATAATCATAATTTTGCTGGTCAATGTTTAAGTATCACTCATAAATAATGATTGTGATGAAGTTGACCTTCATTGCTTAGCTATAGAAGGTGACAGGCTTAGGCTTCATAAATAAAATGATGGTGGTCTTCCTTCTATTTTCATTGTTGCTTAATTCAAAGATAGTCAAAATTAGTTTATGCGTACTCTCGATATTTTTAAGATGTATCATTGATAATTATTTTTTTATTTTAGGTGAACCGACATGTTTCTATGCTGGAGTCTAGTTATAAATTACTCGTATGGATATTGGGTATTCAGATAGTGATGGTTTATTCCAAATACCAGATACTTATAATGTCAAAGCCCATTGTCAAAAATTCTACTTACAAAAAATTATTCTATGCTACATGCACGTAAAAATAGAATCTAAATTAGAAATTTTAATAAAATAAACTAAAATTGTATAACATGAGACTTAATTTGTTCAATAATTACATTACAAATTATAATTTTATTGTCAACAAGTCTTAGTTTCACTTGCTAAGTCAAGGGATCAAATGGACATCATGATAAATTAATTATACTAGTATTCTAGGATGTTAAGATTGCCTAGCCAGTAATAGCTACAGGTTTGATGACGAAGGATCCTTGCTTAGAGCAACCTTTGTGAACTCTCTCACAAACTCCCCCTCACAAGATCCTCTATCTCTCTCTCCCTTGCTATCCCTCTCCTCTTGGCTCCCTCTGGTCAAAATAGCGGCAAAAGATGTTCTAAAGGGTAAAACAAGTGCTCTTAAATATAAGAGCTTTCGAATAACTCATTATTTGCAACTTGTCGACATTATCATCCAAGATGATGTTAATATTGTCCTGTACAACCAGTGCAATTTAAGCTTAATCAGCCAGTATGATCTAGGACGATCAGAAGAAAATTATTCATATCATCCTGTATAATAATATATCATCATGTATGATTAGTACAAATCAAGGAATATTGTCCTAAACATCGCCCTGAATAAGAGTTGTCCGATGTCCAATCATCAAGTGTATCGTCTTGGCCAGTCCTTCTATCTTTTAGGATGATATGATCGAGCAATCAAACCTTAATTGGTTTCCTTAATTACCAAATTAATTTAGGCATAACTATACTGCATTGTTTGACTAATGCCTAAAAATATCTAGTAGTTGATTCTTTCTGATTTAAGCCTATCATCCTGGTCGATACAAATATCGTCCAGGACAATCTGCTTAATGACAGCTGCCTTAACCAGGATGCCCTAATTAGGGTTTTTATTTTTGAACAAATTGTTAAGGTTGATTTATTGATTATCCTAGAAGAAGTTACCAAAAATAGTAAACTCTATGAAATAGTTAGAAATTCTCCCAAAGTGTGTCTGTCTAAGGTTACTTTGCATCAAGAATCATATCTATTATAATTTTCTCAAGAAAGAGAAAAAAGGTTACAAACTGACTCAGACCTAGTCTACCCTATCTCGATCTAGTTTAAATTAAATTATGATATTTGTAGACCTGAAATGTTAGTAGGCAAGGTAGTCATAGAGAAATAAAAGTATTTGCTATCATCAAAATCATATTCACTGAAAAATAGTTTCGTAACAATCTCCCCAATTTTGATGATGGCAAACACTAGAATTAATTGAAGCAGTTCAAAGTAGAAAATAAGGAAACAAACATAGTTTCAATAGTTCAACATAAACATAAAAAATTAGAAAAACAAACTAGAACTAGTACAGCTACTCCCCCTTTTGACATCATAAAGAAGAGGAGGAAAACAAATAATAAAAACTGTAAGACAGAAAAGGACTAAAACAAGGAAAACAATATAACAAAAATACACTAAAATAAAGATAGGTCCTGATCATCCGAAGGAGGAGATGGTGGTCGTGGCTGCTGAAATTAGCTAGACATAGTGGAAAACTGTGCTCCAAACTAGGCTATATCCTGATCATGCTTTTGCGGCTGGTGTGCAACGTAGGTGTCAAAATGGGCTAAGTCCTCAGCATGTTGCTTCTCTTGTGCAGCAAGATAGGTCTTAAAATGGGTCTCCCACTGATTAAATTTCTCCATCAGCTGAGAGTGCTGGTAGAGCAAAGCAGGTTTAGGAATAGGTGGGGGTGCTACCTCCTCTTCAGGTCCCTAAGCTTCCTCATCCTCCGGGTGGAGATGCGTTCTATAAAGAATATGGAAGGAGTTGTTGGAGTAGAAAGCAGGTTGCAAGTTTGGTGGAACAAGATATGGGAGCTTATATTTTGATTCTAAGACATAACAAGTGATATGTCCTAGGGCTAAATTTGGCTTCCTCTTATGAATTGAATCATGAATGGTAGTCAGATGCTCGATGTAACATAAAAGTAAAATACTGGCATTTAATTTGTGATGGGATAGAATGTAAAAGGTGGTGATTGACAGAAGAGGAGTAATATGGATGCGATCACCATCTTTTGGAATAATGGAAAGGCGAAGGGAATGTTGGACAGTCCTAGCATCTTTGAGCAAGCTGCTGGTCTCTCCAATATGAAAGCGAGCATTGGTATTGCTAAGAAAGTGGTTAGTCAGATCCCAATCATAGTCAAGGTCAGAACACAGGGTGTGAAGTTTATCACCTGTGGTAGAAAATTGTAAAAATTTTGCACAGTCCTGGTATATGATCTCGACGGGGCATCGATTCACATATGATCCAAGAGAACTAAAGGTAGAATTTATACGGAGACTCACAAAAAATTCAAAAACTAGCTCGAAGTTGAATGATACAAAAAGAGTAAGGAGAAAACACAAGGAGGTGTGGGCAAATAGATCGAGTACCGGATATGACAGAATGTTTGGGTTGTCGGTCTGGAAGATAATGATTCCAGCCATCTTATATTTTTGGTAGGCGGCTTGATCATCCGTCTCAAGAAATTGAGGGTCCAGAGTTTCCCTCGAGGAACTTCCAGAAGGGTGGCAAGATTGCTTGCCTCCTTCCATGATCATAAATAGCACGAAAAGAGGAATTATAAAGCTATTAGAAGGAGATGGTGTGAGAAAACCAGTTGGAAGGGCTTTGAATTTAAAGAATCAACTTGATCGTCTGGAACGATCGCAGGATCATCCTGGCTAATCTGGTATAGTAAATTTGTCAAGGATGATTGGTCAAAAAGGTAGCTTTTAATTGTGCTAGATGATCATTACCACCCGTATTTCTTTAGGTAGCTTTTAATTGTGCAAGATGATAATGAGGATTTGTAGTACCATCAAATATATTAAATATTGGCACTACAAATCCTTTTGGATATTTCTCCTGGTTATATTCCATCAGATTCAGACAATATTTTCCCACTAAGGCTTTGGTAGCTCCAGAAGCAATGGCTGCATTAACATCATACCAAGTTGTCTAAACAACTGTTTCATCATATTACTCATCTTAACTAGGTGATTATTCAAATGATGGATTTCTTGATATTTTTTTGTTGCATAGATACATTTCCAATTGCAACCTCTTTACAACTTCTTTAGCTTCTTCCTCCTTAACTTCTTTAAGTTGTAGAGTTCTATTTACGGCCGCTACTTATTCTTGGTCATCAAGTAGTTGTTCCTCATTTTGTAGATTCAACGATGCACTTCTTTGAATATACTATTGATTAGTTCTATTAGGTACATGATCAATCATCCTAACAACTTCAACATCCATGGGACCAATACAAATTTCCACTTGTTCATCTTCATAATACTAATTATTATTTTCATCCAACTCATGGTCATCTCCAAGTTAGGACTGCCACATCACATGTATGACTGGAGAGTCAGGGGATTATAAAATTGATTTTCTTCCTCTTTTAGCGTAGTCATGTCAACAGAAGTTTCCTTATTGGGTGATAACATCTGAACCAAAGATTTGAGTCAACCTTTATAGATTTTTGAATTATGATCTTTCTCCTAAGCATCTGGATAGTTGGGTCTTTTTGGAACCCAAACATACTTTCTTTTGTTGTCACATATTCATTACCACCAACATTATAATGTACTTTTGTATGACCAAATTGATCATACCATTATTGGTACCTCATTTTTCAGATCTTTTATTATAGCCTTTTATATATATATTATTAGAAGGCTCTCCCAATAATTTTTTTCTTTAATTTGGGTATTGACCCATATTAGGATAGGAATTACTTGGCTCTCGATAGTAAGGAGGCTTTTAAACTCTTCTCTATAAGGTCTTGTTGAAACTTTGTAATTCTGAGGTTGAGCCACATTGAAAGAAATGACTTCATTGCCAGATTTCCTCAGTCTTTATTGTAGTTTTCTATCTTTAATGACCTTAAGTATTTTGTATATCTAGAAAGAGGAAATTCTTCCTTCCTTGGCGGTTGTAACATGGCGGTTGTGAATGTTGATGTGAAGTCTCTCAGAAAGACTTCTTTAATTCACCCTTGTGATTATTTCACTTTACCCACTTTAATGGTTCAAAACCATTATTAGTGGGCACATTCACCACTAACTATGGTTATGATTATTTAAGTGTATTAGGTATACAACCATTAGCTCGTGACTGTTAGAATTCCTTCTTGCTTTCCTGGAATGCTTAGTACTTGCATCAAGAATTTTAGGATTGTACTCTTCAGTAACTTCATTCTAAGTTAAGTTTTAACCAGCTTTATTCATGGAAACAGATTGCAGCTTGAAATCAAAAATTTCCTTTTGAACGGTTGGGGTAGTAGTAGATACTATAGAGAGCCTTATAAACATAGAGGCCCTTGTAGGAGCCTTTTCATTAACAACTTTAGTAGTAAGATTCTTAGAGACCCTTTTAATTGTTGGTACGCAAATAATTTTTTTAGGAAGGAACTGTTTGAATGGTATGACTTTGAAAATTTTTCCAAACTGAATGGTCGCTCCAAAATAGCCTATCTTCAGAGCGGCTTGAGGGAACTGCACTCTTGCTCCCTCTCCCAGGTTCACAATTATGAATGACTTCACATGAGACATATTATAAACTTGCTAATAAAACTTGCAGGGATTAGAGTCAACTAGAATTCTACAAGAAAAAAAAAAGCACAAGCTTGTAATGAATAAACATTCATATTTATTGTTCAATGTTTGGTTGTTTTGAGACTAAATATAAATTTTCTTTTCATCCATAGATGAAGAGTAAAGTAATCCCCAGGGGAGTAAATAGAAATCTGTTGGCTCAAGAAAAATGATACAAATGCATTAATCCCACTTGGCAGATAAAAGATTCTATGTTCCTTAAGTAAGATTGTAGTTAACAAAATTTTCCCTAAGGGTAGTGTCCGGATTTAATTAGATCTGGGATCCTAACTTTCCATGAGCGTAATCACTTATAGTTAATTACCCTCTTACCACATAAAAGAGAACTCTCAATTAAGTACGAATAAATTTCTATAATTTTATCTCAAATTGAGGGGGAAATGGAAATAAAACCCCGATCAAGATCCTATGGTTCCGTCATCCCAGGTATTTCATAGGTTTCAATCTACAACACCAACAATTATTGATCTTAGTATCCTGGGAATCTGATTAACAACTATTTGTTACCTTCTCATCGGGATCCTGATTATTCTGAGATGGTTGGATGTGAGTTTTAATTTTTATTGGGTTTTAGGGTTTACATATATTAGAATACCCAAAAGTTAATTTACTTTAGGACTTATAGCTTCATTCAAAAGTTATCCAGAAATTTGAATTTAAGTGGGCCTTACATTTTCCTTAGAAGTAGCCCAAGTATTTAAATTTGGAGAGGGACTTATGGCTCTTTTTGAGTTGCCTAAAGATGAGACTTACAACCAAGCTCTATAGTAAGGCTGCCCGAGGTTTAATTATTTGGGTAGGTCTTTTATATTCCCCTTAAGAAATTGCCTAAAAGCGGGTCTAACAACTAAATCTTTATACTAAGATGTCTAGTGGTTTGAATTGAATTGCTTTGGGTTTAATATTATTGCAATTTATTTAGTAATTTTACTAAAATATGAATCTTACAATATCACTTAGAAGTTGCCTAATAGCAGGTCTTACAACCTAATCCTATAGACTAGAATGCCCAATAATTTGAATTTGATTGTTTGATGGTTTGATATTTAAAAATGTCCTAAATAATTGGCTTTTATGACTTCTATTAGAAGTTACCTAATTATTTGAGTAGGATGGGACTAACTGCATCCTTATAGAAGTAGCTCAATTGAGGGTCTTACAACCAAATCCTTTAAACTAGGATGCCTAGTAATTTAAATTTGATTGAATGGACAATAGTTTTTTGACACCTGACCGTGATTTCTAATTGGTTGTTTACTAACAGTTGTACTTACTAATATGACAAAATCTTTTTATGACACTAGTATTCTTTGTTATAGTAGTTTCTTTTCCTATTTTAGTAGATCGCCTTTTCTACACTAATGTACTAGTAGTTTATTTTTCTGTATCAGTGTACTAGTTGTTTACTGTAACACTTATTCTTAATTGATTTTATTTACTTGTTTGCAGGAGCTCATACAGGAGAGACTTTTGAGAGCTTGCAGTGTGTTTTTTTCTATTAAAGAGTTTAAGTTCATTTTGGAAGGATTTTTGTATAGGAAGGTGGCACAAAACTTTTAGGATAGGGAACTATATTAAATTTTTTTTGGTAAAGTCTACCCTTTGGAACAGATTAAGCCCTCTAAGTTTGGGCTAGTGCCTCCCTTACCTTATTTTCTATCAACTACTTGATATCTTTTTTCTATGAGATGTCTCTATATTTTTATTTTGACCCTGCTCTCTTTGATATGGTGTCTGTTTGTCTAACACAAACTATTAATTGAGGAGATTCATTATGAGTTTGCTTTGTTTTTAACATTTGAATTTGCATTTCTGCCATTTTTATCATCATCTGCTTTATTTTTCTTTCCAATGTATTAATGTTTTTATCCTTGGTTTTTAGTCAACTCAACAAGTCTGGAGTTGAATGTATAACAATTACTTCTCTTGCATCTTCTTCATGCTGCCTGCTAAAAGGTAGATGAGGTATTTATCTAAACTTTTTAATGAAGAATGTGAAAATAGGATTAACTTTAGTGACTTTATCACCCTAAATAAAAATAAAGATTTTTTTTATTATCGGCATATAAGTAAAACTGAAGTTAGAGAGGCTATAAAGAAAATTAAGTGTGGAAACGTTGTTGGACCCGATGATATTCTATTAGAGATGTGAAAATTCTTATGAGATGAAGAAATTTTTTGGCTTACTAAACTTTTTAATACTATTTTAAAGACTAAAAAGATGCTAGACTAATGGAGAATGCTAGACTAGTGGAGAATGAGTGTGTTAATTTTTTTTTTTAAGAATAAAGGTGATGCACAGAAGTGTGCATATTGTAAAGGAATGAAGTTAATTTTTCATACTTTAAAGCTATGGGAGCGAGTTATGGATCATAGGTTTCGGTGTGATACTAATGTTTCTGAAAATCAAATTGTATTCATGTCGAGTAGGTCTATTATGGAAGCCATACATTTATTGAGAGGTTTGATGGAGTAATATAGAGAGAATAAGGAGGATTTAAATATGATATTTATTGATTTAGAGAAAGCATATGATAAAGTTCCAAGAGAAGTTCTATGGAGAGTTCTTGAAAAGAAAAGAGTTAATAATGCTTATATTTAAATCATTAAAGATATGTATGCAGGAGCTATTACTTGTGTTCAAACACAAGGTGGTTTAACTAAATATTTTCCTATTTTGGTAGGATTACATCAAGGATTAGCCTTAAGTCCATATCTTTTTCCTTTAGTCATGGATGTTCTCACTAAACATTTGCAAGAGGATGTACCTTGGTGTATGCTTTTTTATGATGATAATGCTCTTGTTGATAAGACTAAGAGGGAGTTGAAGGGAAACATGAATAGTGAATGTCAACTTTAGAGTCTTATGGTTTTCGCTTGAGTATATCTAAAACTGAATATATGGAGTGTAATTTTAGTAGCAATAGACCTAGTGAGGGGATTGTGACTTTGGGCGATCAAGTCATTAATAAGAGTACACATTTTAGATATCTTGGATCTATTGTTCAGAGTGATGGTGAAATTGATGGGGATATTATAAGAAGAATTCAAGTTGGATGGTTGACGTGGAGGAATGCATCAGGCTAATTTTGCGATAGAAAAGTACCCCTCAAACTTAGAGGAAAATTTAATAAGTTGTTGGAGAGATCTGCAATGCTTTATGGTGTTGAATGTTGGACATTAAAAGAGATGCATAATACTAAGTTAAGTGTTGTAGAGATGAGAATGCTTAGGTGGATGAGTGGCTTGAAACTTAAGACTAGGATACAAAATGAGCATATATGTAAAAAGGTTATAGTTCCAGTGGAAGAAAAGATTAGAGGGAGTCTCCATAGATGGTTTGGTCACATTAAACTGGGGCCTTCCGATGAGCCTGTTAGGAAAGTTGAGATATTATATTTGACTTATGTTAAGAAAGGTAGAGGTAGACCTAAAAAGGCTTGGTTAGAAAATATTAGAAATGATCTTTTTTTATTGGATTTAAATGAAAATTTGACTTTAACCGGACACAATGGAGAAAAAGGATTCATGTAGCCGATCCCACATAGTGGGACCAAGGCTTGATGTTGTTGTTGTTGTTGCTGTTAGTAAGGATGCTCTGGCTTTCACCATTAAGATACTGCTACTGAAGAGTCAACCTCCTCGGGATCAAATTCCTGAATCATTTTATCTTTCTTTTTTAGGATATCCTTAATCTATTGTGTTGCATCATCATCAGATTTCCCTTCAACTACTTTTAGATTAAAGGGAAGAAATAATCTATCTGCCTCAATCATTTCAAACTCCTTTACTTTCTATCTTCTCTATTCCTTTCTATTTTAAGCTTTTGGATGCATTCAAGACAATCTTCAAAAAAATTCTCCAAAGATTTATTAGCTAATGGGTCATTATTCATTTGCTCCTTTTTCATTAGTTGTTTTCTTTTCATGACTTCTATCTACTTCATCCTTCTTGGACACCACTTCCTTTTCTTTCTTATTCTCCATTACTTTTCACCTTTGAATTCCATTGGTCTTGTAATCATATGGGTGGCAACCAAAGTGTGTAGTTGCACTTTCTCTTTTACAAATGGTTCAATATTATATAGATAAAATTTAATATGTCACCATATTCAAAGTGGAAGGCTCATAACCCTTGACCTGGGGGGTTATATTTTATTGATGGTGATTGCTCATTTTTTGTTCTGCTGGCCATAACTAGTATTGACTCTTTCTAAGGAAATTTAGATCTGTTTGTTTTCCATTTGTGGATCTTTCTAATGCTCCTTGACTACTCCCATTAAATCTATTGGCTATAATGTGAGATGGTATTAAATGCTTTTCAAATAAATAGGTGGCTTTCCTTTTTGCTAATGGTTTTATATAGACCCCATCAAAAGTATTCCTTCTAACTTAGTAGATGGTTGTCTCAGGACCCATTGGTATCCATCCATTATAACATATGTGACCAATTGTTTACCAAATCTCTTGATTAAGGTATACCTCTTTCATTTTAATTGTTTACCAAATCTCTTGATGACACTAATGTGTGTGGGTCAATAATTCTGCTACAGAATTCTTTTCTTTTAAGATTTCCTTAATAAAATGCTGAGATATAATTCCCTATGATTAAGGTATACCTCTTTCATTTTTCTCGACTAAGCAGCGCAAGTATAGACTATATTTCTCAAGTTCTTATTTTTTGTGGCATTTTCTCATCATCTGCTATTTCTCAAGATCTTTTAAGATTTCTCTTTCTTTTCTCTCTCTCTCTCTCTCTCTCTCTCTCTCTCTCTCTCTCTCTCTCTCTCTCTCCTCACTCTCTCTCTCTTTTCTCGAAGTCTCTTTCTTTTCATTCTCTCTCGTTCTCTCTCCCTCTCTATCTTTTGTTGTCTCTCTCCCTCCCTTTCTCACTCTCTCTCTCCCTCTCTCTCTCTCTCTCTCTCTCTCTCTCTCTCTCTCTCTCTCTCTCTCTCTCTCTCTCTCTCTCTCTCTCTCTCTCTCTCTCTCTCTCTTCTATGTGATAGTCAAAGGGTGTAGTGGAGATCCTCCTCCCCCTAAGCAGTAGAAAGAGGGTGGAAGCGGTTTCCACCAACGAAAGAGATCTAGAAGGAATAGTGAATCCCTTATTGACCTCAAATTAACTTGCATCAAGAACTTTAGCTCATCAACTTTTCTTTC
Source organism: Dendrobium huoshanense (assembly GCA_016618105.1). Classification (NCBI taxonomy): domain Eukaryota; kingdom Viridiplantae; phylum Streptophyta; class Magnoliopsida; order Asparagales; family Orchidaceae; genus Dendrobium; species Dendrobium huoshanense. Next base: position 45,196,501 of record CM028352.1, on the reverse strand, counting down.
TTTCACATCCTTCTTTCTAATTCTTCCATTTAAGTTGCTTTTTTGTGTTCTATTCATTGGATGAAGGGTAGAAGTTGAACCAACTTTGAACACTATTTGACTTTTTGCACTGATAATAACAGGTTTAAGCTTCTTGTCTTCTCTAACATGAAATGTAGTTTGAATAGAAATTTTAGCTAACATCTATAGGTAGAGGATCTTAAACCTGACCTTAAAGCAATCTCTAATAGAAGAAGATCATCCTTTTGATCATTCGTAATGATATTGATTATCTTATTTCCATTTACCAACAACTTGAGGCTTTAAAACCCCATTACAAACTTAACTAAATTCTCATAATCTATTTCTTCCATATTGAGCTTCTTATTGAATTAAAATATTAATATGCCAATCTTTTTTCCTGTGATTTGGAAATTAAACCTTGAATCAATCTTTTTGAGATAACTATTTTTGACTATTTTGAAACTACTCTTGAAGATAAATTTGAAATATCATTGTATATATAGGAAATATCATGTTACCTCAAAAAATTATCATGATATTTTGTAAAGGTATCTGAATAGAAAAATATATTTTAAAAATTTTAATTCGGGTTTCAGAGATTTTTTCTTACCTTATAGAGATAAGAGGTTTTGAATGTTGAATTTTTTTTTGTTCGGGAGGAAAAAATATCAAATGTAAGGAGAACTAGGATTCTTAGATAACTTTTAAATGCTCTAGTCTAACCTATGTTGGGCTTTAATATTTTAGAAAGAAATTTTATATTTAAGATGTTATTTTATTAGATAATTGTGATTATATTCTTAGAGGGCGTGAACTTATGATTTTAGATCTATCGCAGAACCTAGATGTAAGTTGAATCTCTAAAGGGTATTGACTCGAGCCTAGTCTAACGAAGTTTAAACTAGATGAGGAGGGACTTATTTCTTTAACGCTATAAAAGAGTTTCAGAAAACATAATACTTTTGGACTTACATTCTCGCATGGAGTGAAAATGCCAACTAAAACTCCACTTAAACACTTTAAAATTATGAATATGGTCCTATGTAATTGCAATATTAGTATGTTATTTTTATTTAGTTTTAGGAATATAGGGCTGACATCTAGAAAAAAAATCCTAAGTGACCCTTATACAATAAAGGCTAAGTATAATTAAATTTAAATTATTTTTATTTATTTCTAACGCAATGGATGCTACTTGGCACGTATGCAATTATCAACATGTGAACTTTTAAAAAGGTTGAACAATAGATTTTATCCTAAAAGAGAGCATAACTCCCCTGAGTTAGAATTACATCCTAATAGGTTAGGTGGTTTACTTACCCGCATAAGGGGAGGTTCCTAAGAAGGAAAGAAGCAAGGATATTATTTATATGACCCCATATGAGCTATGATTTTCTTTTTAAATTAGTTATATTTCTATGTTATCCTAAAATTTTTATTGGTTATGAGTAAAAATATTTTTTTCCTAAGAGCCTAGAAAAATATCTAAACAAAAGCACAAGCAAGAAATATACCAAGAAAAAAAAAAGGTATTTTTAGTGTGCAATGAATATAAATAAGCATTCACTCAAACACTAATAAAAATAATAAAACAAAGTATAGTCTAAAGACCATGTGATAAGTGTCACTTAATATAACCCAATGTCTATAAAAAGTAAAGATGATCAGGCTCCACAAATAACAATTTAAATTTTACACTTATAAAATGATGCAAGCCTTTAAAAAAAGGAGGCATTTTTTTTTTAATTCTTCTCTTCAAGCTTCATTTTTCATTCCTCCAGTAAGGCTTTCAAATGTAATGAACTTCCAATAAAGAAAATTATTTTCCTTTAGTTTCCTAATCCTTTTCTTTGGAGTAAATAACTAATTTTTATACTTTCACAACTCTTATAATGAACTACATTAAAAAATAAAATGATTCACAACTCTTATAATGCAACCCAATGTCTATAAAAGGTAAAGATAATCAGGCTCCACCAACAATAACTTAAATTTTACTCTTATGAAATGATGCAAGCCTTTAAAAAAATGAGGCATTTTCTATTTTTAATACTTCTCTTCAAGCTTCATTTTTCTTTCCTCCAGTAGGGCTTTCAAATGTAATGAACTTCGAATAAAGAAAATTATTTTGCTTTAGTTTTGTAATCCTTTTCTTTGGAAAAAATACATAATTTTTAAACTTTCACAACTCTTATAATGAACTACATTAAAAAATAAAATGATTCTATACTTTCTATAGGTTAGTAAAGAAATTTATATAATAATTTCAAAACACGTCACACTATATAAGTATTTGCTCATTTTCGAGGAACTTGTAATCTTTACCATGCTTTTAATAATTAAGGGAGCTAATCATCAAGAGACCTAAAACAATTAATTTGCTTAAATTTTAATTAAATTTAACCCCTTTTTAGTACTAGCCTTGCATATGCATCCACTTGTAAAAACTTCTAATCAGGAAAGACATCTAGATCGCCCAAAACCTAGAAATATTTAAATGGTTATTATAGATCACATCAATGAGTTATAAAAATATCATTGAGTACATCACATCTAGTCATAACAAATAGCACACAACCCCTGAAGATAGAAATAATTTTTACATTTTAGAAAGGTACATAAAGTAGAAAAAACATAAACTAAAGATAGATTTCATGCCTAAATAAATTATCTAAAGTGCGACTTAGGCTATATGGGTGTCAACTTAGTAAGATTTAGGTTTAATTTTCTAATTTTTATTTTATTTAAAATCCAAGGGCGATTATAATTTAAGTTTTAGAGAGAGGAGAGATAAATATAAAGATAAAGGGAGCCTGAGAGAGGATGTGGGAGATACATATAGGGATAGAAAAAAGAGGGGTAGACAAGGAGAGACAGAGAGTAATTAAGAGAGATTGTATGAGAAAGGGAGAGGGAGAGGGAGATGGAGAGAGTAGGACGGAGAGAGAGAGAGAGAGAGAGAGAGAGAGAGAGAGAGAGAGAGAGAGAGAGAGAGAGAGAGAGAGAGAGAGAGAGAGAGAGAGAGAGAGAGAGAGAGAGAGAGAGAGAGAGAGAGAGAGACAAAAAAGAGACTGGTTGATATGGAAGTGAGGGAGGGACAGAGGAAGAGAGAATCGATAGAATAAGTGAGACTGAGTGAAGGTTAGAAGCTAGAGTGAGAGTGGGTCAATGACTGATAGATAGATTAAGACAGATGAGCATGAGAGAGAAGTAGGAGAGTGAGATAAGAAGAGAGAGTGATAAAAAGAAAGAAAGAGAAAGTGTGTGTGAGTGTGTGTGTGTGTGTGTGAGGGAGGGAGAAATATATTATTGGAGATAGATTGAGAGAGAGAGAGAGAGAGAGAGAGAGAGAGAGGGTTACAAAGCAAGGGAGAGAGAGAGATATATATAGAGATAGTGATATGGATAGAGTGAGAGAGAGAGAGGGAGTGTGAGAGATAGAGTAAGATTCAGAAGAAGAGAGGGGGAATGAATTTATAGAAAGACTGAATGAGATTAATCGAGAGGGAGAGATATAATGTGATAAAGCATGAGTGAGAGAGAAGTGAGAAAGTAGGTGAGAGAGTGAGAGAGGGAGGGAGAGAGAGTGGTAAAGTGAGTAACAGAGAGAGTGTTTGTGTGTGAGGTACAAAGAGAGCTGATGGGAGGGAGAGTGAATTTTTTGAGAGAGAGAGAGAGAGAGAGAGAGAGAAGTTGAGAGAGCGAGAGAGAAAGGGAGATATAGAGAGAGGAATGTGGATAAAAATTTTAAATGAATATTTATGCTATCTACTGATTTGCTTTCATATATATTTAATAATTTCTTTTATTCAAATATGCATAGCTTAACATTATACCATCCCTAAGGATAGACTAATTCTTATTATAAATTTCAAAAGAGAAACTATAATTTATTTTCTTAATAAAATATAGCATAGGGATATTGGCTCAAGAAAAATGGTACGAATGCATGAATCCTTCTTTACAGCGGTGGGATTCAATTTCCCTTAAGTTAAATTATAATTAACTAGATTTCTTCTGTGGGTAGTGTCAGGGTTTAATTAGATCTTGGGTCCTTACTTTCTATGAGCGCAAGCACTCATAGTTAATTACCCCTCTTAAACACATAAGAGAGAACTCTTGATTAAGAATGAATAAATTTTAGATATTTGTAGTCTCTATAGTGGAAAAAATGGAGGTAAACCCGATCAAGATCCCATGGTTATGTCACCATGGGTACACCGCATATTTTACTCTACCAACACTAATAATCATTGATTGTAGTGTCCGGATAATTTGATTAACATCCATGAGTTGCGTCCTCTAAGGAATCCTGTGTAGACTGAAGTGGTTTGATGTGGATTTTTGTTTTAATTATTTGGGTAGGTCTTATGATTTCGCTTATGAACCTGAAAAAGTGGGTCTTACAACTTAATCCTTTAGAATAAGATGCCCATTAGTTTGAATTAGATTGTTTGGAGTTTAGGATCATTTCTATTTTTATAACAATTTTTCCTAAAATGTGGGTCTTATGACTTCACGAAGAAGTTGTCCGTTAGTGGGCCTTATAACCTAATCCAATTTACTAGGATGCCCATAAGTTTAAATTTTGTTTTTAATTTGATTTGGGTTAGGATCTTATGACTTCCCTTAGAAAGTTATCTGGTTATTTATAGGATTGTTAGGATCGATGTACTTAATTTTAAAAAGTTTTCCTAACCTATGAGACTCACGACTTCACTTAGACATAGCTCGCTGGTGGGTCTTATAACCTAACCCTATAGTCTAGGATGCCCGAGTGAGGGATCTAGGTTTGTATTATCGCCTAAACATTTCCCTCAGAGGTTAGACTTATGACTTTTATTAGAAGTGGTCGGTGTTTTAATTGGGCCTTAGGGATAAGGTCAATTTAATCTAAAACATTTCCATAATGTCATGCTTACATCTTTCCTTTGAAAGTTGCTGTGTAGTGGATCTTACAACAAAGTTTTTATAAACAAGGATTGACAAAAGTTTTGAATTTGATTGTTTAGATAGATAGTAATTTCTTGTTCATTGTTTAGAAATTTTTTTGTATTTATTTAAGTTGGTTTGAGTTTATGATTTTGACACTTAGGGATTTCAAAACTAGCATCAGTGTTTTAGTTATTCTATGCTCATAGTCTTTTTCCTACTATAGTAGTCCACTACTCTACTCATTTTCTAGCATTGTTACTTTACTAGTTTTTTAGTACTTTGCTTTTCTTACATTACAGTATTTTGTTCTACCTAATTAGCTAGATTTATTTTTTTTCTAGCATTGATTTAATTTATTTTTTATGCACTGATTCTTGTTTATTTATTCACAGGTACATGGTACTTGCAGCAGTTCAAGAACCTCTCAGATAGTTGAAGGAGCTCATACAGGTAGGACCATGGAGTGCTGGCAGAGTATTGTTCTGTACTTATTTGAGTTGATAAAGTTGTTTGTTTTTTTTTTTTTGATAAAGCAATAATTGCATTAAGGGTAAAAAGAACAAGAAAACCAACTACAAATCGCCATCTACTGATTCCTCCTTCAATAATTCAATAAATGAAGGAGGAACATTATCGAGTACTAAATCATCCCAACAAACAGAACCAAAAATGGCATATTTAGTACATAAGTCTGCTAACTTATTACCACTCATGTCTAAACAATTAAAGATTCCATAACTTAAATATTTATTAAAAGAAAAATCTTCAATCTCATTCCAATCCTTTTTGTAAGAATTTTCATTGAACTTGATAACATTTGCATTATCTTTTTCTATCATGAAGCCTTTATATTCCTACATCCAATCTTTTATCGTCTCTTTAATAGTCTTCATAGAAAGAAGCTCCAAATAAGCACAATCACAATTTTCACATGTTTTACCAAAAGCAAAAATGAACCTCCCATTGTAATCTCTGAATACACCACCAGCCCCACTTTTGTTGGAGGATAACAATGCTGCATCAACATTCACTTTGATCCAATTGGGTGGAGGAGGATGCCAAGCTTTATCCAACAGCAAATGTTGATTGGCATTCAACCGTCCCAAAATGTTCCATTTGAAAGCTTTGTGAATAGCTGCATAATTGATATATTCATAAGCTATAAAAATTGCAGATCTTTCATTTTACCCATGGATTAGCTCATTCCTCCATTTCTATGTAAAATAAATAATGTTGCAGAAGATGTTTGACATAAAAGGATTTATACTCTTCATCCAACTCCAACAATCTTCAAAGCAGGAAGCAATCGGTATCATAAACCCCCATTGATTTAGAAGTAGACTAACCTCATTCAGTTTCGTACAACTCACCTTCAAATGCTTTGTATCTTCTACTTCATTGCATCCCCTTGGACACCAGCTATTTGGTTGCAATCTTCTGTATGATAAGAAATTGAAGGTTGGTAAAGAGTTATTTGAAAACCTCCTCTAGAATGTTTCCACCCTTCTATTCAGCTTTGCTTTCTTCAAACACCTCCAGTACTTGTACTCTTCAAAATTCTATTTTGTCGCCGAACTAGCCATTGCTGAAATTGACTTTCCCAAACATCCTTGAATGAGCTCCAGCTCGTCTTCCAGATGATTTGAAAAAAATTGAACTTTAGAAACCCTCTCTATTAGCTCACCTAAAAAATATTTTTTCATCTCTACAACATTCCATCTTTCTTCCACAATAAAATCATTTACACTTTCCACATTGGAATCTCTGTTCCTCAAAGTGTTGGACACATATTAAGGCTCTTATCCATGATCCATATATCATTAAAGATATTAATTGACTCCCCATTTTCTATCTTCAATCTTATTATCTTCTTAAGACAACCTACCTCCATCCTTGATTAATTTCCAAGCCGGCGAACAAGATTTTCTTCCAGCAGTTTGATCCCATATTTTTTCATATTTTGGGTATAAACGTTTATGCAACATAGATTCTTTATATTGAATATATTTCCATGCAAGCTTTGCTCTTAAAGGTCCCATTTTGGTAGAACATGAGGGAAACCCACGTCCACCATTCTCCAAAGGTTTACACATATTATTCCAACTCATATAATGAAGTCCTAGACATCCATTCATCTTCCTTCAAATAAAATTTCTACATTGCTTATCAATCTCATTCAAAGTACTAATTGGAATCAAAGAATTAGTAGAATAGAAAGATGGGTATGAGAGTAATACCAACTTGACAATTGTGAACTTCCCCGCCAAAGAGAATGAACTTGGTACCCCATGTATTTAACATTTTTAACACTTGTTCAATAACAAACTGGAAATCCATCTTCCTTAGCCTTCTCAAAGCAACCTTAACTCCAAGTTAGATAAATTCCTTGACTGACCTTGAATCACATGATATATGAAATAGCCTTCCTTTTCCTACTTCTCACCATTTTACGAAATAAAATAACTGATTTGTTTTCATTAATTTTCTATCTATTCCTTTCGCAGAATTCCTTCAAAATGCCTTTGATCTTCTTGACACTTGTTACCTTTGCATCCAAGAAAATTTCTATGTCATCCGCATAAAGCAAATGGGATATCTTTGGGCCATTTGTACAGATCTTTATGTTAATTTAGTCATCTTCCAAGAGAGCATTAGATAATAATTGAGAGCAAATAATAAATAGGAATGGTGAACAATGGGCATCCCTGCAAAATCCACACTTAGCCTTTATCCCATCAGTTTGATTCCCATTAATCATCAATGAAAAATACAGATTTATAACACATTCCATTATTAGTTTAGAGAAAAAATAGGAAAACCAAAGCACTCCAAAGATTTGTTTAGAGCCGTCCAACCCATGGAGTCATATGCTTGCTCGATGTCGATTTTGAATGAAACAAACCCATTAGAAGATCTAGAAGTTACTAAATTTAAGATAAATTTCTTGAGCTATAAGAATATTATTTGAAATTGATCTTCCTTTTAAGAAAGCCACTTGCTCATTAGTGATTAATTTTGGGATTATAAAAGACATTCTATTCAATAAAACTTTGGCCGCTATCTTGTAAATTGTTTTGCACAAATTTATAGGTCTATAATTGGATGGAGTTGAAGGATTACTTACTTTAGGGATCAGCACAATGATAGTTTCTTTCCAACTCTCACACATATTGGCTAATGTGAAAAACTAGTTCAAAGCATTCCAAACATCCTCTTTGATAACAGACCAGTAGCTTTTGAAAAAGGAGTATGATATGCCATCATTTACCGGTGCAATGAATCCATCATATTCTTTTATCACTCTATCCACTTCTTCAACTAAGAAGCTTCTGTTCAAGCTGGCTTTGTCCTCCTCATCCAACATTCTTCTCAGTATTAGCCACCCGTCCAAAGAGCAGGTTTTTTCTCCCCATTTTCTGTTGAAGAATCTTAGCAAAACGTTCTCAATCTCATGTTGATCATCCACAATACCTCTATGTTCATCTTTTATGCTATAGATAAAATTGGACTTCCTTCTAGCACTAGCAAAGGATTTAAAAAATCTGGAATTGCAATCACCTGCAGCCGTCCATTTCACTTCTGAACGCTGTCTCCAAGAAGTGTTGAGGCGAAGTAATGTTGAATTAAGCTCATTGATTTTGGTCTTTAAACACCAAATGGCTTCAATTAATAGAAATCCAACCTCTGCTTCTTTTTATTGCAATTGTAAAATTTCTTGCTTTAACATTTCCTTTTGTTGATTCAAGTCTTTCAATTATTCTCTACTCCAAAAGAATAGAGACTTCAAAGCCCTTTTCATTTTTTGATTGAGTACTTGAGATGAGCTCCCTCTAGTTTTCATATCCCAAGCCTTTCTCACCACAACTGCCGAAGCTAGATATGAAGACTAAATTTCTTCAAATTTAATAGTTCTTTAAGCAGAATTTTGAATTCCAAAAATATTCAACATAATGGGGCAGTGATCTAAAGTTATTCTATGAAGGTGTTTTACCACTAAACTGTGAGTAGACATAATGGCCCAAGAGTTTACAAACCATCTATCTAGCCTTTCTAGTATCCGATCATTTCCCGATTGGTTGTTACACGAAGTAAATTTTGGGACAACATAATTTACCTCATGGAGGTCATTGCAAGTGAGAAATGTCTTCATCTCTTCGGGACCCAAACAAAAGGTGAATCTTCTACCACCCCTTTTTTCCTCCTTGGTATGTATATAGTTGAAGTCACCACCTATTACCATAGGAAAATCAACATTAACATAAGCTTCCAACCTTTCCAAAAGATATCCTCTTCTGTAAACATTTTTGTTGCCATATATAGTAGTTATTCTACATTTTGTTTTGACATATATTGGTAAGAGAATTCTAGAACAGTGAAAGATTCCAAACTGCTTCTCCAACTTACCACAATTCCTCCAGACAACCCTTCCGAAGGGACATGAAAGTGATCCCATCCAAAACCAATCAAAGAGTTTACATCATTGCCAGCAATACTAGTCAACTTAGATTCCAAAAGACCCACGAACAAAACCTCATAGTCTTTCACGACCTCCTTGATATATAGAGAAGCCTTCCTTTTCTTAGCTCCTCTATAATTCCAAAACACTATTGAAGTCATTTTTGGGTGAGAGGGGATGATTTCCCCACCTTCTCCCTTAAATCTCCTTCCACTCTTCTATTTCTATATTCTGGTCTAATTGGTCCCAAGCTCTTTAACTACTTAGCACCTTTCTTTTTAGAAACAGTATTTCCACCTTCCTTACAGTTCCATCCAAAATTGATAATTTTAGCATAATTTAAAACTATCTGACCTCCTTTATTCTTCTTAGTGATCTTCATAGAAGATTCAATAACCATCTCACCTTCCTCGGTCAAATTATTTAAAAAATCATACTTGTTAGCAGTAAAGCAGATACCACTTTGCTTGAGGTACATACCATTATTTAGATCACCAAAAAGGTCAGACCTGAGGGATTCTTGGAATGATCTTCCAAATTGAAGGAATTGACATTTGATTCAATCTTATTTTCTTCTTTATTGGATTGATCCACTTCTATCAGGGTTCCTTTCATAGATTGAAGACACCTTCTAGTTTCTTCGGGCATTTCTACTTCAGCAGTATTTCTTTCCATCACAGCAATTGTCTCAGGATTTTCAACACATTTATTTTATCCTTTAGCAGTTTAGCATTCCTTCTAGTAGCAATGATTAACTGATCTTCAAGATTCTTCATAGCATTCCTCTTATTGATTTGTTTTTTAAAGAGTTTGAAATATGGCTTTTTTAAATTCTTCCTCCCATAGTTCACATGGACCCAAGGTCCATAGCCATCTCTAGTATCCTCAACATCTCTGTGAGATTTCCTTTTGTCAGTTTCTAATTCAGCATTACCAGCATTTTCCTTCTGATTTTCACTGACAACTTGAGACTGAATGGAAGCTACTCCCTTTTTAGGGAAATTTTCTTTAAAGTGTCCTAACTTCCCACAAGTAAAGCAGAATGTATGAGATCTTTTATATTCAATGCTTTGAAAAACCTTACCCAAATTCCCTTCAACCCTAACTCCCAAGGGAAGTTTTTCATCAAGCTTTACCCGGACACAAACTCTTACAAATTCTCTTCTACCCCATTGAAACTTGTTTCCATCTATAAAATAAGGAGTGCCTACCATGGAAGTAATACTACATATGTTGATCTCATCCAAGCTTTGTGATAGAAGATTCGGCATACAAATCTATGTTGGTGCAGTCAACCCTTTGAAGGAAGTAGGAGAGAATCATGGAGTCCATCTATCCATTCCCACTATACTCCCAATCACATACCACGTACTAGTGGTGAAAACCCTGTCCATAACATCTAGATTCTCAAATGCAGAGAACCCAACCCATACCAAGTAATGTCAAGTGAAACTTCCCAAAAACTCCCCACTGCCTCTTTAACTCCATACTAATGATATGGAAAGGAATGTTGTCACCGAAGATTTTAATCACCAAGGATTTTTTAAGTCTGTTTGAGTTCTTCAACTCATTTCCTGTGTATAGTTTAACTTTTGATCCAATTTCAATAAATCCTTCACCCAGATCTATATCAATTGATGTGATGTTTATTTTCTTACTCCATGCATTTTTTTAATCATTACCAGACTGTTGTTTAGTGCTCTCCAAACAATTAGCAAGCAATTTGCAGTTCCCAAGTTCACCTGATTCACAATTCCTGACATTGTTCAGTTCAAAAGTTATCTGCTTAAAGCAGGAATAATCCTGCCCCATAATAACATACACTTTTTCAATTCCTATCTCAGCCTCCATGTTCTGAACACATGGAACATGACAGTTATTTAGTTTCTCCTTCTTAGACCCATCTTCAATGATAGCTTAATTCTCCCTTACTTTCAATGAGCAGTTACCAATAGAATCCTCTTTCACAACATAAAGAGACAAATTGCCCAATTTCGATTTAGCAAAAGCTTTTGAGATCTCTACCTCTTCAATCAAAGAATGATTTTTTACCATAACATTCAAATTAAATCTTCTTCCCCTTACTAACATCTTCAAATTGAACTTTCTCATTCGGTAATCCTCCCTCTTTAATCACCAGGGGTATATCCATTTTGAATTTGATTTTAGCATCGCTATCAACATTGGAATCCCTAAAGGACGGAGGAGATGAAACTGGAGTCAATCGAGATTCATTCTAGGATGGAACAGATGGTGGCTGAATGTTGAAAGAGACACCGGCTGAATGTTGCCGGCAGCTCTCCGACGCCATCGAATCCAAACAAAAAACCCGCGCGTCGGAGGAATTCAAAATTCCTCTATTCCTGCAATAAATGGAGCTTCTCTCACTTCAAATTCAATAACTTCAAACCTCTCATAAATTTGTTTATTTGGAGAGTAGTATATATAGGTGTTTAAAGAGTTTTGTACTGGATTTTAAAGAATTTGACAGTTGGATGAGAGTTGTTGTTTGGACAGGTTATACAATTTGTTCGAGAGCTGCGTTATTTGAGTTGAATTATTTTTGGAGAGTTTGTTGTTTGGAAAGCTTGGACATACATTGGATAAGTGAAAAAGTTGATTTTTTACAGCTTATTTATAAAGATTAAATTATGAAGGCCTTCTTATCATAGAATGCAAGTTTTTGTTTTCAATATTATTAATATTAATATTATTATTATTATTATTATTATTATTATTATTATATATATATATAAAGTATTTTCATAAAACTTGAAGGTCTTAAGAAGGTATTCATTCTTCGAAAATTTATTTTCAAAACATTTTTACTTTCGATATGCAATAAAGTTTTTGAGATCTGAGGAAGGGAATTTTTCCAAAATTGTGGAAGTGTTTTCCCCTTCATGCAATATCGATCAAATTGACTTTATTCATCCATATTATAAGACTTGCACCTATTTAATACTATAGGATAAATTTCCTTAAACAGTTTTGTAGTTGAAGGTTGTCGAACACCTTCTTATATAAATCAATGTTCCCTGAACAAATGCAACACCAATGTAGGGACAAACCTCTTAATCCCCTTTTTTAATGTAGTTTGACACTATAAGCTTCTATTACAAGCCTCTGTTAATCAGTTATACATTCAATTATCACATTAGTTACAAATTTTTTAATTTAGTTAACTAAATTGAATTGGACTGAATTAAGTTTAAAATTTTAAATTTAACTTATTATTCATTTAGATTAATTAATTAGTTAAGATTATATTTTAAGGCTCTCATGAGTAATGAAGCCGAACGTCTACGAGGGAACCAAAGGAGTGGTGCGTGCAATCTTCGCACCTCTGGGGAAGCTTTGGAGCTGAAACACAATGATGAGAAAAAGAGATGAAGGATGAACCCTAGATGCCTCTGCGAAGCAACAAAGTCAAACAGAAATGTCAAAGTCGAATGAGCGGGGTGAGCGATTTATCTCCTTTTTATTCGATCATTTATACCAATCCTTTCAAAGGAATTAGTGTGTAGTTGTCATAGTTTTAACAAACTGTCCGAGGTGGGGTCGGCAGAGATAGGTATGCTTCTTTAAAAGAAAAGTTTGTTATATATATATATATATATATATATATATATATATATATATATATATATATATATATATATATATATATATATATATATATATTAGTAATTACTCCTTGAAGAATTTTAGAATGTGATGAACTTTGATTTCTTTCAAAGGAATTGTTTCTGTCCACTTCGACAAGTAGTCTATAGATATTATAATAAATCTGTGACCTCTGGATGATAGAGGATCTATCAGATTGATGATATTCATACCCTATGTTTTAAATGGTCAGGAGGCGATGGTTGGATGTAGGATATTTGGTAGTTGATGTAGAACTACACCATGTACATGACATTGATGAAAATAACATATGATATAATGTAGTCATCTACCATTGATGGAAAGTAATAATCCACGACATTCTATGCTTCTAATTTACTTAGATATTGTAGCCACATCTGATCGAATGCCTTCTTTATAAGGTGTTGTTAATCAAGGCATAAGACAACAATCATCTTTAATTTTATGTGCCTTTGACTTATCATGAGGGAGCTTTTTTCTTTCAAGTATTTGATAAAATGTTTTCTCCATTCTAATACTTTATCATCTAACTCTAAAATAATTTTAACCTCAATAGGTTATTTTCTATCTATATATTCAAAGTCTATAAGGTAAAGAACTTTTCATCCTGGTACTTCTGTCAGAATCGAATCTTTCTCAAAACATGTTAGTGCTTTTGCTAAATTAATGAGAACATCTTATATAGAATTCATTTCATTAGGAAATTCTATATAACATCACATTTGGGATCAATTCCAACAAATGCATCGTATACTAATGATAAAGAATCAAAGTTTCTTTCAATACTTTGTAATTTCTAGCTACTTGATTAATCATAATAACATAAGCATCACCATAAAATAGAATTCTAGATGGACTTCTCATTCAATTTGAGTTTTTTGATTAGTTCATTTGCTAGTTTTTCTTTTATCGAGCAATCATCTAGCACTAGATGAGCTACTAGGAAATCTTCTATAGCTTTCCCTTTAATTGCTCGTAGAGGAGTGAATGTAATACCAAATTGTGATAGAATCATTGATCGACAAGCTAACCTTCTTGATTGCATTCGAAATTAAATGTCTACTCAGATAGTACAATGTGTTCTCTTTTCCTTACTCATTAGCCTGAGCTAATAAGGTGCCAAGAGATTCTCTTAAGGCTGTTGTATGTAGGATTAATGACTTTCCTGGTATAGGAGCTGCAACCACAGGAGGGTTTGCGTAATAATAGTTTATACTTTCAATAGCTTTCTAGTAATTCTAATCCTAAAGAAACGGAGTGTCATTCTTGCACAACATTGCAAAGGGCTCACATTTGCCTAAAAATATTCAATACAAATTTGTTAAGTAATGTTAATTGACCTTGGAAGGATCTCAACTAAGTAAGAATTTTAGGTGGAGGCATTTCTATTATTGTTTTAATTTTATTTGAATCAATTTCAATTCCATGGTGTCAAAACCATCAAACACAAAAAATTTCCTAATATGACGCCAAAAACATACTTAATAGGATTTGATTTTAAATTATATTGGCATCTTTAAAAAATAATTCTCAAGTCATATAAATGATCATCTCTTTTGAGACTTTTAATGACTAGATCATTGACATAACACTCCACCTAGTGGTGAATGAGTTCATGAAAAATCCTCATCATTGTTCGATTGTAAGTTGCTCTAGTGTTCTTTAAGCTGAACGACATGACTTCGTAGTAGTAAATATTTATCAACCTTCTAAATGTTGTATATTTTTCCTTTACGTGATCAATTTTAATTTAATTATATCCATATGAGCCATACATAAAGGAGAATATCGCATGCGAGGAAGTGACATCTACCATGAGTTCTTCTATGGGAAGCAAAAACACATCTTTTGGACATGCTTTATTTAAATCTCTAAAATTGATGCAGATGCATATCTAATTGTTCTTCTTGATTTGGACAATAATAACTAACCAAGTTATTTATCCTTAATAAATTCAACATTAATTAACTTCTTGACTTCAATCATGACATACTACTTGATATCGAGACATATACATTAAGGTACTTATTTTACTGGACATATCTCTAGTTGTTGAGAACTACTATATATGGAAATAATCTATGCATCTCTTCATATTTCCAAGAGAAGTAGTCTTTTAAATTTGATATTATATAACTAAGCAATATTCATCATCATAAAATGAATATATAGTTTTGAATCCAACACTCAATCTGAACGTATATTTATTATATTTTAAAATCCACAAGTATTTAAACTACTTGGCTTCGCCTCTAGTTCAATTTGAAGGTGTTAAATCTTAATAAATTTATCTATAGAGTTTGAATACCAATCAAAAAGTAGTTTTATTATCACATCCATGAATGGATCATCGAGGGTTACATCAGTTTCTGGCGGTTTACTAGGGGAAGGTACAAAGATATTGGGTTTACTATTAGGGTTTAAAGAAAGAAAGGCTTTCACCTACAACCTTTAACATCATTTTGGGATAGTGGAGTTAAGGAAAGATTTTCCAAATACCTTTTTAACCTCTCTATTATAGATAAATCTAAATTATCTTACTTAGACATTTGGACCTTATCCTTGTCATTATTAATTTTTATAGAAATCTAAAACTTTTGCTGATTTATGAATTTCTTATATTCTACAACATATGGGTCTTTCCCAAGCATATATGATTCATCCTTCTAGCTAAATTCCAAATGAATATGTATTGTAGGTTTCCTTATTTTCATATATTGATCTTATTTTTCTTTTATTATTTTATTATGCCATCCTAGACCACTTCATTTATATTATTGTACAATTCTACCATCTCTTTGTTTTGGAGCATTAAGTGACCAATGAAAGTCATGTTTGCAATTAGAATATTGTACTTTTTCCTTTTCTTACTCTTTCTCTTTCTCTTTCTTATTTTACTTCAACTTCCGTTAGTTTGAAATTTTTTGTAAATACAGTCTATTTCTTAGATAGATAGTATGAAGCATTTCGTGCATACCGACTCTGGGATTTTAAAATGTTTGTATGTCACCTCTTAATATAGTGCTCAACTCGCATCTTGAGAGAATTTGATACATTGAAGTAGGGTGGAAGGCATCATTATATATTCATCAAGTCAGGGTCAACCTAAGAGAGTGTTAAAAGAGGCTTCAGAATCTATTATATGGAATTTGGCATCGATTTTTAGGGTTTCTATTTCTTATATTAAGGTGAATGAACCCAATTCCCTCTCATCCTTCTTTTCGAATCCTTGCAATATTTTTTTATCGGAGCTGAGTTTGTGAGTATCCACCTTTACATATAAGAGAGTTATAATAGTCATAATGTTAACCGACGCACTCGAATAAACAAGCACATAAGAAATTTTAAAGTTATCTACATTTTTAGAAATATACAACAGATGATTATGATAGTTTTGTGCTTCTAGAAAGCAAAAAGTAACCCATATTCTAGAGAGAGAAGCTCCATGATTCTAGAGAGAGAAATTTTTCAAATTCTTCTTCATTTCCAATTTGGCGGGGTTACTAGGATGTCGGTTGGTGGTCCAGCTATGATCACCGATGGTGAAGCTACTGATGGCTTCGATTCTTTGCATTTGATTTTTCCTTGTCGTTCCGTAAGGAGTGGTACTCTGGTGATCTGGGAACCTACCATTCCGAAGATTTCTTCCCCTGTTCTTGTTCCGGGTAAAGGAAAGAATATTTTAGATTGAAGATTGGAGTCAGGATCACCTATTTCTGATCTCAAATTTAAATCTAGTGATGGTGAGGTCTCTTCATCTTCTGGTATGAAGATCATTGTCAATCATTTTGGCAATTCGATTAAAGGAAATTGCGGTTCTTCCGAGATCCCTTCAATTCAAATTATTAAAGATAGCTCTTCAACTGTTTGTGAAAATGTCAATAGCGTGCCAATATTAGCAAATAAGCAAGCTATTTTAGACAGTGGAAAAGAGATTATGGAATCTAATCCTTGGTTCAAGCAATCTCACCTTAAAATCGATCCTACGGTAGTGACAAATTGTTTAACATAGGACGAAATGGCAGTGAAATGGTTTGAACCGAACATAAAGGCCAATTCAGATCACCTACATCTATCTATTGTGGTTAAGGTGTTTGGAGCTGATACTTCTATTCTGATGACTACTTGGGAACTAAGGCGGCAATGGAATCATTTCAGTAAATTCCATTTGACATCTATTGGGTTAGGATGGATGTTGTGCTCGTTCTACAAAAAAGAGACAATAAAGAATGTTATCACTGGAGGTCCTTGGTTTGTAAATGGGCACATAATTGGAATGGATAGATGGAGCTTGGACTTCTCTCCGTCATCTTTGAAAGGTTTAAGCTCTCCAGTTTGGGTTAGATTGCCTAACCTTCTTCTTTTTTGTTGGGATGAAGTCAATGTTGCAAAGTTTGCTTCCCTTATTGAAATTCCTCTTCTTATTGATGGAAATATATTTCAATGGAGCAAAAGGGAATTTGGTAGAGTTTGAGTGAGATTAGAGCTTGATAAGAAACTACCCTTGGGGGTTTGGGTTGAAGGTCCTAATGGTAGGTTCTTTCAAAAATATAAGTATGAGAGGATCTCCACTCTTTGTTATATGTGTGGTAAGATTGGGCACTCAACTAATTCTTGTGAAGCTAAAGAGGTGAATGAAGGCATTGATAATGTGGATGCTAAAATTTTGAAGGAAACCAATGAACTTGAAGTAAATCCTAAAGGGTCGTTGTATAGGCCTTGAATTCATGTCAATAACAAGAAGAAGAGATGGAACAATTTGCAAAGGAATAAGAATGTTAATTCCAAGTTTGTTCCGACAAACAACAAGCAGAAATCTATTGGGAAGGAAGTTCAGGAAGAAATTATGGTAGTTGATTTACAAATTCCAGAGAAAATTCTACTGACAGTGGTGGATAATTTGGCTGGTCCGAGCTTTTAAAAGCTAGGAGATATTGTCTCTTCTGAGGTGGATCCAGTAAGACTTACTCATACTAGTTTTTCTTTTCCTAGTAGTAACAAGTTTGAATTTCTTGGTGAAATTGAAGAGGAAATTGGTGAAGAAATTATTATTGAGAAACATATTCCTGTAATGTCTGATATTGAAGAAGGGGAGTTTGTCAATTCTGTATGTAATGAAGAATTTGTGGTGGAGAATTATCCATTAGAAACATTTTGTAACTCCTCCTGTGCTTGATAGTATAGAGGTGGATAGTATTGGTAAGCCTAAACCCAAACTTCAAAAGGAGCTTAGATTTTTGGGGCATTTGAACCAATCTTCTAGACTTAAGAAACAAGATTGAATTAGTAAAAAAAAAGTGGGGGACCTTCCCGCTTGGTGACCAAATGAGTTCGCTTGTTTTATGGAATTGTAGAGGGGAAAATAAGAGAGAAGACCCTCTATATTTGAAGGAGGTGGTCCGTGATTGGAATGCTATTTATGTTGCCATTGTTGAAACTAAAATTGATTCTTTGGAGAAATGGGATTTTATTAAATACATGGGCAAAGATTGGGATTTCTTTTTATATCCCTCTAATGGAATGTCAGAAGGTATTGTGGAGATGTGGAGGTCTGATTTGGCCAGTTATTCCCTAATTATAGCAAATGAGCAATGTGTGATTGGTAAGCTTTGTATAGTCAACAAAGGTTCTTGGATTATCTTCACTGTTTATGGAAGTAGAGATGTTTATAGTAGAAGTAATTTGTGGGAATGCTTAGGCTCACATTCATCTTTGGAGTTGCTTTATGTAATCGGTGGTGACTTCAATTGCATTCTTTCTCAAGAATATAATAGAGGGGGTAAGAAGTTCAAATTCTCTCCAGCTCCTCAAGAGATGAATTCTTTTATGAACCATTTTGATCTTCATGATATGGGAGTTATAGGGCCAAAATACACTTGGTGTAATAACAAAAGTGGAGGTGCCCATATATGGTAGAGGCTCGACAGGTGTCTTCTCAATACTAAGGCTTTGGAATTTCTTCCTCGAGCTGTTAACAGACATGTGGCTCGGGTGGCTTCAGACCACCGTCCAAAGTGGTTTTTTAGTTGGATACCAAAAATTTTCAGCTTCCAAGAATGTTGCG
This sequence comes from Dendrobium huoshanense, assembly GCA_016618105.1. Classification (NCBI taxonomy): domain Eukaryota; kingdom Viridiplantae; phylum Streptophyta; class Magnoliopsida; order Asparagales; family Orchidaceae; genus Dendrobium; species Dendrobium huoshanense. Next base: position 45,177,395 of record CM028352.1, on the reverse strand, counting down.
GTTTGAAGATGTATGGATCTCTTATCCTGCATCCTTTCATGTTGTTAAAAAAGCTTGGAGAAAACAATTTAAAGGTGATCCTATGGAGGTGTTGAATAAGAAGTTTCATATTGTGTTGAGAGCTCTTTTCTTTTGGAGTAGAGCTAAACACAGAAATCTACTATAACTTAAAGAAAAATTGAAAAAAGAGGTTGCTGAATTGCAAATTGAAGAAGCGGATAGAAAAGGCATGCCTGAACAAACTTTTTACTTACTCAAATCTAAAGTTAATGAATTGAACATCACTCTAGCATAGTTAAATATGTGGTGGAAACAAAAAGTGAAATTAAAATGGATAAAGGAGAGTGACATTAACTCTCAATTTTTCCATGCTTTTGCCAATGGGAGAAAGAATGGGAATTTTATAAAGCAGGTAAAGGATGAAACTGGGAATATGGTTACTGAACAAGCTGCAATTGAACAAACCTTCTTAAGATTTGTTTCTCAAAAATGAATGGAAAGGGATTGTATTATCTCTGGGTGGCCGAGCAAGTTGGAAACTTTAAGCAAGAAGAATGTCAGTTTGATGGGGGTAGATTATACATTAGAGGAAGTTGAGAAAGTCATTTTAAGCCTTGGAAGCAATATATCTCCAGGAATTGATGGTATTCCTTATTCCTTTATCAAAGCTTATTGGAAGTTAATTGCTCAAGATATTTGGAAGGCTATTTCTCATTTCATTTCTACGGGGAAGATGAATGCTAAGTGGAAAGAGACTCTGGTGGTACTCATTCCCAAGGTTCAAAATCCAGTAGATCCTTCCCATTTTCATCATATTAGCTTATGTTTGTCCATTTATAAAATTTTTGCAAAGCTTCTATTAAATAGACTAACTATGGTAATCAATGACTTGATTTCAAAAAATCAAGCTGCCTTTTTAAAAGGTAGATCTTTATCAGAGAATGTTCTGTTGGTACAAGAGATATTTCATAAATTTAGATTTTCTAAATCTAAGAAAGGGATGATGGCGGTGAAAATTGATATGGAACTAGCATATGATTGTATGTCTTGGAATTCTTTGAAAAATACTCTTGTTTACTTTGGATTTCCTACGAGTTTCTCAGTCTTCTTATTGAGTGTGTTACAAATCCAAGGTTTTCTATTCTTTTCAATGGCACCAAAACAAATTGGATTGAAGCTAAGAGTGGATTTAGACAAGGATGTCCACTTTCTCCTATCTTTTCATATTATGTTCCCAACTTTTATCTAACAACTTGTACCAAAATGGTAAAAATTTAGGGATAAAAGTGGCTGCATCGGCACCTAAGGTCTCCCACTTTTTATATGCAGATGATGTTCTTCTTTTTTCTGAAGCCAATATTGTTCATTTGAAATTGCTTAAAAGGATCATTGCAGATTATTGTAGATGGACTGGTTATCTATTAATGTGAATAAGTCGGCTATTATGTATGGGAAGTTGGTTAGTAGAGCAAAGAAGAAGTAATTATCTAAAATACTCAAATATAAGGTGGTGCAGGAAATGAAGTATTTGGGTACTAATCTTTTCTTACGTAGAATGTTATCCTCAGATTTTTAATTTCTTCTTGAGAAGGCAGCAGCTAAGATTAACAGTTGGGGAAACAAGTTTTTTTCTTTGCCTGGGAGACTTGTTTTGGTAAATAAAGTTTTTCTTGCTATCCATATCTTTTATATTTCCCACTCTTTGGTTCCCATTAACATCTTGAAGAAACTAGAGAAGATGTGCAAAGAGTTTATTTGGAAAAAATCAGACAATACTTCAGGTATGAACTACATCTCATGGGAGGTTCTTTGTAAGCCTTGTGCTAAAGAGGAACAGGTTTACATTCTTCTGCTTCCATGGTGGGACCTCTTAGATCTAAATATGCTTGGGAATTCATTAAAGGGTCCAATTCTTTGTTGTATAGGACTCTACGGGCTAAATATGGGAGTAATATCTGTAGTGGAATTAGAAAGCAAAGCTGCTTTATTACGTGGAGAATCTTGCTTAATGGTTTGAATTCCTTGCGGCCTCTAATGAAATGGAAGGTTCCTATAGGTGCTTCCATTGATACACTAGATGATGTGTGGATTCTTAACAGGAGTATTTCTTAATGGCCTACTTTCATCAATGTTATGGTAGAAGAATTCCCAAAACTTGATTTCTTTATTAAAGATGGGGAATGGAATCAGATTGAGATTAGGAAATATTTTAGTATGGAATTAACGAAGTTAATTTTACATGTACAGATTGAGATAGGAAATGATATTGATTCCAGAGAACTTCTGTACAGGTTTTCAGGGAAATCAATGGCTTCTTTGGCTAGAACTGATTATGGTGCTGTTTGTATCAAGAACAGCTGCTGGAAGTGGCTGACAATAATTAAATTGTCACCATGTGTTCGTTGTTTTTGGTAGAGATTACTTAATAAAGGTATCCCAACTTTGGATTATCTCATGTATAGAAGGATTATTCATTCAAATCCCTGTCCGAGAGGTTGTACTGCAGCTCAAACAGAGGAACATATTGCGGTAAACTGTGGTCTACTAATTCAGCTATTTGATACCTTGGGCAATTGGGGGTTCAAACTTTCTAGATACAATACTTGGTTAGACTTTATCAATTGTTTAAAGGTTTTGTCTAAATCAAATCCTTTTTGGCTAATCTTTACTGTACAGTGGTTTACTTCTCTTGGAAAAGTAGAAATAATGTTACCCATGGTGGCAATGAGTTGGGGACGGGCTTCCTCGCTGCTAAAGTTATTGAAACAACTATTTCTTCTTCAAAGTGTGATATCTTCTCGGACCACTAGGGAGCCAATAAGCTTTTTAAGCTGTCCAATTCTACTTGGCACCCTCCTCCACCCGAGTGGATTTAGAGACCATAAAGGATGATTTCATTTTGCTTTTGGTATCAATTGTGTACATTGGGACAATGGTTATTTGGAGCTTATGGCTATAAGGACTTTGAAATTCTTTCATAATAATTGGAACTATGAAGCTAAAGGGTTATTGTTAAAAGTGATAATCCTAATGTCATCAAGTATCTTGAATGTTCTATGAATAAAGTTCACTACAAGGAGGAGGAGGTCGAAGATTTGTCCTTCTTGAAGCATATTGGTAAGTTCCTTTTTCATTTTGTTCATAGAGAGTGTAATAAATTAGCCGATTTGTGTGCTAATTTTGCTTTAGTAGAGGAATTTATTTGGGAGGATCTCTATTGCAATAAGATACCTCCTAGATTTTTGGCATTGCTTAAAGAAGAGTGTGATAGCATTTCTATCATTCTCTAATTTGTAATAGTTTTTTCCTTTCTATTAAAATTCCTTTGGCAGTTTCAAAAAAAAAAAAAAAAGAAGATTATGATCTGTTGTACCCAATAACAAATCTTCATCGAAAAATGTGCCACCTGGAACTTCCTTGAAGAATAGAGTTTCTTTTTCTGACTGTGTTGATACTAGCTGTTCCATACATATCTCTAGATTGACTAAATCTTTGACTAAAACTTCCCTAATTTGTTCGGAGAGAATTAGAGCATCATAAATTTTTAGTTAAATAAGAAGTTTTCTAAAGAGTGCTAAAATATTATAACCCACCATTGGAATCTCTAAATTCTCATCATCTAGTTATTTAACATGTTGAGGTTTGTTGAATACTTCTAGATTATCTACAACCTGCTTCCATTTATCAATAGTTACAACTCATGGAGGTAAGGCTTTATTACTACGAAGATTCACTTGCACTACTTCTTTAGAGGAAGGATCTTTATTTGATTATTAATCATTGATCCTCATCCTAATGTCTTATGGTGGACCATCTAAATCAGAAGCTTGTAATTCTATATTAATAGGATCACCTTATACATCAAGTATAGTTGAATAAATATCATAATAGTACTGAAATTGTTCGTATAGATCATTTATAGGTATTCCTTGAGAATTATTTTCAGCATGTTTATATTTTGATCCTGATACTCATTAGCAGAAATAAATATGGTGTAAATAGAATCCTTTTTCCTTACTTTCTAAGTCCCAGGAGGGATGAAATAAAAAAACATATGGAGTTACTGGTTTAATATAAATATGTTCACCATCTGCAAAAATAACAAATTTATGATAACCTAAATTCATCTTTTCCTCTCTTAAAGTTGAAGAAGCTTGATCAACTCGCACTTACTTAGGCTCTTTGGTTGAAACATTATTCTTCTTTTCCTCACGAACTACCAGACTAACCTGGATGGGATTTTATACTCTCAGGAGCTCCTGGAATTCTGAACAAAATAATTGTTTAGCATTCTTTTAAAATAATGGGATAAAGCTATACCCACCCATTATTAGGTTTTAAAATAAGAGAATGTGTAGAAGGTTCAACAAATATACATTTAGCAGATTCTTGACTTGAATCCACTAATTATTCATTGGGTATAACAACTATCCCATCTTTATAGTTTATGTCCTTCCACTCTTTGAAAGTTATACAAACTTCCAACTCATGGAATACTCATCTAATGATATAGATAATAATTGGGTTTCCCTTCTTTATAAACTTCTTTTAGTTTCTTGGGATCAGGGAGTTTGAATCCCGAATCCTAGCTTCTTCATGAGACTCTTGAACATTTTCTTGATGGCCTCTTGTTAAAATTGATATACTTATTCCTAAAGTAGTTGAACTTATTCTTTTAATGCTCAGAAGTTAGATAAGGTCGAGGTCTAGACAGTTGGTCACCTTAAGGACTATTGTACATCTAATACTGAGGAGCTTGACTTAGATTTTTTTTTCTCATTCTGCATCAACTAATTTTCCATGTCAATAGCAAACATGTAACACCCCAAAGTACTCCTAACACTATAGGAAGTATTACTAACATTAATATAACATTTTCATAAATCAATGTAGGATCATATGATGATTTTGAAATATTTGAAAGTCTTTATAAAACATCCAATAGTAATTATTCATCTCATCATACAGAAACATCTAATAATTTAAAATTTTATAGAGACATTGTTACAGAGCCACTAAGGAACCAAATAAAATCCAAAGTCATACAACATTGAGATGTTTACTAACCTCAAGTATAGACTCAATAATAAAGATAACAATAATATAAAAGTAGAAATAAGTTGCAAATTAATCTGTTATGATTTTTTCCTCTCCCTTTCCTTTAACAATAACTAGTAAGAAAATACTGGTGAGTTATGAGACTTAGTAAGTTTTACAAATTAAAGAACATTTAAAGTACAATAATTGAGAATAATCAAGCATTAAAATCATCATCAATTCTTAATTCACTTTCGTCTTTACTTATTCTAAATTCTATAATAAATATCAATTTTAATCTATAAAAAATTTGGCTACACTTTCATACATTATTAATGGAGCCAATGTAAACCTTGCATTCTCACAATTGAATTACATAGAGGTCCCTTTTGCCTCTTTAAGGGTCCCTTTTGCCCCACCTGTAATTATAATTTTACATTATTTATAGTCAAACTTTACTTTTCAATTAATATTCACAAAGCTTTTTAGTGTTCAAGTCATACTTAAGTTGTTGCATTCTTTCATAATCATTTTTGTGACCACCGATATACAATTAAAATGCATACCATATGCAAGTAAATATACATCTTTTCAAAATAGTATCAAATAGGAAAACATTTAGATTAACATACTAAATCTTATTTTATACTTACCTGATTTCATTATGTTGCTGATTTTTCATACCCAGAAGCTTGAATTAAAAATCATTTATATACACTACATAAATTTAATAACATTTTACTTTAATGAATTCAAAATTAACGTTCAAGCCTCTAAATGAAATTTCTAAAATATAAATATAAATGCATTAGTACCTTTTTGAAGAGATGACACCTCAAATTTTGTACCTTGTATCCTTTTCTTTGCATAGATCAAATGAATCCTCCTCCTTTAAACTTTCTCTCATAATCTTCCTTCATCAATACCCAACTTATTTGCACCCTTATCACAAATTGCACTGCTGCTTTCTTTCACTGCCACAAAAATCCTTTCATCTGAACTCTTTTTCACTAGAAAGTGTCTCTCCTAGTGACAGTTTTACTTTACTATTTTCCTTCACCACTCCTACAGTGTTCCGCAAACAATTTGCAGATTCTTCCTACAAGTTTTCGGTAATGTACCGCCTTCTATTTACAAAACACTGTATCGAATAGAGCAACAATTATTCTTGCACACAATGCCAAATTCTGATATAGGAATTTCTTCCAAAAATCTGTTGTTGGCTTGCATGAGACTCTAAAGAGAAAGGAATGTTGTTGTTTGTGTGAAACAAATCCTATAAAAAATTATTGCTTTTTATATTCCAAGAAAAAGGTTAACTATGAAGGTGGGCCCACACAACCAAATTCCAAACTCCTTTTCAGCCTTCTTATGGGATTTTTTTTTAATTGCCTGCACTTATCTTTATACGTGAAGGGAAGAGGAGGATGGGCTCACTTGAAAACTTATTTCCAAACAATCCTTTAAGAATCTATTCAGATAAATGTTTAAATAAAATATGTAATTTAAAATTACTTATATTTATTATTGATAATACAAATAAAATTTCATTTAAAATGTATTAAATTCATTACCTAATTTAGGATGTTACAAAACACTATCCTTACATTCTTCTCTAACACTTTATGAGAATTTAATTTTTTCATTTCTAAAGAAGCTGGATTCTTTAAGAATGATAGCAAAGAAGTTTCCTCTTCGAGATTAGAGGCTTTACTTAATAGTTTATTGAAGTTTTTAATTATAAAACCTTCAAGTATAAAGGAAATTATTTTCAAAAGGGGTCTCTATAGCATGTTATTTTTACATCTCATGTTGAGGTTCCTTCAACTTAGGATATAGCCTAACAAACTTTCACCCAGCTTCTAGTTTTAAACAGCAAGATCACTAATGGTGATTTGATACATTGCACAAGAAATTCTCTATACAATTATAGCTTCATGGTAATTGAAGGTAAGGATCAAACCACTGGGACGTTCAGCATACCAATCAAATGCAATAGCAGATAAATAATTAACAAACTTCCTAAATAACAACGCATCACTGCTTCCAATATTGCAGCAAGTAGCTTTGAAATGAGCAAGGTGTTGCTTCAGATAACCTGTACCATCCTAAATTTTTGAAAGAAGGTAGTACAAATCCTTTAGATAAGAGACTAAATTGCATTCTTTCGGATATGATCCGCCCTTTATAATAGATGAAGTACCCAAAGAATTAGCTAACACATCTGTAACTTATTTTTCCAACATTTTCTTGATATCCATAGACTGCACTAATTGGTGTTTCAACCTTCACATGTTTTTCAATGGTTTCTCTAGTTCTTCTATCTTGATTCTCTTATTCTTAGTATTAAGTGTATTGATTCATCAGGGGAAGATAAAACTTGAGTATCCAGAATAAGAGGCACATTACCTTGAATGTTTGAGATCATAACCATCATTTCCTCTAACTTCTGCTCTATTTCGAGTATTTGTCTATCTTTCCCATGTAGTTCTTCTAAGCAGATGGTGAGTTGAATCAGCTATATCATCTCATCCTCATCATTATTAGCACTTCTTGATTTATCCTTACCTTTTTCTTTCTCTCTTTGTAAAGATGAATGACTATCAACCATGTTGACACCGTCGGACATCTCTTCCATCATTTCTACATCTTCTAAATTTTCTTTCTTTTAATTTGGTGGATACTTTCTTTTAGATGATCCACCATCTCCACAATTGACTTCCCTTCCACATTATGATGGTCAATCAGAGTATATTCTCTAGCGGGGGATAATTCTTTCACAAACTTTCCTTTCCTTCATCTTTTAATCATGGCATTATTCTTATGAGCCATTAACGAAGTTGGAGTTGGAACCATCTTAGGCCACAAAACCCTCTTCATATTAGATACTGAACTTAATTAATTTTCAAACTTTATTTTTCTCCTATAAAAATGAGAAGATGATTTTCACCTCATGAGTGGGACAGATCATCCCTTGATGGATGTTGACTTGAAGGGTGAATAGAAGCTCTTACAAGAAGATTTCTAGACTAATGTGACGACAGAGGAGATATGTGATTATAACCTCCATGGGCTAATGCTTTGTTCCTTTGTGATCTAACAGAAGTTTTTTGACTATGCATGTGAACAAATGCTACATGTCGATCATGATATGAAAACTTATTTAGCTCCCTATAATGATTTGTAACAATAATTAATCGACTTGGACCTGATTCCCTGAATTGAACTCTTCTTTTTATAAGATGAAACCATCCTCACCTTCCACTTCAGTGTGGATGGAATTGAGTAGATATTGCATCCTTAACACTTCTCAAAAATTCAATTTTTTTTTGCTTGTAACCAGTGGCACAGTCATGTATTAATCCATTCAATAAGGACTTGAATTTCCTCTTTCTTTTAATCAAGAGGGTAGGATAGGGTCTCCACAAAATGTTGTGAGAGGAGAATTTGCTATAAGCAATACATTCTCTTATCCAATAGCAACTGGCAATGAATGAAATCATCAACAAACTAGCTGAGGAGAATTAACACTCCTCAGAAGTTGCAAAATCTTATTTCCCTCCTACATTAGTTTGCAGTGGCAATAAGACTGTTCTCTTTGAAACTTACTCTTCTTCTATACTCTAGAGGATATCCCCATCTCAAAGTTTCCAAACAAAGGAGTTTCAGCATTAATTAGAGACTTCCCCTTATCATGGCACCTAATTGGGGGAATGTCATGCAAGAGAAGAAATAGGGTTTAGTAGCTGCGGGAGCAGCTACAAACCTACCCTCAATGTTATCTTGGATGGGATTTGACTTAGGGGACACAGTGGTTGCCACCACCTCACCATGTGTTGTAGTGAATGTCACATGTAGGTTCACAAAACTTTATCCAAACTTAATTTGAGTTCCCTTAGCATACTGGGCAGCAATGAAGTTGAAGTTGAAAATAAATTTTCTAGATAATTTCTATGATTAAATGAAAAATTGAACTCAATGATTTAACTTGCTAAACCCAAATTGAATGTTAAATTAGAAGATTATACTAGAATAACTCTACTTGATCCCTAACTAAGGACCCTTGGAAGGTGAATGAACCTAACTAAGGACCCTTGTGAAAAGATTTTTTAAGTGTATAAGGTAAAAAGAGATATGACTTAACTTAGATTTAGATTTAAATAATGACATGAGTGAAAAGTTTTTTTAAAAAGGGAGAAGGACAACTTAAGAATTTATAATCTAAAGCCTAAAATTTACATACCCATGCAAGACACTACATATGCAAAAAGGCAAAATTCTAAAACAATAAAAAATGCAAAACTAAAAATAGACAGCACCACTACTAGAATGAGGACCAAATTGGTATTTTAGTTGGACTAGTCCGCTTGATTTTTATAATGAAATCATGTGACATTGGGATATGCTAACGGGCATAAGCATCAACATGCAAGCATTTTGAGTTTAAATAAACAAACAGATGACATGAAAATGCAAGACAATAAACATGCATAACCCCTACCAGAATTAAGACCAAATTGGTATTTCGGTTGGACTAGTTTGCTTGATTTTTAGGATGAAACCAAATAACTCTAGGATATACTTAATTGCATGAGCATAGACAAACAAGCATTTGTAATTTAAATAAGCGCACATATGACATGAAAATGCAAGATAACAAATGGGTAGAAACCCTATCAAACTGAGGACCAAATCACTATTTCATTTGGATTAGTCTTCTTAGTTTTTAGGATGATATTATATTCTTACTCGTGTAAGCATATGCAAGAATTTTGAATTTAAACAAATACACATATAACATACAAATGCAAGATAATAAATGGGCAGAAACCCTACTAGACTTATGACCAAATTGGTATTACAGTTGGACTAGTTCGCTTGGTTTTTAGGATGAAAGTAGTAACCATAGGATATGCTCACCCAAATAAGCATAGACATGCAAGCATTTGGAATTTAAATAAATGCCCATTTGATATGCATACATAAGATAATAAATAGGCAAATGTATAATTATAATTTTATGTTGTACCTGATGACCTCATACAAAAATAAGGTCAACAAAGAAAGATAAAATAAGAGAGTGTGAGAGAGATGGAGAGGAGCTTGATAGAGGATAGATAGAGCGAGAGGGGAGTGAGTGAGATATAAAAGAGAGAAAGGTGGAGTGAGAGAAAGTGGGAGAGAAAGTAAGAGAGAGTGAGATGGAGAGACAGGGTGAGGGATAGAGGGAGTGAAAGAGCTATATTTTAGGGAAAGGGAGGTAGAGAGAAAGGGAGATAGACATAGAGAGCATGTGTGAGAGAGAAGGGAGAGAGTGGGTGGGGGAGAGATATAGAGAGTGGGATAGAGAGAGAAAAAAGGAGAGGGAGTATGAGCAAGAATATGTGTGTTAAGGAGAGTGATAGGGATATAGAGAGAGAGAGAGAGAGAGAGAAATAGAGATAATGATAGAATTGTGAGATTGGTGTGGAGAGTTATAAGTGGTAGAGTAAAAGAGAAAGAGATGCATATAGAGATGATAAATAAAGATAGGAGAGAGATAGAGATATTGAGATAGAAAAAGTGTTTTGGAGAGAGAGATATAGAGAATGAGATAGAGCAAGAGAGAAGAGAGAGAGAGAGAGAGAGAGAGAGAGAGAGAGAGAGAGAGAGAGAGAGAGAGAGAGAGAGAGAGAGAGAGAGAGAAGGGAGATGGAGGGAAAATAAAGTGATAGGGAAAGATGTATATTAGAAAGAAAGAAAGGGAAAGATAGGTAGGAGATAAAGTGCGAGAGATAAAGCGAGTAATAAGAGATAGTGAGAGAGTGATGGATAGATATAGAGTTTGTGTAAGATAATGTGAGGGATAAAGAGAGCTATTAAGAGACAGTGAAAGAGAAGGAGATATAGTGAGAAAGAGATAGTGAGTGTGAGAGATAGATTGAGCGTATGAGGAAGATAGCAAGAAATATAGAGATAGAGAGAGGTAAAGTGAGTGGGTAAGAGGGAGGTATTGTTTGTGATAGAGGGAACTAAAGAGGGAGAGAGAGAGGTGGAGCAATTGAGAGATAATTGAGAGAGAGCAAGATGGAAAGGAAGATAGATGAAATGGGAGAGTTGTTTTTTAGTGAGATAGAAAGGGAGTGAGAAAAAGGATAATAAAAGAGAGTAAAGAGAGGGATAGAATGAGTTTGTTTAAGATAAAAAAAGAGATAAGAGAGAGATAAAGAGAGAGAGATAGTGATAAAGTGGAAGAGAAAGGGTGAGAGTGTGGGAGGGAGATTGCGAGAGAGAGAGAGAGGGTGAGTGAAGAGAGAGTGAGTGAGAGAGAGAGATTATGAGAATGGGAGAGAGAGAGAGAGAGTGTGTGTGTGTGTGTGAGTAAGTGAAGATAAAGAAATAAAGAGAAAGAGCGAGATATAGTTATTGATAGAGAGAGAAAAAAAATGAGAGACACTGCAACAAAGAGAGTGAGAATGAGAGTGTTGGCTCAAGAAAAATGCCTCGAATGCATGTATCCCGCTTTGCAGCCGTAGGATTCCAATTCACTTAAGTCATATTATAATTAACCAGATTTTCCCTGAGAGTAGTGTCAGGGTTTAAAGATCTGGGGTCCTTACTTTCTATGAGCACAAGCACTCATAGTTAATTGCCCCTCTTAACACGTAAAAGAGAACGCCGATTAAGGATTAATAAATTTAAGATATTTTTCATCTCAATAGTGGGAAGATGGAGGTAAACCCGATCAAGATCCCATGGTTCCATCGTCCCTGGTATACCGTAGATTTTAATCTACCAACACTAACAATCATTGATCGTAGTGTCAAAGGAATCTGATTAGTAGCCATGGGTTACCTCCTTTCAGGGATCCCAAGTAGAATGAAGTGGTTCAATGTGGGTTTTAATTTTGTTAGGTGTTTTGGGGTTTACATCTATTAGAATACCTATAGATCTATTTAGTTTGGGATTTATGACTTTGTTTAGAAGTAACCTATGAATTTGGTTTAGGGCGGGTCTTATGGCTTCTTTAGGAAATAGCCCAAGTATTTACATTTTGGTTGGGACTTACAAATTTTGCAGAAAGTAGCCCGAGGATTTAATTTTGAATGAGGCTTACTGAGCTATTTATGAGTTGCCCAAAGATGGGCCTTACATCCTAACTCTATAGGAAGGCATGCTCGAAGGTTTTAAATTTGATTGGGTAGGTCTTATGACTTCCCTAAGGAGGTAGCCTAAAAGTGGGTCTTATAACTTAATCCTTTAGACTAAGATGCCCAAAAGTTTAAATTTGGTTTTTTTTAGTTGGATTTGGGTTAGATCTTAGTACTTCCATACAAGTTGCCAAATGAGAGGTCTTACGACATAGCACTTTAAGCTAAGTGGTGAGAGTAATAGGTATTACAACCTAGTCCTTTTAGATTAGGATTCCCAAGTGAGTGGTTTAGGGTTATATTATCACCTAAACATTTTCCTTAGAGGTCGAACTTACGACTTCTATTAGAAGTAGCTAGTGTTTTAATTAGGGGTTTGCATTAGGTTAATTTTTCACCTAAATTTTTTCCCTAAGGTTGGGCTTATGACTTTCCTATAAAAGTTGTCGGGTAATGGGTCTTACAACCAAATTCTTATAAACAAGGCTGTCCAATGGTTTGAATTTTGTTTTCTTAGAGATTTGTTCTGAAATTGTTTGAGTTGGTTGAGTTTGTGATTTTTTACACTCTGGGTTTTGACACTGGGTTGGTATTTTAGTTATTTTGTGCTTGTAGTCTTTTCCACTATAGTAGTCCACTATTCTACATACTTTTTAAACACTGTTGTTAAACTAGCGTTTCTATACTTAGCTTTTCTTCCTGTCCAATATTTTGTTATACTTGTTGTAGCTTAGATTTACTAATTTCCCAGTATTGATTTAAGTTATCTATAATGTACTAACTCTTCATTTGCTTGTATTTAGGTGCTCATAGCTAGTAGTTACGATAGCCGAGGCTTGCAGTTGCAGAGGATAGAGCTGAAAAGTAGCTGTAGGAGCTCATACAGGGGATCTTTGGAGAGCATATAGAGAAGTTCATTTTGAGTTGGTAGAGTTGAATTGTTGTTGCAAAATGTGTGAGTAAGAATTTTAATTATTGTTGGAGAGTTTATATTATTTATGAGGGGTTTATGAATAGGAGAGTTATTATCGTATATATTAATTAGTTGAATTTCTCGCCCCCTCAGCTTTAATTTATTGCAATTTTTTTTTAAATTGCTCAAATTAATCAAAATCAGTTTTCTCAAAAAAATAACAGCACCTTGATTTAAATTATACTCTCATATTTGAACAAATGCTCTCAAATCTTTTTATTAAATCAATTTTCCTGATCAAAATTAATTATTTTGACTTAATTTATTTTGATTTATTAATTTAGATGATTCAATTAATCTATTTTAGTTAAAATCGATTACTTAATTTTTAATTTCCCTAATTGTTCCAAAAATAAAAGTTTTATAATTTTCTCGGGAAAATTCGACAGCCTCCTGGCATCTCCTCCCAACCGGGTGTGAAATCAGGGTAGAATTACTATAATTTATTCCTACCCAGAGTTAAGCTCGACAGTATAGGGTCTTTGAGTTTAAACCATCCCGCCAGGTTCTAAGATCTACTTCATGGGGTCTTCAATTTTTTTTCATCCTTCTCAGATCTAAGAACAATGTCACGGGGGCTTCAAATTTAAAACCATCTGCCTCGATTTAAGATCACGGCGCAAGTCTTCAAATTATAAAACCATCTTCCCAGATCAAAGAACAATGGCGCAGGTCTTCAATTTTAAGCCATCCATCCCGGAACTAAGGTGCGACGGCCTGGGGTCTTCAACACCTTTCTGAAATTCTATATTCTCTTCTTTTATATTTTATATAAATATATTTTTAAATATCATATCATATTATTTTTAATTATATTTATATAACATTTATATAATATATATTATAATATAATATATAATAATTATATTATTATATATTATATATAATATATGAGAGAAAGGGAGAGGAGCACAATCGAACAACCACTAAGGAGCCGATGAAGTAACTTGTGTTATCTCTATTTCTCCTACGAAGGAGAAGTCGGATAGCAACAAGGAGTCGAGGAACCGACACACGCATTCCCCACTCTCTACAAAGAACCAAAGTCAGGTAGGGACAAAGGAGCCAAGGAAGTGACTCAAACAATCTCTACACCTCTTGTGAAGAGTGAAGTCGGACAACCACGTGGAGAACCGAAGTCGAACAACCTGATGGAATCAAAGGGGAGAATGTGAGAGGATGGTGATAGAGTTAGATAGAGGGGATGAGAGGGAGTTATACTTTTAGAGGGAGAATGTGAGAAAGTAAGTGAAAGTGAAAAATAAGGTTGAGGGGTATGGGTTTAGATATAGTGAGAGAGAGCATGAGTAAAAGAGTGAAGAGAGATAAGGTCGGTGATAAAGGGAGGGAGAGATGAAGATATTAAAAAAGTGATGGAGAGAGAGAGAGAAAGAGTGAGGGGGAGTTATTAAGAGAGAGAGAGAGAGAGAGTAAGGAAATGGAGTGCAAAGATAGGGAAGGGAAAGATGTTTATTAGATAGAGATAGAAAGAGCAAGAGAGGTAAGAGATAGAGAGAGCATGAGTGATAAATAGCGAAGGTAGTAAAAGGGATACTGAGCTTGATTGAGAGAGAGAGAGAGAGAGTGTGTGTTATATATATGTATATATATATATATATAAAGTATATGAAGTAGAGAGAGCTAGTGAGAGAAAGCGAAAGAAAGGAAGAGATAATGGGAAAGAGATAGTGAGTGAGAAATTGAGAGATAGGTAAAGTGAGAGTTAATGAGTGAGGGAGAGGGAGAGTGAGGTAGATAGCAAGAGATATAGATATAACGAGAGGGAAGGAGAGTGAGTGAGAGATGATAGACGGAACTAAAGAGGGATGGAGAGTGAGGGAGAGTGATAGAAAGACTTTTAAAAGAGAGCCAGATAGAAAGGAAGAGAGAGCTAGAGGGTGAGATGTTTTTTAGATAGATAGAAAGGGAGTGAGAGATAAAGATAAGAAGATAGTGGGGAGTAAAAGAGAATAGTGAGAGATTTATATTTAGAGAGTGAAAGAAAGAGTATGTAAGATAAAGAAAGTTATGAGAGAGAGAGAGCTAGGGAGAAAGTGCAAGAGAAAGGGTGAGAGTGTGCAACGGAGATTGCATGAGAGAGGGTAAGTGAAGAGAGAGTGAGAGCGATATAGATTAGTAGAGGGAGAAAGAGAATAAGTGGATAGAAATAGAGAGGGAGAGAGAGTGAGAGAGATATATATACATATGGAGATGGAGAGTGATAGAGAATGAGTAAGAGAGAGAGAATGAGATGGAAAAATAGATAGAGGAAGAGATATATTTTTAGAGAGAGAATATAGTGGGATAAATAAAATAAGGTAAGATGGAGTAGAAAGTGGCCAGAGAGAGAGAGAGAGAGAGAGAGAGAGAGGGAGATGGAAAGGGAGAGAGAGAAAGGAGGATGAATACAGAGTGAGTTAGAGAGAGAGTGTGTGTGAGAGAGAAAAAGAGCAAGAAGAAGAATGATAGAGAGCCAATGATATAGAGATAGGGATATATAGAGAGTGAGTGTGTCTAGGAGTGAGAGAGATATTTTGTGTGAGAGAGAGAGTGAGAGGGAGAATGAGAGGGACTATATAATATAGAGAAAAAGAGACATAGAGAGAGAGCAAGAGAGGGAGTGAGAGAGAGGTATAAAATAAGAGAGGGAGAGAGAGAAGCTTGAGAGAGATTGTAATACCAAGATAAAGGAAGGAATGTGAGAGCAAGAGAGAAATATCTATATAGAGAATGATTGAGAGATATAGAGATGGAGAGTGAGAAAAAGGGAGTTGTATTTTAAGAGAAAGGGATTATGCATGAGAGAGAAAGAGAGAGGGAATGCGTGGAATATAGAGATAGAGGCAAAGATAGAGTCTAGAGCTGAGAAAGAGAGAGAAAGAGAAGTGAGAGGGTAATAGAGTGAGCAAGAGAGATAAAGATGTAGATGAAGATAGAGAGTGGAGAGATAGAGAAAGAGTGGTAGTGAGTGAGAGGGAGAAATGTGTGTGAGTGAGTGAGTGAGAGAGAGAGAGAGAGAGAGAGAGAGAGAGAGAGAGAGAGAGAGAGAGAGAGAGAGAGAGAGAGAGAGAGAGAGAGAGAGAGAAAGAGAGAGATAGAAAGGGAGAGAGGAGGATGACTAGAGGGTTAGTGGAGTGAGAGAGTATGAGTGTGTGTGTGTGTGTGTGTGTGTGTGTGTGTGTGTGTGTGTGTGTGTGTGTGTGTGTGTGTGTGAGAGAGAGAGAGAGAGAGAGAGAGAGAGAGAGAGAGAGAGAGAGAGAGAGAGAGAGAGAGAGAGAGAGAGAGAGAGAGAGAGAATGAGAGAGAACAAGTGATATAGAGAATGAGAGACATTCATGGAATTCAACATAGCATAAATAGACGAATCATCAAAGATATAAATTTTGAATTAATACCTATAAACTTTCATTGGTACAAAATTCTCAGTTTAGGAGAACTCCCATTGAAGATCCTAAAATACATTTAGCAAATTTCTTAGAAATTTGTATAATATTTAAATTCAATAAGTTAATGATGATGCCATTAGATTTATATAATTCCCATTTTCTCTAAAATACAAGACAAAAATGTGGTTAAATTTTTTACCCTCAAGCTTTTTCACATCGAATGTGTTAGCCCATAAGTTTACTGAAAAATATTTCTCAGCTTCTAAGATAGCTAAACTTAAAAATGATATTACTTCTTTTACTCAATCAGAAGGATAATCTATTTATATGAGTTTGGAGAGATTTAAGGAGATGCTTAGAAAGTGCCCTCATCATGCCTTACCTGATTGATTAATAATTCAAAATTTTTATAATTTATTGGTAGAATCTCTTATAGCCATAATTGATGCTGCAGTTGGAGTTCTTTGATGTCAAAGCCTTTTTAGGATGCATATGAATTAATTGAGAAAATGATGACAAATAAATTTCGGTGACCAGTTGATAGGGTGAATCCTAAGAGAGTGGTAGGAGACTATGAAATGAATCTTTATCCATTTTGATTACACGAGTTATAGCAATATTAAAGAAGTTGAGTACTTTAGCTTAAATTCATATTCATCTTTACATTTAAAAGATAAAAATGTAATGAAAGAGAATGATATCTAATGGATTTAAAATATAATTTTTTTTTGGAAAAAAAAATAGTCTCTATTCAAATACATATAATCCAAGTTGAAAGAATTACTCTAATTTTAGTTGATCAAATAATAATAGTGAAAATCAATGGAATTCTAGTCAAAATAACCAATGAGCAAATTACAAAAATTAAAATCAAGCTAATAATAATCCAAGACCAGCTTATCCTCCTAGATTTAATCAAGATAATCAGTATGAAAATAAAAAGACAACACTAGTAAATGTGATCATGCAATTGAAAAATCAAGTACAAAACCAATATGCTTCAATTAAAACCTTGAAACTCAATTATGTCAGGTTGTAGATTCTGTAAGTAGTAGGCACTTAGAATCCTTATCTAGTAACACTGAAGTTAATCCTAAGGAGAAGGAAGAAGATACCATGAGACCCAATTGAAGAGTAATAATCATCCATCTTTTTCAAATAAAAAATATGGGCAAGTTTGTTTGAAAACTATAAACTTAGCGCTGCTTCTAAGAGGTAACCCATGTATGTGTTATGCTAGTACTAGTTATGTCATGAATGTTATGTCATATTTTATGTTCAACATATATTTTATACACATTTTATCATTCTTATGAAAGCATGAGGATGTATTGTTTGTTTATGTGTTTCATTTACATATTAGAAAATTCCAGTCATGCTTAAATTATTATTGTCCTCCAATTACTTTTATATTTTGATTATTTAATTAACCCTTACAAAAATTATAATAAAAAATTATGTAACATTAGGATAATAATAAAACCCTATATCTTAATTTAAATAAACTTTGTTTATACTTTATAGGTTAGAAAAGCTAATACTTAACTCAATCAACCATTTGAACTATTATCATAATTTGAATTTATAAGCTATATCTTTAAAAAACTAATTTTTTAAATTTTAAGATGAATAATTAGTTATATTAAAAATTAGATATGAGCATATTAAAATTTGAAATCATATCTAACTTGAAGATAAAATTAGTAATCTCATCAAGTCCTTACATTAAAATCATTAATATTGTATGAAGGTCTAAAACTGAAGCTGGTATTTAATTTAATTAATTATATACTATACAAAAGAAAAAAAACTATAAAACAGTTATAAAAAAAGAAAATAATCAGAAGAAAAAGTTTAGTAGATTCAAAATATAATATCGGTGAAAGCATAAGATTAAAAATAAAATGTCATAAACTAAAAAGGATAAGACATAAAAGTTAATACAAAGGATAAGGAATTACTGAAAGTAAAATTTTAACATTAAAATTCAATTATTCACTTCAATAATTAAAATTTAATGATTAAATCTATAACTTATAATTTGAAATTGGGTTGTATATAGAATGATTGATTAGGTTAAATATTTGTAGTTTTCAAACTAGTAGTATATCCTTATTCATTTTCACTAATTTTATACTATTACGTGTTATCATATATTTTAATAATTTTAGATTGTCACTTTTTATTTTATGTTAATCACCTATATAGAATTGCAAATTTTATTTGCTTGAAAACATGATAAAGTTTATGTTTGGGAGAATTTGATTATTATAAGTAATGTTTTATTTTATATATTAAATTGTCAGTAAAACCATATTGTTTTAATTACTTTGTGTAAGAAAAACATAGGAAATGCATGAAATTCAAAGTATCATATAACGCTGCGATGTCGGACACTATACTGTCAAGGACCCATCATTGACAACTCCAAAATGCCTAATATGGACATGTCGGTGCCAAATCACTATTTAACAATGCCGCAACAATAGAGGAGTCAGAGCTGTAAAGCCCAATCTCTATCTGCATAATACCGGGGAGCCAATTTTTAGTGCTGCTGAGCTAAGGCGGGTTCCATGTCGATGCTACAGACCTCAACTATCAGCAATGCCGCAATGCTATAGTTTTAACCAACTGGGATGTGATCTATTTGTGAAGCGACACATCGATTTAATAAATAATGTGGTCCACATCAGCAAGCACCACAAAGGAGAAAATTCTTTAGCACTACAGTGTTAGTTTATTTTATGGTTGTAGTGGTACAAGTGTCTAGAGGGCTACGGCGCCATTGTATGTTTTCTTTGTTTTTCTCTAAATAGTCTGTTTGTAATATTAGTAAGGGAGTTTACTCACTTAGTTAATTCCAAACTTCATAGTGCTTCTATGAAATTTCCTTAGGAGTGACAACTAAGGGAATTCAGGAAGTAGTAGATCTACTTCTTAAGAGTGCATAGTTAATGTTTAAGTAAGCAATTTAGTAAGTTCAAGCAGGAGTGTAAAGGAGATCATTGAACCCAGCTGGTAATTGTTTTTCTTCTATAATTTCTTTATTTTGTGCAATTAATAAAAATATGTTACTTTCACTTATTTTTCATGTCTGGCTAAATATTTTTGTTTTGGATTGATGGTGTAAATGGAATATAAAATACTAATAAACATTATTCATCAATAAGTTAATGATGTTTTCAATTTACAAGGTCTTCATATAATACTCCTAGTGGTCATATGTGTAGTTAATAATAGATGTAATGTTGAGCCTAGGAATAGAAAAGCAAACACAAGAAGATATATTGGATTGATACAATTCAAACATAGAAATAGTGTTTGACATATACCAAATTTATAGAGATAAATTGTAATGAGGGGATTTTAATAGTACATGTGTCACTTACACTTCTATGATTTTCATAGGGTGGCAGAGTATGAGAGCTTAAAGTGGTATTGAGGTTGGAAGGTTTAATCTGTCCTTTGTCTCTTCATGCTCTAATGAGCGGTCAGTGATACATATACTCTGAATAGCATCAATATAAAAGAAAATATTTTGGAAACATATTGCATTTACATTTCTTTAATCAAATTTTTTTTATCTAAATAGTATTTCATTATTTTTTTTATAAATTAAGTGATTGAACATACCCCAAAAGTTTTTTTTATTTTGTAAGATAATTGTTGTAATTATTGTAAACTATCATTACAAGTAAATATTCTGACTCGTGGGATTGATACTCTATTCTATCACTATATTATTTGAATCGGTAGGTATATTTGCAAATATTAAGAGGAGTTTTAATAATTTTTATATCAAACAAAACTAAGCATTGTTTAGGAATTATCAATACCTAAATCTTTTTCACAATTCTTTAGGTCACTCCACCACCCCCATCATATCTCATGGGCATTATAATAAACTTTTTATATGGTGAGACATCATTGAATGAAATGGAATCTCCTTTACCAATATGGGACACAACCTTTCCCATAATAAACTCAATAAGCTGAACAATAATCATCTAAGAGGGAATGGCAAAAGGACTCACAAAAATGTTAGGCATGTTGCCTTTAATAGTCCATGGCATATCTTCTTGAGTTTAAATCATAGTTCCCTTTTGATCTTGCCTACTAAAAAACTTATCTCCAATCTAATAAATATTAATAGATCTCATCATCACTTTAACTAATCTCAAGGATGAGAATGATGTGTTTACACAACCTAAAAAAATTGAAGAAATATGATGAATAAAAAAAATCACGGGAAGAGGGTGACAGAAGGTTGTCAGATTTTCAAGAGGAATAAAAAAAATACATTTTTTTTAAAAAAATGATAACATAAGACTTGAAGGTAGTCTCGAGGTTGATACGGGGGAAGAAGGTAGTCTCGGGGTTGATACGGTCCCCCGATGCCCTCATCCGTCGATCTAGTCAAGCCGAGTGGATTGAAGACTATTTTGGGGTCAATATTCTTCCACATTTTCCTCGCAATTATTTTTTTCCAGTCGAGTCGAGCCAAAAGGGCAAGTTCCCTCCCTAACCTCCTTTCGTGGGGAGGGAACATCGGGAGGCTATCAAAATTTGGAACAAATCAAAGGAACCCTCACATAATTAACTTGTAACTTTAAACTAATAAAAATATATTAAAATGTAAGACCTGCACAACCTTTCGATAATTAAAAGATAACTCAATTTGTTATTCAACGTTAAAGGGTATGAATTTGCATATAAGAATAGGCTTAAAATACATCTCCATGAATGGCTGGATGATAAGTACTACTCTGAGTCAATCATTTTTGAAATCAATAGAGTTGCCATGCAATCATATCATGAACCTCTCATATTGGAAAGGATCAGCAATATTACAAAATATTAATGGATACATAAAAAATTTGAAGGCAATTAGTATTTAATTACTTCTATGAGAATGATTAATAGCATGAAAAATGAATCTTTTTTAGTTGAATAACCTTTATGTCGGCAGGGTTTAATATATCTTTCAAATTCCAAGTTCATAAAACATATACAACAGAACATTTGACAATTAATTGTCATTTGATGTCTTTTAACAAAGAACTTCTCTAGGTTCCCTTATGAATATTCTTTGGAAAACCTTTGCTATGTGGAGATCGGCCTAGATATTCTTTCTATAGATAGAAATATTTCAATATTTAGTGTCCCTCAAGAAGTTTATAGAACTGAATTAGAAACACTAAAATTCATATGTAAATGGGAATAGAGAATTCATAGTACCCATAATGTTTATCCTACAAACATAGATAAGAATGTTGCAACCCATGACCCCGAGTTTGAGATTTTGATGATGACAAATAATGTCGTTTGAATTATCTATTCATTGGATATTATTTTATTTGCTATTCTCCATGAGTACTAACATTTCAAGAAGATCACAAGCTACTTAGGATGACAGGAAGACTCAAGAATGGGTAGATTAGGAGTATGAGTCTGACAATGTATTTTGGTATTTATTTTATTTTTTCTTTCTTGAGTCTGGCCACAAAGTGCATAAAAGTCTGAGCAACTATGTACACACACAGGGGAAGAGTGTTTTTAAATGAAATATTTAGAGTTTTTCTTTCTCTGTAGATCGTACTGTACGATGTTATTTCGTATCATATGATCAGAGCTTTGTAGGATGATTCTGTGAATAAGTCGTACCAAACGAATGTAAATCGTACTGTACGATATGTTCAAATCCAAAACCCTAGCCGTCGTTTTAACTTAAGTAAGTTATTATATGTTGTTCGTACTATACGAACACGTTCGTACTGTACGATTTATTTTAAATACTTACTTAATTTAACCCACGATTAGTGCAAGAAATCCAGACTTAATTATAATTTGAACATCGTACTATACAAACCAATTTGTATAATATGATGAACAGAGACGAATTATAATCATCCCAGGGATCGTCCTGGATGATCTCTTGGTTTTTATCTCATCGTACTATACAATGTCAATCGTAACATACGATGAACAGAGATGACATTTGATCATCCCAGCCATCGTCCTATACAAACAGTATTGTTGTGGATCATACCGTACGATTTAAAAGTGTACTGTATAAATGTTTTTGAACTATTCGTACCACTTTGTACCAGGATGAAGTCTTTTTATACATATCGTACTGTACGATAATAAACTGTATTGTACGATAGTAACCGCTACTTTGAGATTTCAGGGATTTTGGAGCCCATTTTTAGGTATCAAAATTGTAATGTTTTGAGGGTGTGAATCAGAGAGAGGAGAATGTGGTTAGAGAGGGATTCTAAGGGAGAGAGCTCTTGAAAAGTTCTTTAGGGTTTGAGAGAGGGAAGAGAAGGTGAGCATTATGAGGGAGAAGAGGTGTGAGGGAGATCACACGGTTGCCTGAACTTGTTGCGTCTTGTTCCTCCTGTGACCCTAGAAGAATTTGTGGGAGGATCTCCAAGGGAAAGGCTCTTCTACATCCATGACCTCGAGGTAATCTGCATTCTCCAGGAGGGAGAAAAATGAGTAGGTTCTCTGCCATCGCCAGGAGGGTGAAAATAGAGTTTGGCACTCCGCCATGCCCGATTGGTGAAAGGGAGTATTGTAAGGGCTTCTCCGCCTTGCCAATGGGGGCAAAAGGGGAGCTATTGCTTGTAGTGAAATACCCGGAGGGGAGGACTCCGGGGAGTGGATGTAGGTCATCGTTTGACCGAACCACTATAAAATTTTTGGCGTGCTTTTTCCTTATTATTTTTATTATTGCGTGCATTTTATTTCATAATATTTGCTTGGGAAAACTTGTGAAAGAAAAGTTGTTTAAACTTTTTATGTATAAAATTTTAAAAGCATAAAAAAAAATAGAACTCCTACTTAGTTTTTAATTATTGTTAAAAAGTTTTCACAATTTACCCCCCACTTATCCATCTAGTGATTTCAATTGGTATCATAGCCTATTTTCAAAAATAGTGTTTTAGAAAACCTTGAAAAATGATCATGTCACATTTTGGTGATCATAACACCGTGAAGGGTTATTCAATAACCCGTCCACCACTTTTTGATAACAATCCGTTTGATTTTTGGAAAATTAAAATGTCTACTTTTTTACAATCTTTTGATTACCACATGTGGATGTTAGTGAATGATGGATATGTTGCACCGTTTAAAACTGTTAATGGATTGAAAACTCCTGTACCTTTTAATGAATGGAGCAATGAGGATTGGGATTTAGCCGAACTGAATTCTAAATGTTTAAATTGCTTTTTCCGTGCATTGAAGTCTGAGTATTATATGAGAGTGTCTACCTGTGCCACTGGTAAGGAGATTTGGGATAGACTGTGCATTAAATACGAAGGAACAAGTGAAGTAAAATAGTCTAGGCTTAACATTTTACTGCATGATTATAAACTCTTCCGCATGAAACCTAGCAAAACAATATCTGACATGTACATTAGGTTCACCCAAATCGTGACAGCCTTGCATGCATTAGGTAGAGAGATTTCAAATTCTGAGAAAGTAAATAAAATTCTTAGATGCTTACCTAGTTCCTATGATGCAAAGATAACTGCTATCACTGAATCTAAAGACCTTAAAATTTACTTTATTGATAATCTCCTTGGGTCACTCATTGCATAGGAGCAAGGAGTGAGTCAGAGACAAAGTGATGCAGGTGAAAAGAAGAAGGAGCGAACGGTGGCATTAAAAGCTAACAACTCAGAACGTGAAAGCTCTACAGGGGAGGAAGAGTATGAGATAGCACTGATGACCCGACAGTTCAAAAATTTTCTGAAGAGAAAACAGAAGCGTCATCATAACAGCTGGAATAAAGATAAAAGCTCGAGGTCCAATAAGGTTTCATCTGATACAATCTATTTTGAGTGAAGGAAGTCAGGTCACCTACGAGCTGATTTCCCCAATCTAAAGAGCCAACCAGCTAAGGAGAAAGGTGATGACAAAGCCAAATACAAGAAAGGAAATATGAAGACACAAAAAGCTTTTTGGGCTGACTCTGCCTCAGAATCATCAGAAGAAGAAGTAGAGGAGGAGGTAACAAATCTGTGTCTTATGGCTAATGATAATATTGATCAATCGGATCAAGATGAGGCATGTCAACTTTCATATGAAGAATTACTACTTATTTTTGAAAATAACCATAACTCGTACAGGAAGTTGAAAAAGATGCATGCTAAGCTTATTGTTGAATTTCCTTCCTTGTTAGCTATGTTAATCAAGGAAGAATATCATCCTTTTAACAATTGTACCTAGTTTCTTTGCTTTCTAATGCATTTGGCATTTCTTCAAAAAAAAAAAATCTTAATGTTGAATTTAGTTCTTTACAGTCTAAGCATGCAAACTTGTTTAAGGAAAATTCTGATTTAGATAGAGAACATATGCTACTTCTTGATGAGTATGATGCATTAAATTAGAAGCATATTGAACTAACTGAAGTGCATGATACCTTGAAAACCACTCATGTTGAACTAGAAGAAGCTTTTGATATACTAGACAAACTTGCATTAAAAGTAGATCATAGTGAGCACTTGCTATTAGTGGAAGTTGATGGATTGACATCTCAAAATAAAACTTTTAATGAATGAATCAAAGAACTAGAAAATGAGATTGCATCACTCACATTAGGCCAACCTAGAAAACCACCAACACAGCATGCATCACACAACCTTAGGAAGAGGAATCACCACCCAAATAGGTTAGTGAACCCATTTACTAGTGTTAGGTGCTTCTCTTGTGGCTTGCTAGGTCACATAGCCCGCACATGCACAATTCACCGTAGGACACACTTAGTATGGAGACCTAAGCTACATCCATCACAGCATAACATGCATACATCTCATTCATGCAAGCATAAGGAGGAACCCAAACTCACTTGGGTTCCCAAATCTAATCTTTGAATGAAATTGTAAGGATGCTCTCATAAAAGTCCTAGTGAGAGCATGTGGTACCTGGATAGTGGATGATCGTGATACATGACTGGAGATATGAAGAAGTTCATCCTACTAGAGACCAAAACTCGAGGCAAAGTAACATTGGGAGACCACTCTACCAGGAAAGTGACAGGCTCAAGTATTGTTGGTAATGCTAAAAACATTTTAATTGAAAATGTTTTATTAGTTGATGGCTTAAAGCATAACTTACTTAGCATTAGTCAATTGTGTGACAAAGGTTTTGATATTAAATTTTTATCTGATAAATGACTGATTAGTTTAAATAATAAATTAGTTTTAGAAGGAAAACGAATGAACAATATTTAGTATGAAAACTCTTAGAAACATCACTAAGAAAAACCTATTTAGAGACGTACCTAAGTTAGATTTCACAAATGATCATTTATGTGATGCTTGCCAACTATGAAAATAAGTCAAATCATCTTTTAATTCAATTAGAGATGTGATCACCGCTAGGCCACTAGAAATCATAAAAATGAACATAATTTGACCCATTAGTACAACCAGCCTAGGTGGGAAAACATATGGATTTGTGATTGTAGATGACTTCACTAGATTCACTTGGGTAAGATTCTTAGCACATAAAAATGAGTCTTTTGAGGAATTTAAGGTTTTCTCCACATGGATTCAACATAAATTAGGTTGTGAAATCTCAACAATTCATTGCAATCATGGTGGAGATTTTCAAAATGATAGATTTGAATCATTCTGTCAAGAGCTAGGAATAGAACATAACTTCTCAGCCCCTAGAACTCCACAGCAAAATAGTATAGCATAAAGGAAGAATGTAACCTTGGTAGAAGCCGCTAGGGCAATGTTAGCGAGGTACACCCTTCCTAGATACTTTTGGGCAGAAGCAGTTTTTAGATTATCTTTGTATTGTAGTTTTTTTATCTTAGTGTTTGCTCATCTTTTTGGTGCTGTCAAAAGGGGGAGAAGGTTGTTATAGTTTGTTCTATGGATAAATATATTTCTTTTTATTTTGTACTGCATTTTCTTTTTTGTGTACTTTTCTTGTTCTCATGTTTAAATAAAAAAATGCCATTAACACTTGCTTACAACAAATATTATTTGACATCATCAAAAAGGGGGAGATTGTTGCAACCCATGACCCTGAGTTTCAGATTTTAATGATGAAAAATAATGTCGTTTGAATTATCTATTCATTGAATATTATTTTATTTGCTATTGTCCTTGAGTACTAACATTTCAGGAAGATCACAAGCTACTCAGGATGACAAGAAGACTCAAGAATGGGTAGATTAGGAGTACGAGTCTGACAATGTATTTTGGTATTTATTTTATTTTTACTTTCTTGAGTCTGTCCACAAAATGCATAAAAGTCTGAGCAACTATGCACACACACAGGGGGAGAGTGTTTTTAAATGAAAATTTAGAGTTTTTCTTTCTCTGTATATTGTACTGTACGATGTTATTGCATACCGTACGATAAGAGCTTTGTAGGACGATTCTATGAATAGATCATACCGTATGAATATAAATCGTACTGTGTGATATGTTCAAATCCAAAACCCTAGTTATCTTTTTAACTTAAGTAAGATATTTATTTTACACCATTCGTACTATACGAACACGTTCGTATTGTATGATTTATTTTAAATATTTACTTAATTTAAATCATGATTAGTGCAAGAAATCCATGCTTAATTATAATTTTAACATCGTACTGTACAAACCAATTTGTATAATACGATGAATAGAGACAAATTATAATCATCCCAGGGATCATCCTGAACAATCTCTTGGTTTTTATCTCATCGTACTATACGATGTCAATCATACCATACGATGAATAGTGATGACATTTGATAGTCCCGGCCATCGTCCTGTATGAATAGTATTATTGTGGATCATACCATATGTTTAAAAATCGTACTGTATAAATGTTTTTGAACTGTTCATACCACTTTGTACCAGGACGAAGTCTATTTATACATATCATACTGTATGATTAGAAACCGTACTATACGACAGTAATGGCTACTTTGAGATTTCAGGAATTTTGGAGCCCGTTGTTAGGTATCAAAATTGTAATGTTTTAAGGGTGTGAATCAGAGAGAGGAGAACGTGGTTAGAGAGGGATTCTGAGGGAGAGAGATCTTGAGAAGTTCTTTAGGGTTTGAGAGAGGTAGGAGAAGGTGAGCGTTGTGAGGGAGAAGAGGTGTGAGGGAGATCACACGGTTGCTCCAAACTTGCTGCATCTTGTTCCTCCTGTTGCCCTAGAAGAATTTGTGGGAGGATCTCCAAGGGAAAGGATCTTCTACATCCATGACCTCGAGGTACTCTGCCTTCTCTAGGAGGGAGAAAAACAAGCACGTTCTCTCCCATAGCCAGGAGGGTGAAAACAAAGTTTGGCACTCTGCCACGCCGGGTTGGAGAAAGGGAGTATTGTAAGGGCTTCTCAGTCTTGCCAAGGGGGGTAAAAGGAGAGCTATTGCTTGTAGTGAAATACCCGAGCGGAGGACTCTAGGGAGTGGACGTAGAACATGGTTTGGCCGAACCACTATAAAAATTTTGGTGTGCTTTTTCCTTATCGTCTTTTTATTATTGCGTTCATTTTATTTCATAATATTTGCTTGGAAAAATTTGTGAAAGAAAAGTTGTTTAAAATTTTCATGTTAAAATTTTAAAAGCATAAAAAAAAATTAGAACTCCTTCTTAGGTTTTAATTATTGTCAAAAAGTTTTCACAATTCAACCCCCCTCCCCCCCCCCCCCCCCCCCCCCCCCCCCCCACCCCCTCTTATCCATCTAGTGATTTCAAAGAAGTTCGTACAAAATAAACAAGCTTGTCTAGGGATAGAAGCGGGGAACTTCTAGTTCATTTTACCATTCACTTATATGCAGGAGTAAGGGATTGATAGTGCACATAATTAGCATGCAGGTAGCACTAAGAAATTCATGAAAAATAATATAACCCACTCACAAGTAAGAAACCACGATCCCCTAGCATCAATTGAGCAAACATACTCTAGGAATTATGTTTAATGATAACTGGAAGGAGACAATATTAAGCAATATCTCTCATATATATAACTAAAATCTAATGCACTCAAAATCCACCAGCTCTGAAACACTCGTACAAGAGGACATATGTCTATACTCCTCTAATAACTCCAAATATATAGTAAAATAAATCTTGCTTGGGCTCCAAAAAACATGTTAAGTTACAAATACAAATGGCCAAGAATGCTGCGCATGGTCAAATGCTCACTAATATAACATTCTATTTTAAAACTAAATATAACTTGCATGTGCTCCAATCGTCAGATATGATTCCTAAAACCAACGGTCTGAGAATGCTGTGCATGCAAAATATTCAAGTCTCATGCTCCTCCTTGAAATGGATGGAGTCGACCTCACTTGATTTACAAACTGCTGCCAAAATTCCTATAATATTATAAGTGACTTTAGCGTTACCCTGATGATGGTCGTGTTGAATATAAATATCAATAGGTGGGGTCAAACCTTAAAACTAGTAAAATTCAAGAGTTCTGAAAATGAAATATATCACCCAAAAACCTAAAAACTGATCCATCTCCCACAAATATTTGTTAAGGGCGATATATTTGAAATTAGCCTCAACTCACAAAGAGCAAATGTCATGTCAGGTGTATCACTAATATTCATCTTAAAATAGTCTCTTACCATCAGGGACATGTCACGTGCCCTCTGATCAGGTGGTTTTGATGCAAAATGGAACCATTATATTACGATTAAGGTCAAAGCCTGTATGTTCCATAGCGATGTCAAATCCTTGAGTAATAAATCATAGAGTATTTTTGATAGGAATAATGCCCTTTGTGAGTTAAGGTGGATTCAGATCTATCCCCTTATACAAACACCAACCTAAGTCTACAAGGCATTCTTAGACGAAGCAACTCATGGCTATAGATAAGGTACCTTCTGTCAGGTTGGGTCGACTACCTCCTCTGACTAAATAGATTGTCTAGAAAAACAAAACCATGGGATGTTAATCGGGCTCATCTTGATTCCCCCCACCACCAATTTTATGTTTATGGTGATAAACTTTAAGTCTCAAACTACAAAATTCATATCCAAAAGTTCAAAACCTAAAATTGTTGCTATTATACACTAGATTTATAACCTATGCGGCCTCTTTAATTACTAACCTTAGTCAAAAGTTCTCTCTCATTTATCAGGAAAGGTAACTAATTATAGGGGCTTGCGCCTATAGGAATCCAAAACTAAAATCATAAAGTCCTCACAAAATGAGGGTGAAATCTTTGGGAAGTGTCTTATCTAAAACCTAACATGCCTTTTGAAAATTCACCCACAACCTAAGCTCGTTAAAACTCTCTACCATCAAACACAAACAAGAAAAATGAAGACGGGCATGGAGTGGCCGGGGCGCACACGAATTTTTGGATCCCACACATGTTTCTTTTATAATATGTAAAAAATTTAGGAATCATAAATAAAGGACCTCACTTTCCCTCAATGGCTTTGGAAATGCTTAACCCTCTCTCTTTCCCTTTTGCTCTTTTAAAATGACGACATTTAAAATTATCCATTGTAATTCACCAAAGACATAACATAAAATTTTAAAATAAAAATTTGGATGAATACAATAAACTAGATTTTTTGAATCATGAAAAGATACCAAATCTAAAAAAAAAAATTGCAATTTGAGTATGGCCAGAGTATGGCTCTTGGATACTCAAATAATAGAAACTAACAAAAAAGATTTAGCTGAAATCTTTTTTTTTTTTTTTTTTGAAGAAGCTAAATTGAAACTAAATCTAAGATTGAAAATAAAATAAAATAAAGTGATAGACAAACCAGCCCAAAAACATTTCTAATACCAAACAAATTTTAACCTCTACAACTTGTGAAAAAACCTATAATATGACTAAGCACCAAAACTATTTTATGACAAATTTGAGAGGTGAAACCATGATCGATTACCTAATATGAAGTAGAAACCTTTGAATTATGATGATGCCACAATCAGCAATGCAAGGATTGACTGATTAATCAAACTAAGAATACCACAAAAAAATTCTGATAAGTTCAAAATCATCAAAGAACCAAAGAGTTTCTATCAAAACATCCGAAAGTCCCCATTTCTCATTCATAGTTGCCTATTTTTATGCTAAAACTACAATTTTTCAAAAGTTCAAAGTCACAAGCATTAAAACCTAGAATTTTAAAAGCTACAAGCATAAAATTCCCTATATCATGCCTATCTAGAAAGAATAGGTATAAATCCAAAATTTGGATAATAATAAGTATTAACAAAATTATTATAGTCCCAAAATCATGCCTCTATGAAAAGAAAAGGATTTCGATGGAATTAGAAAGTTACAAAGCTTTGTACTTAAATGCATGCCCATTACTTGCTAAAAATTAGGTTTGACTTTGACCCGAATCCTCTAAAACTTGGATTAAAATGATGTACTTAAATGGAACAAGTGGCATTTCACTAATAGGCTTCAATGAATCTTTTCTAGTGTAAACATCTAGAATCAGCCCAAGAGGCACTTTCTTATGCCTTGTATCGTGCGACCTCAAAATTTGTCCAATGGGTACCTGAATGAAACGTTCAATGATACTTATTGACTTGCATGAGTATCTCAACAATAAGTGGATAACCTTAAATAAAAGTATAATTGGATTTTAGTGCCAATGTACCATTATAAATTGATAAGTTTTTTTATTTTCTTTTCCTGTTTACTTTACACCTAGCAAAATCCAAATTTGAATATCCTACAAGGTCAAAAGTGAAGCTATAGTAATATGCCTGAGTTTATGGTGCCTATTAATTATCTTAGAATTCTCTTAATAGGGGTTATGTGAGATTTGTTAGGATAGCTTGAAACCTTGCACATCAATAAACACTAAATATGATTTCTAGTTTAATAGTAGTAAGGTAGAATAATGATCCTATAATCCCTTTATATTTCTTTTGGTCAATAAATTTTCCATTTATATCCTTGTCTAATTAAGTGGTTAGGCTCATCAATGTATTCATGCTCTTTTTGCCTCCCATATCAAATTTCTTTAATATTTATTTAGTATATTTTATTTGACAAAGGATGGTTTCATCTTCTCTTTGTTTCACACTAAACCAAAGAATGTAAGTAAGTCATCCATCAGGCTCGTTTCAAATTCTCTACTCATAGTAGCATAAAACTTAATACATAAATTATCACTTATAAATACAAAGAGTATATTTTATTTCTAACAATGATCTAGAGCCATTTGAATTATTATTTAAAACTCATTTAGTACCTTCTGCACTCTAATTAGTAGGTTTACTAACTTGCTCTTATACATTATTTCTAATGAATTAATTAAGCTTTTCTAGCACGACCATAATCTAGAATTCATCACTTAAGGCTTGATCTATACTAGTTGATTCTATTATTGAAATGAATGTTGTATGGATAACCTCTTTCATAATACTTTTTTTTTTGTTCTGACCCTTATAGATGTATCTCATAAGATGAGCTCATTTGGTGACTAGAAGAGCTTTGTTATTCTCTACATAAAGGATCCTAAGGTTCTTCTCTATCATCTAGATCAACATTCTCTATTTTATGAGTTATTTTGACCTCATCCTCATCTTTTATTCATGTCTTAATAAATTTATCTGATTCATCAAAGATCATGTGGGTTGATTCCTCTATAATTAAGGATCTTTTATTGAAAATTATATAGGCTTTACCTACTGAGGAATGACCTAAGAAAATAGCTCCATCTACCTTAGAGTCAACTTTTTCTAAGTGAGATTTTCATTAATAAGCACAAAATATTTGCAACAAAAAATATGCATATGTGATAAGTTTGGTGTCCTAACCTTTAATAGTTCATAGAGTAACTTATTTAGCTTAGATCAACTATTTACCCAATTAAGCACATAGCTGGAAGTATTCATTACCTCTATACAAAAATGTTAAGGTAAACCATATTCTCCTAACATTTCCCTACTGCCTCTACCAATGTTCTATTTTTCCTTTCAGTGATTATTGTGGGGTCCTAGGGGAAAAATAATTAGGACCTATACATGATTCTATACAAAATAATTCAAATTTTTCATTTTTAAATTCTTCACAATGATTACTATGAATTATTGAGATTACACAACCTATTTTCCTATGAATCTAAGGAGAAAATTTCTAAATTCATCAAAACATTCACTTTTAT
Organism: Dendrobium huoshanense; assembly: GCA_016618105.1. NCBI lineage: Eukaryota > Viridiplantae > Streptophyta > Magnoliopsida > Asparagales > Orchidaceae > Dendrobium > Dendrobium huoshanense. The sequence goes on along the minus strand of CM028352.1, from coordinate 45,144,740 downwards.
GTGCTAACAATTTTACCCATGTAAATCTTGAAAAATCATCTTAAATTACAAAACAAAACATTTTACTATCTAAAATAGTTGTTCTGATAGGTCCAAAGATTTCTAGTGGTTAAGTTGCTATTTTATCCTTGATTGAGTAAAAAGGATGAATTAGTCTACATTCATAATTGACAAGTTTGACATAAATGATCTTTAGTGAATTCTAATTTTTGGTTGCCTCTAACTAAATCAAATTGAGTTATCTTCTTAAATGTTTTCATGCTAGCATTATATAGTTTCCAATGCCATTACCAAGGCTCATCTATAGTTTTCAAATCTCAAACATTATTAAATACATTAATAAAATTCAAGTTAAGTATATAAATATTATGTATTCTCATACATTCTAACATAGTTTTTCCATACAAAATAATTGGACATTTATTAGATAGAAATTTAATGTCAAATTCTTTATCACACAATTGTCAAGTACTAAGCAAGTTATATTTCAAACCCTCAACTAATAAAATATTTTTAATAGTAAAGTTGCTAGTTTTGTCAATTGTACCAATACCTACAACCTTATTGGTAGTATTTGTTTTGATTAAAAAATTATAGATTTAAATATATTTATAATTTTGAAAAATATTTAATTATCTTTGGGAAGATTAAATTTTTTGAATTTGGTTTTGATATCGAACACGATATTAGGAACGAAATATCATCTCAAATGGAGAGAATATTATTCACTTATTGGTTCTAATTTCCAAACTTTAAAATTATCCAAATTATTGTAGTCAAACTCAAGGAGGAACATATATGATCTCGAAAGATAAAAATGACGTTCAATCAATTGTTTAACTATAATAATTCTGATAAGAGATCGTTAATTTCATAATCAAAATAATGATAATAAAATTTTATATCTTCCCGAAGAAAGATAATATTACTTATTACCGAAATTTTGAATATGACGATAACGATCGCCATTTTTGTTTAAATTCCCAAAGAGAATTAATTAAGGGTTTTGAAAAATTAATTTTGAAAATCAATTCTGGGTTTCTAAATCTCCTACGAGCGCAAGCCCTCGTAGTTAATTACATCGTAGCAAATTAGAATTTCCTACGAAAACTCTCGATTAAAATAGCGGTAGAAATTTTATTTAAGATTTTCAAAGCTGGATATCAAAGGAGGTAAGGGTTGGAATTTTCAACCGGGATTGGGTCAAGGCTGAACAGTTATTTCTAGAGTCAAAGGAAGAAGGGTAGGAGACACTTGGGATTCTAAAACAATTCAGAAGTGCCACAGTCTATCCTAAGTGTTGGGCTCAAATTTAATTGAAAGAGATTTTATGTTTAAGTGATCAATTTTATTAGAAATTTAGGATTCAATTCCCGGAGGTTGAGGTCTTATAGCCCGAGCTAGCCTCAGAACCTAAGTCTAAATTGGACACTTAAAAGTGACCCGAACCTAGCTAGTGCAATGCATATCTGGACTTACCCCGGCCTGGATTGGGGAGCCAGCTAAACCACCTAGGCGCTTTAAAATATGTATCAAATCATTTAATGTTAGAATGGGTAGGGACGTTGTTTAAGATATGTTTTTGAGAATGGGGCCGACATCTAGAGCGGATCCTAATTGGCCCCTTTGACTTATGTTGGGCTTGATGCTTAAGCAAATGCAATTAAGGGTTTAATGATTTTTAAGTTAGTTGCTAATATGATGCATGCTAATCAAATTTAAGTGTCCAGGCTTATTTCTTAAAATGTTAGAGTTACTATGTTGTCTTAAAATTTTTATTTAATTAAAGTAGAATAATTTTGATAAGAACTTAAGAGCTTAAGATCGAATTCCAGGCTAAATCAAATACGGCATGTAAGTAAGAAGAATAGAAAATCATAAAGTTGTAATGCGCAATGAATTAAATAAATCAACTAAATTAATTATTCAAATTAAAAGTCCATAGGCAAGTGCCCTTATTATTACATCACAAAATTTGCAGAAAATTAAAGTCGCCGGGCACCACTGACAACAACCCGGATTTCTAATCCTAAATCAAATGACTTTGAGATTTGGGATTCTTCTCGTTGTCCATCTCTTCATCTTCTCACAAACATCTTGATTCGTTGGTTCCGGATATCTAAATGAAAATAAACTCCCCTTTGAATGGGGTGTTATCTTCCCTCTTTGGATATTTGAATGGTATCCTAATTTGACTTCCAAATGGAAGAAGACTCTCCCCTTTAGAGATGTCTTCACCTGTTGGAATTCAAATTGGATATTAATATTCCAAACTCAAGTTATTTCAAATAATTACAACCTTATTCAATCAAATTTACATTAAGCAAAATAAAAAATCTAGACTCGATCCTGCAAGATTATCCTAATAATCAACAATTATATATAATCCTCAAGCAGTTAATATTTGATCTCAAGCAGTTAATATTTGATCTCAAGCAGTTAATATATTTGAAATTTAAATGCTCAACATATTGCAGTAAATAAACAAACAATCAATCAATTCTAAGCTAGCAATCAGCATGCAATAAAAACTCGAAAACCTGGCACACAATGGAAAAGTAAACACCGGCCTAACCTAAAACTAGAGTTGGTTATCCTAGCAAACCATCTACATTGTGTGAGGTAGGTCGTGTTGTTTTGATATATCCTAAGTAGGATCATTAGATTGAAGTTGCTTAAGGTTCGATTGGTTGAAAGGTTTAAGAGATTTAAATTTTTTAAGTATTAATGGCTTGAAGTTAATTTTAAAAATTGATTCTTAATTATTTGTTGAATACCACCTTTGTTTCACTCCAAGGCCGTGAAGTTTATTTCACCTTCCTTGGGGCTAAGTTAATAGCCTCGTAGGCTTGGGTTACCTAGTGGTACCCGGTATAATTAAGTGATTTGATTTGATTAAGGCTTGAGAGTTAATGAATTTTAATTAAGGTTTGTTGATTACTGATTTTAAGGTTAATTAAGGATTTCTAGAGTTTTAGAGTGATTCTTGAGTTTTGAAAATTTTCTGGATTATTTTAATCATTTAATTAAGGGGTTAGAAATTGACTTTTTGATTAATGGTGTTTTCTAGAAAATTAGTATTTTATTAAAATACTAGGACTTACTATGATCAATTAGACAGTAAGTACGCTAAAATTGTATTTTTCTTCATTTTATTATGAATGTTTGAAGTTTTGAACTAATTTTAACTAAGAGTTGATCAGATTGTTGACTTTTTGAATTTGATGTTTTTCTGGAATTTTAATATTTTTAGTAAATATTAGGCATTAATATGAGTTGAATGCAAGTTAGTTTGGTCAATTTGGAATTTTCTTGAATTAGTTATGGAGTTTTTAAGTTTGCACATTTGATGAATTTTTTAAAATTGTTTAATTAGAGACCCTTTTTATGATTTTGCTCCAAATGAGGTCCCAACTTCTTTAAATCAGCTCCAAAGGTCAGGGATGACCTATGAAGATATTCTCAAGTGTTTGGGAAATTTTTGGAATTTTTTAAATTATTATTAATTAATTTAATTAATTAAATATTGAATTTTACTTAGAATTAAATTAAGGATTAATTTACTGTCAAATCAGGGGGTTTTAATTTTCATTGATTAAAGATTCAAAACTGGTCATTTAGAGGGGTTATATGCATTTTTTGGATTTAATCTTGATTTATTGTATTTTCTTGAAGGTTTAATGGCTTAATTAACGCTTGATCTTAAGAAAATTGATTAGGGGGCTTAATGACTTCTACAACTAGTGAAAATTGTTCTAGTGGCTATACATGTCACAAAGTTCAAGTGATTGAAGTTTCAAGATAAAATGATATGTATCCTAATTTCTAGAATTTCTCTAAGTTCTCTACACATAAGTCCTTAATTATTGTCCTTAATGTCACTAGGTTAGCTAGGTTTAAATCAATTGATCTCTCTAACCCTTGGACTAACATACATAGATGCAAGCATCACATTCAAAATCAAATCCTAGATCTAGGAGAGCCCTAAGACTAGGTGCAAGTGTGTGTTCCCTACACATGCAAGAGACAAAATAAACTTGAATAATCAACCATGTAATTAGTGAATAATTAAGGTAATTATCCACTAATCATCCCCATCAAAGCTATTCATTCAAGCTCAATCCATGTTTAAAATTTCAAACCCCTCACTCAAAGCTCTCAAAATTTAACATATATAGTTTTAAAATTAATTTTAATATTTAGAAAATAGATCAATTTTGAGGGTTTCTAGAAAATTTAAGTAATTCAAAATAATTTTTGAATAAGCATAAAAAATAGTTTAAAAAAAATTGATAAAATTTTAATAATTTAAAAAAATGATTTAAAAATTGAAATTCTCTGGATTTTTGAAACTCACTTAAGTTAAATATTAAATAAATATTAATTAAATGTTTAAATTAAGTAAGTAACTTGAATCACTTAAAATACTTCACACACACACACACACATATATATATATATATATATATATATATATATATATATATATATATATATATATATATATATATATATATATATATATATATATATATATATATATATATATATATATATATATATATATATATATATATATTTTAATTTTGAAATAATGAAATAAATTCCTCTAATTTTAATGAAATGATTATTAAAGAAAATTAAGGTTTGATAATATTTAAATTAATATTACATTAAATGATATATAAAAAAAATAATATTCAAATGTTAATTATTCAAAATAACTGAAATATATTAAGTATTTTGATTTGAAATTAATTTTAAATTAAAATTTATGAGATTATAAAAATTTTGATACCAAACATTAAAATTTTGGATTTATAAATATTTTTTTTTTTTTGAAGTTTTATGGTAATTAATTAGTTTTAAAATTAAATAGAACCCTTTAATTGACTCAGACGGCGGTGGCTCCACGTGGCGCGCTCTGAATGGCCAGACGAAATGCGCGGCAGCGGTCTGCCACGCGTCAACCGCGGACCACTTCACGCGGTTTCCACTTATCCGCGTCAGCGGATTGTTATGGCCATCGGATCCCAACGGGTTCCATCGAACGGCGGAGATCAAACCCCGCCGTTTGATCTCGGGTAGGAAAGATCAGACGGCAGAGAGCGTATCCTGCGGTTCTGATCTTACGGCCATGATCAAGCCACACGACAGTTTGATCAACTGAAAGGGATGCACCATCACCGTTGATCTGGACCGTTGATCAAGCAATCAACGGTCCAGGAACCATACGCCTGAACTAGGCCATGAAAATGCCTTAGAAGGAATTTTTTGGCTTGTTCGACAGATTGGCTCAATCATTTGACTTGAAATTTTAAACATAGAATCCTTAAATGAAGAGAGTTAATGGGAATACACTATTATGGTATGAAAAGTGCTTATTGAAAATCTAATTTGAACTAAGTGATATACCTAGGGTTTAAGATTTTTACCTCAATAACGGACGGTTTTACCCGTTTAATGGCATGTTGCATTTATAGATTGTCCACGCTCCTTTTTGTAGAAGAAACCCTGGTCTGAAACGCCTCAGATCAAGAGATTCAAGCCTTGGATTAATTTGGCCTTTTGCTCACTGGAAAGCTCGCCAACGGTGGCTTTGACCGGCTGGTTTCTAGTCAGAAGAGCTTTAAAGACCTCTAGAGAGCTCAAAGGAATTAATTTTTGGATCTGGGATGGCCGTGATAGAGAGAGAGTAGAGATGTTTGAATGAGGGCTCAAATGCTTCATTTGCCCTATTCAAACGTCCATAGGATCAATGGACGACTGGGATTGAATTTGAGAGCTTCTAGATAGCTTCCATCTGTCCTAGGGGTGGTTGGAAAGGCTGAGAGAAGGACAGCTCAAGGACAATCCACATGGAAAGGCCTTTTATCCCCACTTGAACATGTGGCTTGATAGGAGCTATTAGATCTGGATCAAAGGGCTGGGAGGGGTTCTAGGAATGTTCTATAGAACATCTAAACTGCTAGAAAGATTTGGATTAGGATATATTAGGATTAAGAGGGGTTTTGACCAAGTTTGACCCATCTTAATCCTTGATTTGACTGTTTGACTGGTCCAATGCCACTTGGACTGGTGAGGTGGCAACGAGTAGAGTGTATTGAATGTTGGTTGCTAGGTTTGGAGCTAGGGATTGAAGCTTGAAGTATTTTGACCATGTTTGACCACACCTAAAGCCATTAAGACACCTTGTTGATTGTTTGACTGGTCAAACAGTCAACTTAGGCTTAGGTGGACATGGGGAGAACATTGTTTGCTGGTTGAAATAATTTGAAGAAGGCTTGGAAGTGAAGGGTTAGAGCTTAAGCATATGAAGGAAATTTTAAGGTGGTTTGACCAAATTTCAAGTGGTTGACTTGGTCAATCTAAGGTCACATGACTCATGATAGGTTCAAACATATTTGAGTCACGCATTGGAAATAATTCAAATAGTTTTGAAGGCTTGATTGAATCATAGCTAGGGCATGTCTAGGCTATGGATTTGAATTGAGTTTTGAGTTTAGATTATTGGATTTAAATCATCCATGTCATTCATGATCATTTGGATGATCATGAGTAATAGGATAAAGTAGAGCTAGCTTAAAGGTGTAGTCAAGGTTTGAACTAGATTTGGAATCATGATATGTTTAAAGTCTAAATTCGATTGAAGTTTGAAATGAATTAAGGTTTGGGTTGGATTGAAATTAAGTTTGATTTGAAGTTTGAATTGATCTGAGATCTAAATTAATCTTAAGGTCTGGATTTATCTAAGGTCTAGGTAGCTCCTAAGGCCTAACAAGATCATAGGGTCTGGATCTAGGAGAGTCTTAGGGTCTAGGATAGATCCTAAGGTCTGGAATTTGGAAGGATCTTAGGATCTAGATGGATCCTAAGGTTCAGATTAGTCTGAAAAAATCCTAGGGTCTAGAGTAGATCCTAAGGTCTGAAGTCTAGAAGGATCCTAGGTTTTTGATTGATCTGGAAGAATCCTAGGGTCAAGATAGATCCTAGGATCTAAAGTCTAGATTGATGTAGGGTTAGGATTGATCTGGAGTCTGGATGGGCCCTTAGTGACCTCATACAAAAATGAGGTCAACAAATGGACCCCCAATATGTGTAATAGAACGAAGTTCTATTACATATATTGGCATTAACCGAAAAAGGCCAAGTCTGGAGTTTTGATCTTAAGGGAATAAAAGATCTGTCCCTAGGGAATCGAGGTTTGAATTGATACGAGGGTAGTGCCATAGAGGGCGTACTCTACGACTAACGAGTCAAATCCTAAGGGAAGAAAAGGTTCTATCCTTAAAGGAAAAGGAAGTATAGGTGATCGTATAGGCAGGAAGAGTTCCTAACTATAGAGGATCAAATTTGAGTTGTGAATCTAAAGGAGAGGGAACCTAACCTTATAAGATTGAGTTTGAAATTGATTCTAAGGGAAGGGGAGACCTAACCTTGATGATTGAGTTTGGATTTGGTTCTATGGGAAGGGAAGACCTAACCCTAGAGGATTGAATTTTGATATTGGTTCTAAGGGAAAGGAAAACCTAACCCTAGAGGATTGGATCTTGAACTTGATACTAGGGTAGTGCCACAGAGGGCGTACTCTACCACTAGCGGAACTAATCCTACGGGAAAGGAGTACCTAAACCCTAAGGGAGAGAAGGCTAGAATGATTGTATAAAAAGGAAGAATTCCTAACTACAGAGGATCAAATTTGAGTTTGATACTAGGGAAGTGCCACGAGGGGCATACTCTACCACTAGTAGATCTAATCCTAAGGGAAGGAGGAAACCTAACCTTAAGGAGAAGAAGACTGAAATGATCGTATAGGAAGGAAGAAATCCTAACTACAGAGGATGGAATTTGAGTTTGATACTAGGGTAGTGCCATGAGGGGCGTACTCTACCACTAGTAGATCCTAATCCTAAGGGAAGGAGGAAACCTAACCTTAAGGAGAAGAAGACTGGATGATCTTGTGGAAAGGAAGTATTCCTTTTCACAAAAGATCAGATCTGGATTTTGAATCTAGGATGGTGCCACGAAGGGCGTACTCCACCACTAGCGAATGGTCATGTGGGGAGGAAACTTGCTCCACACAGATGACGAAAACTGGCAAACTAAGGTGGTGACACGAACGACGTACTCCACCACTAGCTAATGTGAATTAGTATGGTGCCACAAAGGGCGTACTACACCACTAATCCCCAAGTCAAATGCTATGGTGGTGCCACAGAGGGCATACTCCATCACTAGTAGATCTAATCCTAAGGAGAGAAAGTACGATGACTCACATCTGTCCTTAAGGAAGAGAAAATTGAAGATCTCTTGGGAAGGAAGCATTGCTTCCCACAAAACATCAGATCTGGATTGATCGTATGTGAATAAAACTTACTTCACATAGAGGATCTAGTCTTGATGATCGTATATGGAGGAAACTTGATCCATATAAAGGATCAGGTCTGGAATGATCATGTGTAGAGGAAACTTGCTCTACACAGAAGATTGGGTTTGAACAATCATATATAGAGGAATTTGCTCTATATAGAGGATCGGGTTTGAAATGATCGTGTGTAGAGGAAACTTGCTCTACACAGAGGATCGAGTTTGAACGATCATATATATAGAAAACTTGCTCTATATAGAGGATCGGGTCTGGAATGATCGTGTATAGAGGAAACTTGCTCTACACAAAAGATCGGGTTTGAACAATCATATATAGAGGAATTTGCTCTATATAGAGGATCGGGTTTGAAATGATCGTGTGTAGAGGAAACTTTCTCTACACAGAGGATCGGGTTTGAACAATCATATATATAGGAAACTTGCTATATATAGAGGATCAGGTCTGGAATAATCATATATGGAGGAAACTTGCTCCATATAGAGGATCAGGTTTGAATAATCGTATGTAGAGGAAACTTGCTCTACACAGAGGATCGGATTTGAAATTCGGAATTTGAGATTTAAGTGATTTTTGAATTTGAATTGATTTGATCTTAAATTAGAGTGTGTTTGAATTTGAAATTTGATTTTGAAAATGTTTTGAGTTTGAAACTTGATTTGACAATTTGAATTTGAAGGTTTTTTTGAATCTGGGTTTTGATTTGATTTTGAATTCAAATGATGTTTGAATTTGATTTTTTTTAAATGCGAATTTTTAAAGTTTCTTGATATTTGATTTTGAATTGAGAAATTTCATTAATACAGGAAATTCAAAGATTTTTTTTATTGATTTTGAGTTTGACACTCATCTAGCATGATACTTCCTGAAGAGCCGCCCCGATGTTTGAAAATATCAGGTGACATCGTTCAGGGTTGATCAATTAATGTTTGAAATTTTCTCAAAGATCATCTCTACGACGAGGGGAAAGCCTTATGCTAGTTCAAACTCCTCCACCAATCTCTCGGTAGGCTAAGATATGCATCCAAAGAACCAAGATCAAGTCGCCTACTTGGAAGGTTCTAAGTTGCTCTATCTTATCACGAGCTTTAACTAGTCAGGCTTTGTATGATTCTGAGTTTTATTGAGCCTTAAAGACAAAGCTCTATAAGGCCTCAAACTCCTAAAATTGGAGTCGGGCACTCTGCTCAGTCGTGGTTTTATTTTGAATGGAAATTCCCAGCATTACAAAATACTTCTCTATTGGGGCTTGATCTTGGACCCAGTATAGAGTGTAATTTTGTTGAAAAAGGCCTAAAGGAAGAGATGCCTCTATGTAAGGACTCACAAACATTTCTCAAGGGCAAGATTTGATTTTTATCAGGCGTAGAAGATTCACTCGTTTTATTGAAAATTTCCTCTAGCCATTTGGACCCTATCGGAACGACAAACGGGAACAAATTTATGAATTAGAGTGAGAAGTAGTGTCGACTCCAACTAATCTGGAAGGAATTCAGTTTTGTTGACCCAGACCAAGTTTCATAGAAACTAAACTGGGCTTTCCCTTGTATAGATTTTGAATTAAAATTAATTTCAAAAGGTTTAAGTTGAGGGTAGAAATTTGATCTTTTCAATTTTCTTGCACGATTTTCTTCTGTCTGAAAAATAATTCATGCATGAACAAAAATCTGGATTCAGGATTTTCAAAGTCAAGTATTTAAGAGTGATCGGGTATTTTAAAATTTAAAGATTTAAAGAAAGGAATCCATCTCACTCTTCTTCTCTTTTTCTGGTGACATAGTTTGCGTATCTTTTGACTTTTGGTGCACTTCGAGCATTTCTTGATTTTTGGCGCATTCGCGCATCTTTTGAGTTTTTTTTTTTTTTTACTTTCTCATTGATCTTGAGAAGAGGCTTCAATTCCTTCAAATACCTTAAATTGATTGATCTTTTTATTTTGAATGTTGGGATTATATCTCAAGTATTAGAGAAGAAAATTTGTTCTCTTATACAAGGAAGAATAATCCTCAAAGCACACCCAATCTTTGAAAAGGATTTTGGCTTGACTTTTGAAAATCATTGAATAGATTTTAGAAATGGGTGAATCGCCTATTAAGATAGAAGATTGCTAGAATATTGGTAAAATTTTCATTTCTTAAATCAACTTAAATTTGAGGTAGATTTTAATTCAAATGTTAAATCAACCCACGAAAGCGGTGGGAGGTAGGGACATTCAAACATTTGATGGAGTCAACTACTACTCTCTTCTGCCTAAGACTTAAGCTAGAGGTCAATTTTCATTAAAAGAGGAATCAACTATATTGAAAATAGGGATCTTGTACACTTGAGAGTTTTGAAAATTCCCTTAAGAAGTTGCAAGTTTAGGTGGCAAGACCCTTGTCAACATGGAATTGAATTCCTACAATCTCTTTGAAGAGAGAGACTATTATAGGGTCTGCAACGTCCCTAGAAAGCACGACATTATTATAATCAAAAGATTTATCATGATAGGACTCCATTGAAAGTTAGATTTCAACGGTATCACTATTTGATACAAACTTAGATTATTTCTCCTCTCAATATACCACTAGACTAGTAGTTAAGAGAGTGGCACCCCGAGTGGTTGCTACTCCTCCTCCTCTGTAGATGATGTAGTGGGACACGTATAGTAACGCGCCTTAACATCTTCTAGTAGAGTGGATGGATCATAACCCTCTGCTTGGGGCCTATGGTCAATTGCTGGTGATTTCTCAATCCTTTCTTGCTTGAGTCTTTCTGTGTAGTAGTCAATTAGGTGGATTGAAGATCATGCTCTCGTCTCTATAACCTCCCTCCTTTGTGCAAGGAAAGGGTACGTCGGAGGAGCGAAGAGTTCTTGATTGGCCTCGAAGTCTGTCCTCTCTAAGGCTTCAGATTCAGTAGTCTTTCTAGCCTTAAGATTCCTTTTTCTGGCTCTTTGAAGATAATTCTTCATCTTGTTCCTACCAACGACAGGGGTGCTAGAACTTGAACCAATCTCAGATTGAGATGGGAGCTCTTCTGTCGTTATTGACTTCTGATTTTGATCCTCCTGAGTAGAGAGTACAGTGGGTATAGGGGCGACAACGACCTCCATCTTAGAGATGGGGGAGTCAGCTCCAGACCCTAAAGTAACTTTTACTAAGGGGAAATTCCCTTGAGTACAAGCGGACAAATCTAAGATTTTATCACCATTAACTGAAATCTTGAGGTCTTGAAATTCCATTTTGTACTGAATTCAATTGCCATTAAGAATTTCTTCTACATGCACATCTCTATTCAGCGAAAAGATGAGTTTCCCAGCCATTTGAGTGCTTGATTTCCCGGGATTAAAAGAAGGCGATTTGAATTAGTGATTTAAAATTGAATTTGAATTTTAAGTTTGATTAACTTTACTCAAAATTTTATAACTCAATCGTATTCAGTTTACACTGAACACGGTGGTTCATAAAATTGACGAGGAACTTAACTCTTTTGCTACACCGATTGATTTGGGGCAAAATGTCAAAATTCAGATTTGAATTTGTAATCAAATTTGAGGTTGAATTTAAAGTTGAAATCAAACTTGATTTTAAGATTTAGATTGAATTTAGATTTAAAACTGAATTTAAATTCGAGGTTGGAATCAAACATGAATTCAATTTTAAGATTTAGATTTGGCTCTGAAGTTGGAATTGAACAGATCTTCTTCAGACTTTGAAACTCAACACATTGATTTTTATTTGAATGTGCAGGTTTATAAAAGCAACCTGAAGATTCAAAGAGAATAGGCTTAACTCTTTCACCCCACCAAGTGATTTGGCGGTAAAATGTTGAAGCCCAGAATTGATTGAAAATTTTGGTTTGTGTTGTATGTGTTCAACTACAACAGAATGTTATAGAAGACACATGACAACGATGATTGGAATTGATTTGAAAGATTTTGGGTAAGTTTTGAAAGCTAAAAAATCTGGCAGAACCTCTCTTTACTTTGCAACTCAATATGTTGAACTCACGTTCAACATAAAGGTTAACAAATTTACAGGGGGGGATTCTAACAAGTCAACCCGACTCTTTCACCCCAATGAATTGTTCGGGAGTGAAATGTCAAAGCTTGATTTTACCAAAAATATTCAAACTCTAGAATCAAATTTGAACAAGAGGTCTATATTCTATCACACATACCAAATTATATGAGTTATAATTTCATATGTAATGATAGAATATATTGATTGATTAAGATTTGAAAGAGAATGAAATTTGCTAGAGGATTGAAATCTTAATTTTGAAGTTGATGGATCTTTTGTAAATTGAAAAGCTTACCACGCTAGATGTTTATTCGCATGCAAGTTTGTAACATATACAAAAGGATTTTGGCTTGACTCTTTCGCTATACCAATCAAGTTAGAGGCAAAATGTCAAAGCCCAACTTAAAGGGAGGTTTCCTACACTCACCTCTCTTTTAACAAGTCTTAATTGAGTTGGACACACTCACCCAAGGGAGAAATGGGAAAGGGACCAACGGAGAGAAAGGTAGTCAAAACTATCGATGCAATAAAATTTAAACTGCTATTAAAGATGGAGAGTGAGATTTAATCCCCAGCAGAGTCGCCATTTTTTATTTTGATTAAAAAATATAGATTTAAATATATTTATAATTTTGAAAAATATTTAATTATCTTTGAGAAGATTAAATTTTTGAATTTGGTTTTGATATCTAACACGATATTAGGAACGGTATATCATCTCAAATTGAGCTAATATAAATCACTAATTGGTTCTAATTTCCAAACTTTAAAATTATCCAAATTATTGTAGTCAAACTCAAGGAGCAACATGTATGATCTCGAAAGATCAAAATAACGTTCAATCAATTGTTTAACTATAATAATTCGGATAAGAGGTCGTTAATTTCATAATCAAAATAATGATAATAAAAAAATATATCTTCTCGAAGAAAGATGATATTACTTATTACAAAAATTTTGAATATGACGATAACGATTGCCATTTTTGTTTAAATTCCCAAAGAGAATTAATTAAGGGTTCTGAAAAATTAATTTTGAAAATCAATTATGGGTTTCTAAATCTCCTACGAGTGCAAGCCCTCGTAGTTAATTACATCGTAGGAAATCAGAATTTCCTACGAAAACTCTCGGTTAAAATAGCGGTAGAAATTTTATTTAAGATTTTCAAATCTGGATGTCAAAGGAGGTAAGGGTTGGAATTTTCAACCGGGATTGGATCAAGGCTGAACCGTTATTTCTGGAGTCAAAGGAAGAAGGGTAAGAGATACTTGGGATTCTGAAACAATTCAGAAGTGCCCCAGTCTATCCTAAGTGTTGGGCTCAAATTTGATTGAAAGAGACTTTATGTTTAAGTGATCAATTTTATTAGAAATTTATGATTCAATTCCCGGAGGTTGAGGTCTTATAACTCGAGCTAGCCTCAGAACCTAAGTCTAAATTGGGTACTTAAAAGTGACCCGAACCTAGCTAGTGCAATGCATATCTGGACTTACCCCGACCTGGATTGGGGAGCTAGCTAAACCACCTAGGCGCTTTAAAAATATGTATCAAGTCATATAATGTTAGAATGGGTAGGGACGTTGTTTAAGATATATTTTTGAGAATGGGGTCGACATCTAGAGCAGATCCTAATTGGCCCCTTTGACTTATGTTGGGTTTGATGCTTAAGCAAATGCAATTAAGGGTTTAAAGGTTTTTAAGTTTGTTGCTAATATGATGCATACTAATCGACTCTATTAAAAAGTTTGAATTTGAATGAATGCTATGAAATGAAAACTTCCGGTGGTCCCAGACTTATTTCTTAAAATATTAGAGTTACTTTGTTGTCTTAAAAATTTTATTTAATTAAAGTAGAAGAATTTTGATAAGTCCTTAAGAGCCTAAGATCGAATTTCAGGCTAAATCAAATACGGCATGTAATTAAGAAGACTAGAAAAGCATACAGCTCTAATGCGCAATTAATTAAATAAATCAACTAAATTAATTATTCAAATTGAAATTCCATAGGCAAGTGCCCTTATTATTACATCACAGAATTTGCAGAAAATTAAAGTGGCCGGGCACCACTAACAATAACCCAGATTTCTAATCCTAAATCAAATGACTTGGAGATTTGGGATTCTTCTTGTTGTCCATCTCTTCATCTTCTCACGAATATCTTGATTCGTCGGTTCCGGATATCCAAATGAAAAGAAACTCCCCCTTGAACGGGGTGTTATCTTCCCTCTTTGGATATTTAAATAGTATCCTAATTTGACTTCCAAAGGGAAGAAGACTCTCCCCTTTAGGGATGTCTTCACCTCTTTGGAATTCAAATTAGATATTAATATCCCAAACTCAAGTTATTTCAAATAATTACAACCTTATTCAATCAAATTTACATTAAGAAAAATGAAAAATCTAGACTAGATCCTGCAATGTTATCCTAATAATCAACAGTTATATATAATCCTCAAGCAGTTAATATTTGATCTCAAGCAGTTAATATTTGATCTCAAGTAGTTAATATTTGATCTCAAGCAGTTAATATATGATCTCAAGCAGTTAAAATATTTGAAATTTAAATTCTCAACAGATTGCAGTAAATAAACAAACAATCAATCAATTCCAAGCTAGCAAACAACATGCAGTGAAAACTCGAAAACCCGGCACACAACTGAAAAGTAAACACCGGCCTAGCCTAAAACTAGAGTTGGTTATCCTAGCAAACCATCTACAGTGTGTGAGGTAGGTCGTGTGGTTTTGATATATTCTAAGTATGATCATTAGATTGAAGTTGCTTAAGGTTCGATTAGTTGAAAGGTTTAAGGGATTTAAATTTGAGTTTAAGTATTAATGACTTGAAGTTAATTTTAAATTTGATTCTTAATTATTTGTTGAATACCACCTTTGTTTCACACCGAGGCCGTGAAGTTTATTTCACCTTCCTTGGGGCTAAGTTAATAGCCTCATAGGCCTGGGTTACTTAGTGGTACCCGGTATAATTAAGTGATTTGATTTGATTAAGGTTTGAGAGTTAATGAATTTTAATTAAGGTTGGTTGATTATTGATTTTAAGGTTAATTAAGGATTTCTTGAGTTTTAGAGTGATTCTGGAGTTTTGAAAATTTTTTGGATTATTTTAATCATTTAATTAAGGGGTTAGAAATTGACTTTTTAATTAAGGGTGTTTTCTGAAAAATTAGTATTTTATTAAAATACTAGGATTTAATAAGATCATTTAGATAGTAAGTACGGTAAAATTGGATTTTTCTACATTTTATTAAGAAGGTTTGAAGTTTTGAACTAATTTTAATTAAGAGTTGACCGGATAGTTGACTTTTTGAATTTGATGTTTTCTGGAATTTTAATATTTTTAATAAATATTAGGCATTATTATGAGTTGAATGCAAGTTAGTTTGGTCAATTTAAAATTTTCTTGAATTAGTTATGGAGTTTTGAAGTTTGAGCATTTGATGAATTTTTAAAAATTGTTTAATTAGAGACCCTTTTTATGATTTTGCTCTAAATGAGGTCCCAACTGCTTGAAATCAGCTCCAAAGGTGATGACCTAAGAAGAGATTCCCAAGTGTTTGGGAAATTTTTGGAAATTTTTAATTATTATTAATTAATTATATTAATTAAATATTAAATTTTACTTAGAAATAAATTAAGGTTTAATTTGCTATCAAATTAGGGGAGTTTTAATTTTCATTGATTCAGGATTCAAAACTGGTCAATATAGGGGTTATATGCATTTTTTGGATTTAATCTTGATTAATTGTATTTTCTGGAAAGTTTAATGGCTTAATTAACGCTTGATCTTAAGAAAATTGATTAGGGGGCTTAATGACTTCTAAAACCAGTGAAAATTTTTCTAGTGGCTGTATATGTCACTAAGTTCAAGTGTTTGAAGTTTCAAGTTAAAATGATGTGTATCCTAATTTCTAGAATTTCTCTAAGTTCTCTTCACATAAGTCCTTATTTGTTGTCCTTAATGTCACTAGGTTAGCTAGGTTTAAATCAATTGATCTCTCTAACCCTTGGACTAACATACATAGATGCAAGCATCACATTCAAAATCAAATCTTAGATCTAGAAGAGCCCTAAGACTAGGTGCAAGTGTGTGTTCCCTACACATGCAAGAGACAAAATAAACTTAAATAATCAACCATTTAATTATTGAACAATTAAGGTAATTATCCACTAATCATCCCCATCAAAGCTATTCATTCAAGCTCAATCCATGTTTAAAATTTCAAACCCCTCACTCAAAGCTCTCAAAATTTAACATATATAGTTTTAAAATTAATTTTAATATTTTGAAAATATATCAATTTTAAGGGTTTCTAGAAAATTTAAGTAATTCAAAATAATTTTTTGAATAAGCATAAAAAATAGTTTAAAAAAAATCAAATTTGATAATATTTTAATAATTTAAAAAAAATGATTTAAAAATTGAAATTCTCTGGATTTTTTAAACTCACTTTAGTTAAATATTAAATAAATATTATTTAAATGTTTAAATTAAGTAAGTAATTTGAATCACTTAAAATACTTAACATATATATATATATATATATATATATATATATATATATATATATATATATATATATATATATATATATATATATATATATATTTTAAATTTTGAAATAATGAAATTAATTTCTCTGATTTTAATGAAATGATTATTAAAAAAAAATAAGGTTTGAAAATATTTAATTTAATATTACATTAAATGATATATAAAAAAAATAATATTCAAATGTTAATTATTCAAAATAATTGAAAATATATTAAGTATTTTGATTTGAAATTAATTTTAAATTAAAATTTATGAGATTATAAAAATTTTGATACCAAACCTTAAAATTTTGGATTTATAAATATTTTTTTATATTTTTTTGAAGTTTTCTGGTAATTAATTAGTTTTAAAATTAAATAGAACCCTTTAATTAACTCAAGCGACGGCGGCTCCTTGTGGCGCGCCTTGAATGGCCAGACGAAACGTGCGGCGACAGTCTGCCACGCGTCAACCGCGGACCGCTTCACGCAGTTTCCACTTATCAACGTCAGTGGATTGTTATGGCCATCGGATCCCAACGGGTTCCATCGGACGGCGGAGACCAAACCCCGCCGTTTGTTCTCGGGTAAGAAAGATCAGACGACAGAGAGCTTATCCCGCGGTTCTGATCTTGTGGCCATGATCAAGCCGAACGACTGTTTGATCAACTGAAAGGGATGCGCGGTTCAACGATTTGTGAAACGGCTCGATCTGGACCATTCATCAAGCAATCAACGGTCCAGGAACCATACACCTGAACTAGGCCACGAAAATGCCCTAGAAAGCATTTTATGGCTCGTTCGAGACATTGGCTCAATCATTTGACTTGAAATTTTAAACATAGAATCCTTAAATGAAGAGAGTTAATGGGAATACATTATTATGGTATGAAAAGCGCTTATTGAACATCTAATTTGAACTAAGTGTATATACTTAGGGTTTAAGATTTTTACCTCGATAATGGACGGTTTTACCCGTTTAATGGCATGTTGCATTTGTAGACTGTCCACGCTCCGTTTTGTAGAAGAAACCCTGGTCTGAAACGCCTCAGATTGAGAGATTCAAGCCTTGGATTGATTTGGCCTTTTGCTCCCAGAAAAGCTTGCCAGCGGCGGCTTTGACCGGCTAGTCTCTGGTCAGAAGAGCTTTAAAGACCTCTGGAGAGCTTAAAAGAATTAATTTTTGGGTCTAGAATGGTCTTGATAGAGAGAGAGTAGAGATGTTCGAATGAGGGCTCAAATGCTTCATTTGCCCTATTCAAATGTCCATATGATCAATGGACGGTTAGGATTGAATTTGAGAGCTCCTAGATAGCTTCCATCTGTCCTAGGGGTGGTTTGAAAGGCTGAGAGAAGGACAGCTCAAGGATAATCCACATGGAAAGGCCTTTTGTCCCCACTTGAACATGTGGCTTGATAGGAGCTATTAGATCTGGATCCAAGGGTTGGGAGGGGTTCTAGGAATGTTCTAGAGAACAACTAAACAACTAGAAAGATTTGGATTAGGATAGATTAGGTTTAAGAGGGGTTTTGACCAAGTTTGACCCCTCTTAATCCTTGATTTGACTGTTTGACTGGTCCAAAGCCACTTGGACTGGTGAGGTGGCAAGGAGTAGAGTGCATTGAATGTTGGTTGCTAGGTTTGGAGCTAGGGATTGAAGCTTGAAGTGTTTTAACCATGTTTGACCACACCTAAAGCCATTTAGACACCTTGTTGATTGTTTGACTGGTCAAACAGTCAACTTAGGCTTAAGTGGACTTGGGAAGAACATTCTTTGCTGGTTGAAATAATTTGAAGAAGGCTTGGAAGTGAAGGGTTAGAGCTTAAGCATATGAAGGAAATTTTATGGTAGTTTGACCAAATTTCAAGTGGTTGACTTGGTCAATCTAAGGTCACATGACTCATGATAGGTTCAAACATATTTGAGTCACGCATTGGAAATAATTCAAAGAGTTTTGAAGGTTTGATTGAATCATAGCTAGGGCATGTCTAGGCTATGGAATCGAATTGAGTTTTGAGTTTAGATTATTGGATTTGAATCATCCATGTCATTCATGATCATTTGGATGATCATGAGTAATAGGATAAGGTATAGAAAGCTTAAAAGGTGTAGTCAAGGTTTGAAGTAGATTTGGAATCATGATATGTTTAAAGTCTAAATTCGATTGAAGTTTGAATTGAATTAAGGTTTGGATTGGCTTGAAATTAAGTTTTATTTGAAGTTTGAATTGATCTGAGATCTAAATTAATCTTAAGGTCTGGATTTATCTATGGTCTAGGTAGCTCCTAAGGCCTAACAAGATCATAGGGTCTGGATCTAGGAGAGTCTTAGGGTCTAGGATAGATCCTAAGGTCTGGAATTTTGAAGGATCTTAGGATCTAGATGGATCCTAAGGTTCAGATTAGTCTGGAAAAAATCCTAGGGTCTAGAGTAGATCCTAGGGTCTGGAGTTTAGAAGGATCCTAGGTTTTCGATTTATCTGGAAGAATCCTAGGGTCAAGATAGATCCTAGGATCTAGAGTCTAGATTGATGTAGGGTTAGGATTGATCTGGAGTCTGGATTGGTACTTAGTGACCTCATACAAAAATAAGGTCAATAGTATTATCTCCTAGGATGACTTTACCTCCACTCCTTACCTCTATTATAATGAACCACTTTAGATCTTCCATCATATGCCTTAAGAAATCACTATCCAAGTACCACATTCTCTCCGGTCCTCTTATAAAAGCATTCCTCATCTTGGTCAGAGTTCCCAACACTATTTTTTGCCATTAAATTTAAGTTGGTTACCTCCTCTTTTGATTCCATTTTAGAGGAATTTGACTTTGAGTTCTCCTAGAATGCCTTTTGTAGCTTTAACTTGCCCTTCTTTGAGTTAAAATTATCCTCACCCTTTTCTTTTGATGGTAAATTTTGATGTTGGGGAAAATCTGATCTCACGTATTTAGGCTTCCTACACTACAAACAAATCATGTCAGAAGAAAACTTATTGAACTTGCTAATTTTAACTTTGCTCTTATTGAAGCGGTGCTTGTGTTCGTATTTTGGTAAGCTCTTAAATTAGTATTTCATCAATACAATGTCCTCGCTCCCATCAGCTCCTGAATCACAATTATCAATGTCATCAGCCTTCAATGCCACTATCCTTTCTTTCTTTCAATCACCTACATCTAAAAGCCTTTGCTCACATTTTTCTCGTAAGAATTATGAAAGCCCAAAAGTATTTAATAGATTGCAAATTAAGGCCCATTAATTCAAATATAGTAGTGACTTTAGCATCAAAAGAACCAAGCATATAATGTAATATTTTGTTAACTTTTTTAGAGTTAGAAATCTCTCCACCCAGGGTATGTAAAGAAGTTATTATTTTTGTGAACCTAATATACATATTAGGTTTTGACTCCTTAGATTTCATGCAAAAGAGTTCATACTCACATAATAATAAGTTTAATCATGACTGTTTAACCTGAGAAGTTCCTTCGTAGGTGATACATAATATATCCCATATTTCTTTCCCACTAATGAAAGTAGATACAAACATATAGTCTTATAATTTTAATACACAAAATAGTTCAAACACTTTTTAATTATGCTAGTTACCTATATTCTATAGACCATTCAAAAAAGGTAATTATAGTTTTCACACCATTAACGATACAAGAAGGCAATATACATCCAACTTGAATCATGTATCATATGTTAAAATTAATATTGGAAAAAAATGTAGACATGCAAATTCAAAAAATCAAATGTTATATTGTCAAACAAAGGTGGACGAGTAATAGAATATCCTATAGTAGTATTATGATTTCCAAAATGTGCCATTGAATCAAACTCTAGGTTTAAAAACTATAATATAAGAGTACCCTTTCTTATACTAATTGAAAGCTCAATAATTGGCTATCAAACCAATTAAATGTGAAAATTATTTCAAACCTGATCCAAGAACAATGATTTTGATGATAAAAAATATTATTATGTATGTTACTACTTTCTCTTAAATTTTTAATATTTGTTTTATTTTTATGTGAACAAACATTTTAGGAAATCAGTACACCCTTCACTTGCAATTCTGATCAGTTCAAGACTGGGTAGACTAGGGTTACAATTAGTTTCATTTCTTTATATATTTTCACCTTTCTTAAGTCATATCATGTAATTGGGTGGATATCATTGTTGAGTAATCATACACATACGCAGGGGGAGAGAGAAAAATATTTTTTGAGAAAAATTTTTAAGTAAATTATACTGTATGATTTTGGCTTCATATTGTACAACCTTTCTTCGTATTGTATGATTTTAATTCATATTGTATGATCTGTTATGCTCTGTCAAAACCCTACTTTCTCTTAATTTTTTGATATTTTGTTTTGTTTTTGTGCGTACAAATTTTTTAGAAAAACAGTCCACCATTCACTTTCAATTCTGATCAGTTCAAGATTGGGTAGACTAGGATTACAATTAGTTTTCATTTCTTTATATTATTTCTCCTTTCTTAAGTCATATCATGTAATTGGGTGGATATCATTGTTGAGTAACCATACACATACATAGGGGGAGAAAGAAAAATATTTTTTGAGAGATTTTTTTAAGTAAATTAGATTATATGATTTTGGCTTCGTACTCTACGACCTTTCTTCGTATTGTATGATTTTAATTCATATTGTATGATCTGTTATGCTCTATCAAAACCCTAGCCTCCAAAGATTAAGAAAGATACTAATTCTTTGATGATCATACAGTACGATTTGGTTCGTATTATACTTCATAATTAAAATCTTTCATAATTAATCTCTTGATATCAGGCAATCAAATCATGGATAAATATTATGATCGATCATACTATATGATACATTTCATACTATATGATTACCCGTGTACAAAATTGGCTGTCAAAGAGATCGTACCAAATAAATTTAAAGATGATAATTTTGTACTGGTCATACAGTACGATGTTCACAGTCTTGGACAATTTATAGTGTATAAAGTTGGCATCCCATGGATCATCCTAAATGAACAGAATGAATTTCTATAATTTGTACTATACAATGTTTTTATCATATTGTACAAATGTTATAAAAGTTAAATAGTTCATCTGAACAATCTTTCTAGATGAGTCTGAATTACACTGATCATATTGTACAATATATGTATCATACTGTATGAATAGAAGATGAATCTCTTGAAAATTAGGGTTTCTTGAAGCCTACTACTTAAGGTTTTTTAATACTCCTATTAGAATATCTTTGAATGTTGAGACTTCAAGAGAGAGAGCCTTAAGGGAAGGAAGCAAGAGAGCTTTGTTAGAGAAGAGAGGGAGATTATCTAAGAGAAAAGCTGTGAGGGGATTCACAAGGTTGCTCCAAGCAAGAATTTAGCCTTATATATATAAGCATCAGCGTGGATTCTCTATGGCTCTGGAAAAGAAGTTCTTCAGCAAAGATCGTAATTCTCTGACAATCACCTGGAGGGTGCAAATAGAGTTGTAGTTCTCTGGCCATCACCAGGAGGGTGAAAATAGAGTTGTGGTTCTCTAACCATCACTAGAAGGGTGAAAATAGAGTTGTGGTTCTCTGACTATCACCATGCAAGTGAAAATAGAGTTGAGGTTCTCTGCCTGTAAAAGAGTCATGATTTTCTATCGCACCGGGGAGGTGAAATAGTGTCTGTACAGGCTTCTCTGCCTTGCTGTGGGAGCAAAAGGAGAGTCACTATTTTTTAGTGCAATACTTAGAGAGGGAGTCTCCAAGGAGTAGACGCCAATCTTATTGAACGAATCACTAAAAATTTTGGTGTGTTCATTTTGACAATTTTTCCCACTTTATTTTTTTGCAATTATATGTGTGGTTGAAGATTTTGTTTTATTTCATTGTTGTAAAATTTAGCTTTTTCGTATCTGACCTATTGATTATCATGTGTGAGTTTGAAAAGTTTTTTAAGTTCTTTTTCACTAATGAATTTTTTAAATAACCAATTCACCCCTCCCTCTTGGTTAGCCTCAGGCTAGTTCTTTAGGGTTTCACAACCCTCATAAACTTTAAAAAATGACACACTAAGAGGAAGGTAATTGGCTATTTAAAAAATTCTTCAAAAATCTTTTTGAATTAAAACCAAATTCAAATTTTATGCGAAAGCATTTGAATATTTAATATAAATCAACTCACCACACAACTAAAATAAATATGATTTTATGTCTTTAGATTTTATATAAAACTATTAACAATATTTTATTTTCTTTTTCTTTTCTAATTTATTAATCGCTTTTAAAATAAATATGAATCATAATCAACCATAATAACCTACTTTCACAAGTGCAATCATAATCAAACCAGAGTGCTGAAAATTAAATTATAAGAAAATAAAATGCAAAAAGTAAAGGGATGTAAACAATTTTTTATAGTGGTTTGATGAACCTAACATACGTCCACTCCTTGAAAGTCATCTCTATAAGAATGTATTAGCAAAGTGAATCTCCTTTAGCCCACAATTAGATGGAGAAGTCCTCCCTTTTCATTGGTGGTGAATGAACCTTTACAAACTCTTCACACCCAAAGAATGCATCCTTTCACCTCCTCGATTTGACAGAGCCATGGTGTTCTCCTCTCACCTCAGTTTGCGAAGTCATCGAGTCCTCCTTTCACCTCCTTGGTGTGGCGAAGTTGTTGATTCCTCCTTTCACCTCCCTAGTTTGGCGAATTCATCGAGGATCTTTGGTCATCATATTCATTCCTTCATAGAAATTATCTCAAGAGACACACCAACAAAACTTGAGGACCTTAGGTGCAGGTTAGCCAGAGCAAAACTGTGAAAACCCCTCTCATACTCTATTGACTTCCTAAAGGATCTTCTATATCTCACACAAACTTATTCTCTCTCTACTTTGCTCAATGTTCTCTCTCCCTAAGCTCTATCATTATAAGAAAATAAAAGCCTTAGACTGCCAAAAGACACTTTTAAAGTAATAATAAGAGTTTATATGTAGGGCTTAAAAAAACTTAGTTTTTTAACTCTATTGCTTATGTTCGTTCAGTACGATATGAGTAACTTACAATATGATTAGTTCATTATCATCATTGATCATCCTATAAGATTATAAATCATCAAGTAGGATTAGTTCAAACTAAACATCAGATTTTACAAGACAAACCATCTAGAGGGTTCTTAGGTGGTTCATATAGTATGATGTATGATTATACAATATAATTTATGAACAATATAGATTTTATTTAATTTGCTAATCCTTAAAATTAAATTAGGCAACATTAGTTAGAGATTGTATAGTACGAAGAAGTTTGCACAATATGAATAATTCAATTTTTAAATTTCAAATTTGCCTATTTTAAGTAATCAATATTCACCGATGGGGTTTTTTAAATTAGCTAATTGTCTGATATGATGTGTTGTTCATATAATATGATTTATTATAACCCAATTTAATTTCTCTTATTTGATTAATAATTTTAATTATTTTTATTTGAACTGATTGTGTAGTATGATATTGATTTTATACTGTGATTAATAGAAAAATTGAAATATTTATTTTTAATCCCCTTTGTGTTTAAACTATAACTCCTTAAATCCTATAATACTTTTAAAAATACATATCAAAGTAAGCATGCCATTTATATATATATGGCCATCATCAGGGTGTATGGTACAATTTCCATTTGTGGATTGAACATTGTCGACTCTATCGAGCTATCGACAAAGGATCAAGTTTTGTAGGCTCTATTCCTCTTTGTTAATGAATTTTCTTTGTTAAAGGCCTTTAAGGCCTTATATGAATGTATAAAATAGATATTCTGGTCAAAAACCTTAATGTATATCTGTTTGATAATTTGATTCGCATTGACTCCTTTCTATTCATATAGGAGGATCATGCTAGAACTACGTTCATTTATGGACCCGTGTAGCATCCCTAGATGTCACGGGTGTACCAATAAGACACTCGTCGGGGGCTCATGCAGGTTTTGTCATTACACCTACCCCTTTTGTGTACCTATGTATATACAAACTATGATGCATGTGTAGAGGGGCGTTTTGGAATATTTGGAAGATGTACAATAACAGCCTGTAGAAACATGACAAGGCTGGCAGCGGGCTACGGATTTTTGTCGCAAAAAGCTAGGGCAAGGATTGGACATAGCAGGTCACTGGGTGCGATTGGCTGAAATGGAGATAGGGATCAGTTCTATGGCTTTGGAGAAGTTCGACTACGATAGAGTTTCAAGAATGGGATGGGGCATCAGCTTCAGTGGATTCAGCTTGAGGTAAAAGGGAAGGAGGTAAGGGCAGGTTTGAGTGGCTTTGTGAGAGCTGGAAGAAGAAGAAGCGGGAGGTTTGTGCCTTGAGGATTTGGAAGCAGTAAAGGCCCGGAGGCTTTGTTTTGTCGTGGTATTTAACGAAGCGCATGGGAGTAGGATTTAGGAACTGTCGCAGGATATTCATGAGGCGACAGGAACGACGCCGAATAGGTACGAAGTTGAGGGATTACAAAGGATTTGTGCAATATTTTGGTACGTATTCTATCTCCTTTTATTTCTTTTGGTTATGATCCGGAAGTCAACATATATTGGTGTTATTCAAATTTATTCTAAAAGAGTCACAATTTTTGCTTACCATTTTTGCATGTTCCCTTTAAATTTTCATCTCACTTAAAATCTTATTTATAACCTTTATAACAAATCTTACATCTTTATTCCGATGCAATATAATTATATGCCTCTAAAATTTTTAATAAATGTATATGTCACCTTATTTCTAGAGACCACCAATCTTTGAACCAATGGGGAATCAAAATCAATCCAAACCAGAAGGAAAACTTGATTTATATAGTTATCCAAATAAATATTCAAAGCCTTAAACTTTGCAAACAAAATTCTGGAAACCCGGGCAAAAACATTAGCATTATCATCATAAGTTAGAATTCATCAAGATGCACTTTTGCAAGGATAGCTACTCGAATAGGCAATTTAACATACTATAAAATTCTTAGGTACTCAAATTATAAAAATTATTAGGGCGGAATTCGGACTTCAATTATGTGAAGATAAGTAATTTTTTTCTCTTTCTATACAAAAGATGTGTACAAGAGAGAAAAAATTCAGGTAGCCTCAAGTGATTAGAATTCGGACCAAAGTTAAGATCAAACTCCATACATAATAATCTCCTCCAAATAGATTCAACAATGCAAAAGCATTTGCAGCCGCTCATTGGGCCCACAAAGAGCTTCTTCGGCTGGGAGAGCGATTGGACCGGTTCAACCGAACCGGTTCATTATATCCATCAAGCAAGCGAAGTCGAACATGGCAAGGGTGCATTAGCGGAATTTTTATTAGGTCCGGACTCCGGACGTAGCTCTACATCCGGAGTCCAATAAAGTCATGACACTTGGCATGCACATGTGGACATTAATTTCTATTTCGTTTTTTATTTTTTATTTTTTGCAAGCCCGACTAACCCAACCCAAAAATTCCTGTTCAAATTTAGGGTTTTAAATTTGGGCTTTTTTAAAATGAAATAACGGGAAACTTTTATATTTTCTTGGATTAAAGCTCAAAATATATTTTCAGAGCTGCTGAGAAAGAAGAATTAAGGAAAAGCTTGTGAAGATGAAGATGAAGATTGGTTTGGATGAGGAAAAGCTGATGAAGATGATGCTATGCAAAGTACATATCATTACCGAGCAGTACCGAACAGTATTTAGAAATACCGAGTAGTATTTATTAAAAAATACCGGGCAATACCGAGCAGCACCGAACAGTATCGAGCAATACCGAACATTATTTAGAAATACCGAGTATTACCGATTAATATTTATTAAAAATACCGGGCAATACCGAGCAGTACCAAGCGGTTCCGAACATTAGTACCGAGCAGTACCGAGCATTTGTACCAATCAGTACCGAGCATTGGTATTGAGAGTTCATCGGTATAAATATTGAATTGATATTAAGGAAAAAAATATTTAAAAAAGAGCGCCAAATTCAAAAAGTTAAATTTGAACAGAAATAATTTGAGCCGGGTCGGTGGGGCTAGCAAGTAAAAAATAAAAAGTAAATAAAAATATAATATCACAGGTACAAGATAAGTGTCGGAAATTTACTGCCTCCGGAGTCTGGGCCTACTAAAAATTTGCATTAGCGAGCGTGTGAGTGATGACGGAGAACGAGTATGAGCGGCGGCGATTTGAAACAGACAAATAGAGCGACGTGAATGTGACCTCTGGGGCGAAATGGAGCGAGACTTTTCATGTGTATAAACAGATGTTTTCTTGTTTTGGTAAGAGTTGAAGGTAAGGATTTTGGTGAAGGCAGAGACGAAGGAAGAGGAAGTTACGTATTAAAGGCGGGTTATGTTTTGGATCGACAAGGGGAATTGGAATCGCTTAAGACTGCCATTTGATGGAGATGAAGGAGTAGAGAAGGGTCGCAGCTAGCAATCGATGCGACGAAGGAAGGTTTGTGAAGTTTGTGATTTTACTTTTGGTGAAGTTGAAGGCGAAGTGTTTGCGAATAGTATGGGTGTTCTATTTTGGTACTGATAAAGGGCAGAGGGTTGTGTGTCATGATCAAGGAAAAAGGAAGTCTTGAGACTCATCGGTAACTTTGAGTGAAAATTTAGGAAATAAAAAATCTTTTGGTGAAGTCAGAAGCAGGGAAGAAGGAATTGGTTAAGTAAATTTATTTCTCTAAATAAAAGGATTTATAGTTTTGAAATGAGTCCATTCATGTTTATGATGGTGTTTGACAGTTAAGAAGATGAGGATGTGTTGAATTATGTGATCGATCTTGTTCAATGAAAGAGAGAAATAATCAGAGGTACGCAATACTATATATATATATATATATATATTAATGATTAATTATATAGTATAAAGCAAATATGACTTAATTAAATTGTTCGTTAGATGTTGTTTTGCATTATGAAATTCGAGTAATGGATCTTAAGAATCTTCCTATATCTGAATTTTTAACTAATTGGGAACTATGTCATACTAACCAACATATTTAATTGTTTTCAAACTTTTGGTGTCCCCAACACCCCATTTGATTCAAGGCGAGGAGTAGTGGATTTAATATCTATTATGAAAATTTCTATTAGTGGAAAATTGAAAGGAAGACTAGTCTATTAGATGGAATTGATAGGCTGAGTTTGCTCCTTTTTTTCTTTTTGGCATTATTGAACCTAACTTTTCTTTATACGTAGTTTACTTTTCAATAATTCTTCCTTTCCCTTTATTAGCAGAGGAGAGGCACTTAGCTTTATTTCCGTTATAGTTTTTTTTTTCCTCCTATTTTTAATGTGATTTGCAAATCCTTAAAAAAAATAGTGGTGTCCAATGCAATTGAAGTTGTCTTTAACAGCGTCCTATATGTTTCATGTTACGTTGATGAAATTCGACATTCCAACATTATTTGATATGCTTTAACATATTGATAAGGTTTAAACATTGACAGAATTGAGTATAAGCTGATGGAAGCAGAAAAAAGAACAAAGAAAATTGGAGAAGAAAACCTCAAAAAACAAAGCTTTTTCTTCACTAAACCATCACGGGTACGAAACAAAACAGAGAGCAAAAATCACTATCTTTCACAGAGAACAAAAACAGAGAGCAGCCAAATTTTCCTTCTTTGCATACATTTTAACACACATGGATAATAAGCAATTTTTAAAACTGTCTAAAAACAAAGTTAAAAAAAAAATAAAAATAAAAATAAACTAAGGTCGCGTCGCTTGGTTTGCAAATATCCAACAATCTCCCCCTCAAAACAAGACTTTCTTCATCCCAAGCATCTTCAGTAACTTTACGAACCTCAGTGTCGGTAATGCTTTGGTGAATAAATCAGCTACCTGATCCTTTTTACTTCAATGCTACATGCTAATCTGACCCTTTTTTACTGCATCTCTGATAAAAATGGTAATGCACATCAATGTGCTTACTCCTGCCATGTTGTACTGGATTTTTGGCCAATGCAATCGCCGACTTGTTATCCACATAAATTGTTGTAGCTTCATCAATCTTTCCATAAAATTCCTTCAACAAATTCTTCAACCACATTACTTCACAAGCCGCTGCCGCCGCTACTATATACTCTGCCTCACATGTAGATAATGCTACAACTTTCTGCTTCTGTGTGCACCAAGTAAAAGCTGTATCACCAATATAAAACACATATTCACTTGTGCTCTTTCTTTCCTCATGATCATTTGCCCAATCACTATCACAATATCCAAGTAACTTCATGTATCCACTGCACTGATAATGAAGGTCAAACTCAACTGTGCCACTAATATATCTAAGAATCCTCTTCGCTGCAAGCCAATGAGACTCCCTCGGATTCTCCATGAATCTGCTCAAGATGCCCACACTATACACAATGTCAGGTCTCATCACTGTAAAGTATATGAAGCTCCCAATCAAACTTTTGTATAATGTCTGATCAACCAATTTTCCTTCTTCTTTGGTGAAATGAACTCCAGTTTGCATTGGTGTTGAGACACTATTGTAATGATTCATCTTGAACTTCTCAAGTAACTCTTTTGCATACCTCTTTTGACATATCCAAATTCCATTATCTTTCTGATGCAAGTCTATGCCCAAAAATAATGACATGAGGCCAACGTCTGTCATATCAAATCTTTTGAACATTGTTGATTTAAAGTTTGCAATCATCTACTCATCATCACCTATTATAAGCAAATCTTCCACATATAAGCATATAATCAACCTATTGTCATTTGAGTCTGTCTTCATATACTCACCATGTTCATAAGGGCACTTAGTGAATCCTTCTTCTACAAAATGCTTATCAATGCATAAATTCCAAGCCCTCGGGGCTTGCTTCAAGCCATACAAATCCCTTTTCAAATGATACACCATATGCTCTTTTCCCTTCACAATTAAACCTTTAGACTGATCTACATATACTTCTTCCTCCAAAACACCATTCAAGAAAGTTGACATCACATCTAATTGATGAATTATCCATCTATTCATAGCTGCAATGGATAAAATTAATTTGATTGTATCAAATCTGGCAAACGAAGCAAAAATCTCTTTATAATCTATCCCTTGCTTATGCTTGTACCCTCTAACTACAAGTCTAGCCTTAAATTTGTTTACACCTCCATCAACATTCTTCTTCACTTTGTACACCCACTTGACACGAATGGATTTTTTACCTTTATGAAGTGAGGCAAAACTCCATGTGTCATTTTTCTCAATAGCATCAATCTCTTCTTTCATGGCATCCATCCATCTCTTATTTGTAACTGCCTCACTAAAAGTTGAGGGCTCTTCATCTACATATAAAGCAAATTGAGATAACTCTTTATTGTAATTTGTGGTGTCATATATCTCCTGCAAGCTTCTAGTCTTCACCTTTTCAATACCACTACTAGATGATTCTCCCAATCTCACTATAGTTTGTGATGGTCTTTGTAGCTCTACATCATTAATAATTTTTCCTAAATTTTCAAAAATTGTAACATCCTCCTTATTGCCTTTTTCAAGTCAATCCCAAGCTAAGTTCTCTACAAAATCTCACATCCCTACTCACTACCACTTTCTTAGTTGTAGGATTATACAATTTATAGGCTTTGGACCTTTCACGGTATCCCACAAACACACACTTCTTAGATTTTTCATCCAACTTCCTTTTCTTTTGAACAGGTACATGAAAATAAGAAATACTCCCAAAAACTCTCAAGTGATCAATAGCAGGCTTATGACCACTCCAAATTTCAAAAGGGGTTTGAGATGGAGTGCTTTTTGATGTCACCCTATTCAACAAATACACAACACAGGACACAGCTTCTGCTCAAAGTAGATTGGGCACTTGCCTCTCCTTCAACATACTCCTAACCAATCCCATAATATTTCTATTCAACCTCTCAGCTACCCCATGTTTTTGTGGTGTGTGTCTAGTTGTTAACTAATGGCGTATCTCATTCTCCTTTAAATAATTTTGCATATCATGACTAACATATTCTCTACCTCTATCACTCTTCAACATCTTAATGAAATGACTACTCTCCTTCTTCACAAGTGCTTTGAATATTTTTAGATATTCAAATACTTGTGACTTTTCTTTTAGAAAATACACCCAAACTTTTCTGCTATAATCATCAATAAATATGAGAAAATAACAGTTACCTCCAATAGAAGTAGTGTGCATCGGTCCACATAAATCTGAATGAATAAGCTCCAATGTCTTCAAGGCTCTTCATGATTTTCCAACTAAAAATGGTGCTCTGCTCTGCTTTCCTGCAACACATGCTTCACAGATCTTGTCTTGAACTTCAATATCTCGAAGCCCATCAACTATATTCTTTTGGCTCATATAAGAAAGTGTCTTGGAACTTAAGTGACCAAATCTACAATGCCATAATCTTGAATGGTTTTCTATGGAAGTTTTCAAACAACCATTTAAACTGCAAATCATCTTCATGGGATACATTTTATTTGGAGTCACCTTTCACCTTGGCAATCAAAAATCCATGCTTGACTTTAATGCTACAAGTGTCAAAAGAAAATGTCAACACATATCCCTTTTGATTTAGTTGCCCAATACTATGCTAATTATGCTTAAGATTTGTAACATAGAAGACATCTGATATCTTCTTTTCTCCCTTTCTTGTTTGCACCAAAATGTCACATTTTTATTCCACTAATAATTTGTTGTCATCTCCCGTACGTATTTCACTTTGGATTGAGTTATCCAAAGTAACAAACAATCTTCTATTGCCAGTCATGTGATTACTACAACCACTATCAATAAACCATACATCTCATGAATCACCAAATTCCTTACTATGTGTAAGAAAAAATGTGTCTTCACTTTTTTCCACTTCCTTTTCTTGCACCATATCTACATTTACCTCTTCATTTTTCTACCTCTTCCAACAAAAACGATAAATGTGTCTGTACCTTTTGCAATAGTGACATTTGATATTGGCAAGGTTGCTTCTTCCTCTACCTCTGAAACCATGTCCACGACCACGTGCACCTTCTCCATCACCATGAGTTCCACCTTGAACTTCACCTCCATCACTTTGTGTAGATTCTCCTCTACTAGCACAGCCTCTTCCTCGAGTACCATAAGAGCCTCTTCCTCTACCAAAAAGAGCCTCTTCCTCTACCAAAATCTCTTCCACGGCTACCTCTAAAATTCCCACGCAATGCCGCTTGAGTTTGGAATGCTTCCTCAAGTGGTGTCGAATCATATTGCTTCATTCTTAATTCATGGGATTGAAGAGATCCAAGCAAACCTTCAATAGATATTTTCTCTATATTCTTTGCCTCTTCTATGGCTACCACCGTGGCTTCGAATTTTCTGGTCAAGCTTCGTAGAATCTTCTCAATAACCCTTTTATCTTCTACAAGTTCTCCATTCAACTTCAATTGATTAACAATGGCAATTACCCAATTAAAATATTCTTCAACACTTTCTGACTTCTTCATCTTCGACATATCAAATTGGCTTCGTAGGGTTTGTAAACGTACCATCTTCACTTTCTTATCTCCTTTGTAAGAAGCATATAGTGTATCCCAAACCTCCTTTGCGGTTTTCACCATAGAGATTCGCTCATAAATAATTTCATCTACCGCTTGATAGATGAAGAAAAGGGCTTTCCGATCCTTCTTCCAATTTTCTTTCAACTCTTGAAGAAGTCTTTGATTCAAATCTCTCTCAACTTCGGGCTCTTGAAAACCACTCTCTACAATCTCCCACAACTCTTGAGATTAATACAACACCCGCATTTGAATACTCCATTGATTATAGTTCTTCCCCGTGAACTTGGGCAACTAAGGTTGCAAATTATTGGTGCTTGAACTTGCTGCCATTGTCCAACCGGACTCTAACACCACTGATGGAAGTAGAAAAAAGAACAAAGAAAATTGGAGAAGAAAACCTCAAAAAACAAAGCTTTTTCTTCTCTAAACCTTCATGAGTTCGAAACAGAACAAAGAGCAAAAATCACTGTCTTTCACGGAGAACAAAAACAGAGAGTAGCCAAGTTTTCCTTCTTCACATACATTTTAACACACATGGATAATAAGCTGTTTTTAAAACTGTCTAAAAACAAAGTTAAAAAAAATAAAAAAAAAAATAAACTAAGGTCGCGTGGCTTGGTTTTCAAATATCTAACATAAGCAAGGTTAAACATTGAAGACCAGAGAAAAAAGGGACGGTTCTTAAAAGTCTAGGTAAGGGTTAATTGTGTTATTGAAAATTTATTGTAATTTAGTTCTAATATTATCTGATTAAAGTGACAATTTTATTTTTAATAGTTAGATTGTGCTCTATGGAAAGCAAACTAAAAGTTTAAAGAACTCTTAAGAGAGATTTCAATATTCAAAAAGGAAAGGAAGTGGGTTATTGCATTTATTTTATAACATGCATATTTTTATTATTAATTCAATACAATTAACTGACGTTTTCACCTTTATGTAGACTTTTGAGTTTTTGAATGGACTATTTTACATTAAATTAAATAAAACTTAAAAACTAGAGTTACAATATAGTATATCTAACTGTGAATATTGCTTATGTAAATTGATATATATATATATATATATATATATATATATATATATATATATATATATATATATATATATATATATATATATATATATATATATATATATATATATATATATATATATATATATGTGTGTGTGTGTGTGTGTGTGTGTGTAAAAAAATGAAATAAATAGAATGAATTGCAACTTAAAAATGGAAAGTACTGAAATAAAAAAAGATATATGTATGCAAATATAGGACTTCACACCCTTATGATACTGGCCGGGGCACAATGCACTCGTGTAGATTAAGTGGAAAAATAAAATGAAATGAAAATGACAGTATCTTAATTGATACTATTTAGATGTTGCACTTTCAATGAACTATTACAAATTAAAAGTTTAATGACAAATGTGCTAAAGAATGACTATATAATCAAAGGATTAGAGTGCTCACATTTTCTTTATTTTATGAAATGAAAAGTTGATGCTATGGCCTAATTAATTATACACATAATACGTTATTACTGCTAAACTATAATTCATAATTTAGCACTAAATTTATTATTGAGAACTGAACTCATCAATTTGAAAATTTCAGGTAAGTCACCTGTTGAGTAAATTGCAGATTGAGAAGGTTTCGTGTACAGACGAAGAGGGTCAGCTGAAAATAGGAACGAATTATTATAATTTATTTATAACTAGTAATTATTTTAGTTTCTCTTTAGATAAAATTGATGTTTAGTTTATTGAGTAATTAAATTATTGAAAGAATTGTGATATTCGTTCTATGTTCCCCTCGTTAATTTGAGACTTTGGTCTTGGTTATGACTTTTGCCTCATCCTCTAAATTTATCAAGGCATATCTCCTTTTCAGAACATAGAAATATTCACTCATGCTTCTTCTGACAACAAGAATTTTTTTTTCTTCATTTATGAAATTTCATACCGGAAATGTACCCTTCAATCCAACTGCTGCTTTGTTTCTTTCACCATGATTTGCTCATGTTCTAATTCTATAACTCGTTCTGCAACCTTCTCTGCATGTTTCACATCTCTGTGGATTCTGCAGCCACAAAGCAAAGCAGCTCAAACTGTGGAATCAGGATCAATTGGTCCTTTACTCAGCTTACTATTCTTTTTTTGTCTTGTATCTGTTTTTGTACTTCGTTTAATATTTTGTTACTTACCTGTAGGAATAAGATAACTCAGAAACCTGGCATTAGAACATAAATGCATTACAACATGAATTATGCTACAATTGAGTTATATAATTGTTTGCTGCTTTGCATCTTCCACTTGCATTAGCTTGCATTTTGAACTTGATGTTTTTGTGCTCTCTGAAACATGCTTATCTTCAACTTATTTTTGTAAGCTAAGTTTGAAATTGGGGTCATCATTTGAGGTTACTACCATCACAACTAAGGCACCAACATATTGACGGCTGTCGGGAAAAAGTAAATTAAAGGCCATGGCATGGGAAGTCAGTTAAATATCAACATTATAAGGCTCTTTTCTAGGAACATGTGACACCCAAAACAGGCCAATAATTTTATATAAATTCACACAGTTTTCGGCTACATCTTATTGCTATCATTACATATTTCACTAAAATGGTGGAGTTTTAATAGAAGAATTTGCAAATCTAATCACTTTTATGTGTCACATAATAATGGCGCCTCCTAAAAAAAATTGGGCAACTAAATTAAAATCCATTCGTGATTGAGTCTGTGCAAGACATTTCTTTATAGTAAATTAATTAGTTTTCACAATCTAACAATGTTGATTTGGTGACGTCTAGTATTATCGACCCCTTGAAAATAGTTGGAATTGCATTAATGGATGCCACTAGGCTATTCATCTCTAATGACTAAAACAAAGGTTGTGATTATGGTGCTTCCAAATGATTTGAAGGAAGTTGCTCCCTCGATTGGCGGTGATGTGAAGAAAGTTGCTTCCAAGGAGAGTTTCACTTTGATATATTGCAGCATGTTGTGTCAAAGTTAAAGAAAATGCTAGTACACAACAGTTGGTCTGAGGATGACGGATGTGGTTTCTATGAATGAAAGACTTCCAAAATCGGTTGAAGAGGATGATTGTATGTTTGCTGAAATATGAGCAAAATATGAAGCCCAAATATCCTCGTAGAAGACTGAGATTAATTTGAAATTAAGTGAAGAAAGGAGAAATATCTTCATGTTGGACTTCAATTTGTTAAAGAAAGAATTAAGCTCTTGGAATCTTTACTTACAAGGTCTTTATGATATGAGTTCTGGTTTCCTATAGACACAAGCCCTTATAAGTAATTACCCCTCTCGATAACGAGAGAGAACTTTTGATTAAGGTTAGTCTACAATAAGATACATAGAAATACGTGGTATCTGGCATATAGTAGCAACATGGGCTTGTGTATTGGAAGTTTGAAAATTTGATATTTAAAATTTTGAAATTTCACCATTATGCATTTAAAAAGAATGGTGGGGAAATGGATAATGGGCCCGATCAAGATGCGATGATTCCATTTTCCCAGGCCATTGTGATCCCTGATCTACTTAGTCAGAGGAGATAGTCGACCCAACCTGATAGAAGGATTCTTATCGGCAGTCATGGGTTGCTTTGTCCAAGGGATGTAGACCTTGGATGAGTGTTTGCCTAAGAGAACAAATTTGAATCCACCTTAGCTAATAGAGGGCTTTTTCCCCTATCGATTATATCATATTGATTCATATATCAAGAATTTGATGCAACTAAGGAACGTATTGGCTTTAGCCATAACCGTTATCTCGTGATACCATTTGGTAGTAGAACCACTCGGTTCAGAGGGCCCCAGATCATAACCGTTTACCAGTAGTGCTATTTGGCGACAAAACTTCTAGTTAGAGGAAACGTACCATATCCTTACTTGTAAGAGATTATTTGAAAATGGATCATAGTGATATTTTTGCCTAGACATTAGCTCTATGTGAGCTGAAGTAAATTTTAATTTGTCCACCCGGGCAAACTGTTGTGGAGGGTGGATGGATTTTGCTTTAAGCGAATATATGGGTTTATTTTAATTTTAAATATTTTTAGTTTTGGTAATTTTAGGAGTTTTGGCTTTTGAATTTGATGGGTATTTGTGTGGCATTTTAGAATATTTAGAATTTACCACTCTAGTTGAGATATGCATTCAACAAGGACATCATCAAGGTGTTTGGGGTCACTTCCATTTGTGGATTGAACCTTGTCGACTTTGTCTACTAGTCGACAAAGGATCAGGCTTATTGGTTGTATGCATGGTTTAAAATTGCGCAATATGAGGCTCTCCTTGAGGCCTGCCTTTGCATAATTCCAATAAAAAACATCTCGATGCTTACGCCTTGAGTTTTTTTTATGAGGCTTGCGCCTCAACTTTGTTGGTTGAATTGAAGCCCGCCTTGAGACCCACCTCGCCTCACTAGCATGAGGCTTACGCCTCATGCTATATATATATATATATATATATATATATATATATATATATATATATATATATATATATATATATATTAAAACTTACATAAATCTTGAAGTAAATGCCCGACATTGGACTTTATAGGAGAGGAGGAAGGGGGGAGAGCAGTTCATCATAATGATGATTCAAATGAAGAACCCCTTAGTGATGACAGTGTTGATGACTTATGAGTTCTTATGTGATATGTCATTGCTATTTGTTTTTGGAAATTGGAATTATATGTTAATGAAAAGAATACTAAGATTTGGGGAAGATAGAATTTTGAGTTGAACTATATTTCATGTTGTCTTATTATTGGGATATTTTGATTTCACTTCATATCTTATATTTTTTTATATTTTATATTATTCATTCATTAGTATATAAAAAATTTATCATTTTATGTCTACACAATCTTTTGAATTTGAGGCTTATGCCTCAAAATGCCTTGAGGCTTATGCCTCGCCTCACAAATGAAAAACGCCTCAATACATGAATACGCAATTTTAAACATTGGTTGTATGTTCTTGTTGATGGATTTCTTTTGTCATCTACCTTGAAGGCCTTATATGAACGTATAAAATAGATATTTCGATCGACACCTTGGCCGTATTTCAATTTGATAATTCGAGCCATGTTGACTCTTATATATCCATCTTGAAGGATCAGGCTCGAATTATGGTTCATTTATTAACCCCCGTAGCATCCAATAGACGTCATGTGTGTACCAATGACACACTCGCTGGGGAACATGCGGGTTTTGTGATTGCACTTACCCCTTTTGTGTACCTATGTGTATACAAATTACGGTGCATGTCCGAGGTTATTTTGGACATTTGACAAGTCTTCTACGATAGCTTGTAGAAGTTTACATTATTTGTAGTGCTTCGATATTTGCTCGTAGGTAGCATGTTGAGTGTACGATTGGTCTTCTATTGTGGCTTGTAGGTGCTTGTGTACACCGTATATTTTTCACCTTTGCTTGTGAGTTTATATAATGATTTGATCTTTCTTTCTCTCTCCAGAGCTCATATAGGAATCAATAAGCCTTCATCATCATTTTCTTATGTTGGCTTAAGTAAAGAATCAATCATTTCATTCTTGGGTGATTTTGTTCTTACTAATGTCATGTATCTAGACATTGGTAACCACTTCCTTGAATTAACAACTTATTATTTTTATTGCATATCGAACTCTCCTAGTTGTGACTAACATGATGAATGTGAAATGGGTCTTCTACAGTATCATTGCATCTTTATGTTTATGGGGGATCAATAT
Organism: Dendrobium huoshanense; assembly: GCA_016618105.1. NCBI lineage: Eukaryota > Viridiplantae > Streptophyta > Magnoliopsida > Asparagales > Orchidaceae > Dendrobium > Dendrobium huoshanense. The sequence continues at coordinate 45,106,518 of CM028352.1, read as the reverse complement.
GTGCCATAAGGTGCTGCATTTATCTCCAATTTATGTCCGTAGGAGATTACTTTATGCCTTTGACATATCTATCAATGTTGCATGTAGGTTCACATTTACTATAAGTCTCCTTGTATTTGCTTGTAAACAGTATGTTGCTTCTATGGCAGGTAGTACTTTAACGAATAATAAATGCTTGCACTTGATGCAGCCTGACCACCTCTCGCTTGCAATGAATCGATGTATTAGGTATTTGCTAGATCTTTCATAAGAGTTTACAGGTGTTTGTATATCGGTCGGTGTTGGCTCTATAATTTATGTTGTCAATGGAGGTTCTGAAAACTTTTTGATTATCCCTCTAGCAACAAGCTCTAATTCATCACAATGAAGATTATGGTTCCCCACATTAAGAAATACATGGTCTTTGAGAAGCATGCCTTGTAGAGATCTTAGATCTCCAAGCTTTACTTATGAGTGTATCATTGCACCACTCGTGGATGAATCATTTTATGCATTTGGAATGACCATTTGCAAGATTTCTACGGGCATCATCCTCAAGTCCTACCAGTAGTGCATTGAATGCTTTCATCATTTACCATATTTTCATTCATCTTCTCATGAGAATGATTAACGTGGTCATTCTGATTTACTCCTCATTGTTCAAAGAATCAATGCCAAAATGCTCGAGTTGTTTCTAATTTATTTATTTTCGATTGTGTCATTCTTAAGATCCATTAATCTCATCTTGAATGTTGGATTTTAATTCCTTGTTAAATTCCATTCATGTCCAAGTTCCAAGTTTTTTTATTCAAGTTTAAGTTGAATTTGTTGTTGATTGGTAAGTCAAATTAAATTTCCCTGTTGTTCGAATTTTGTTCAAGTCTGAGTTCAATTTGATTCTAGTTTGAGTTCATGTCCGCTACGATCCCAAATCAAGTATTATTGCACTTTGTTCAAATGTTCAAACCTTTGTTCATCTCATTTTATTTTCAAATAAAATACAAGTTCAAGCTCAAGCTCATCAAGTTCAAAATCTATTTCAAGTTTGAGTTCAATGTCATTATAGCTCATATCACATTCGAGTCCAAATCTTCATTGTCCAATTCAAGTTTGCATTTATTCATTTGAATACAAATTGAATCATCATTAATTACCTTTCTCTTAATGTTCAAGTTCATTTAGATTTGGTTTATTTTCATTTAGGTCCCCTTTTTCTGTCTAAGTCCTTATCTTCTAAGAAAAAATTTTGGTAGTCTCCCGTCATCTCCGTCGTTTAAGGGAAAGTACGAAAAATTGGATCATCCCACCACACTACTAGATCGTGTATGGTAGGTGTCGGGGACACCGGGATATACATCTTTCATCCCACCATGCTACGAGAGCGTGTATGGGGTCTTCAAAGTGCATCTATGAAAACACTTGTGGCTTTCCCTGCCACATCACAAGGGCATGTACAAGTACTTAAGGGTTTCCCCCACCATGCTAAAAGAGCATATATACAGCTTACCCATCTTTCCGTATGCGTCGCACAGGGTTCTCTCCTACTGTACTACGAGAGCGCATATAGGTGATTCTCTGGTCCGCCACCAATACCAAAATTGTAATTTTAGTTTATTATAATGCTCGTCATAGGTGTCGCACCGAGCTCCTGCATACTGTGCTGCGAGAGCACGTATAGCTGGTTCTCCGGTTCGCCGCAAATGATGAGAATATGAATCTAATGAAATGAATAAAAAGGATCCCACTCTCCCCTCTTATTTTTTTGTTTTTTTTTTTCTCTTTTCTTTTTCTTCTTTTTGTTTTCCCTTTTTTTTAACTCTCTCTTTTTTTGGGAACTTCTCTTTTTCTTTCTTTATTTTTTTCCTTTTTTTTTTTTTGGCAACAACAACAACAATGAAAACCACATAATTAATAATATCATGAGTTAATACTATTAATAATGGTAACAATAATATTGACATTACCATAAAAAATAACATTAATACTAATACTAATATTAATGCGAGCAAGAATATTAATGTTGACAAGTAGTAATATTAATATTAATATTATCATTGATGCTAATATTTATATTAATATCAAAGAAAATAGTAATATTAACATGAACATTAATAATGATATTAATTACTATATTAATCTTAATCCTGATGTTACTATTAAGATTAATACTACTAAAAATTATAGTGATAACTAGCTATAATACCATTAATAATGTTAATTATAACAACTATTATTAGTATTGAAATTAACTTAACCCATTCTACCTTACTGTTAACTTCTGCATGATATTAAAGTCGGTTAGGGCTGGAGGCGGGTAGAGGTCAGGTAAAGAGGGACTGGAGGGCTTGATGGGGTATAGGCCTATTGGAAGAGGAGGTTGGCAGGGTCACGCGGCTAGGTGGTGAGAACTCCCTCCCTCTCTCTCGAACAGTTATTATATCCTCCGACCGGACGTAGAGGAACGTCTGGTCGGAGGCAAATTCCCGCCAAAAAATGAGTTGTACCGAGAAACTACCGAGCAATTCCAAACAATAACGAAGAATACCATCATTTGAAGACCCAATACCAAGTTATACCGGGCTTTACCGAGCAAATACCGAGTTATACAAAAATTGTTCCGAGTTTTTCCCAGAAAAACTAGGTACAACTCGGTATTTGTCGGTAGAGCTCGGTATAACTCGGTATTGGTCTTCAGAGAACAATATTCTTCATTATTATCAAATAATTCCTAGTTGTACCAAGCAAATACCTAGTTTTTTGGCGGGAAATTGCATCCGACCGGACGTTCCTCTACGTCCTTGCACCGTACATAATGAAAGTTCCTCTCAAACAATTATTACGTCCTCCGACCGGACGTAGAGGAACGTCCGATCGGAGGGAAATTCCTCTCTCTCTCTCTCTCTCTATTTACTGCTTGTGGCTAGCGAATGAAGGAGGTTGTTGGGTTGAAGGCCTCAATCAGCAAGGGCTTCAGCTAGGGATTTCATAAGAAGAAAAAAGATAAGAAGAAGAAAAAGAAATGGAGTTTGGTGGAGGTGAGAGCTCGGATATGGAGTTTGGTGTCTACTTACAGCAAGGAAAAGATCACAAACAATAGAGGAAGTCGAATCGTGGGCTTCAACGTAGTGACATGGAGCTTTGGCCTTGTGGGTTTGGAGGAATCGAGAGAGCCACTCTGGTTTAGGAAGAGGAAGAAACAAAGTGGCTGCAGGAATGTTTGCATAAGATGGAGTCACGTGGAAGAGGCATCGAAGGGTTGCGACTTTGAGTGAGTATGGAAGTGTCGTGGAGATGATGGCTTGAATATTTCAGTTATTACAAACTAGATAGACTTGTAAACAAGGTCAGAAGTAGCGACGAGCTTAGAGGTAGTCAGAGAGGTTCCTAGCTGTAGGAGAAGCAAGTAAGTAGATGGAGTTTTTAGTACGCGGAAGAGCAATCAAGAAGAAAATATTTGCTCTGGATGTCACACTAAAGTTTTCATTTAACGAATCTCCAAAAGTTTATTTGGATGTCACGCTGAGGGCTCCATCTTATGGATCTCAAAGAATCTATCTCGGTATCCTCACATATCTCTTGATGCACTTGTAGTCAATAGTAAAATTAGCATGTTGGCCTTAGTCATGTAGGGATTCATAAAATAGATATAAATCACTTCATGCTTAGATCCCTGGATCATCACTTTGTAGATTAATGCTAATAGATAGTATTGCCACTCCCTGCATTCTTCCTTTGCCACCACTTTCATCTTGGTTTTCAGCATTTTTATAATTGCTTTCATCTTGTAGCAATTTACAGCTCTTTCCACAGTTTCAGTTTGAGTTTTGAGGCTTTGGTTTCTTCAGCCCTATGCTTTGTGCGACAGACATTTGTGTAGGATTACTTGACTTGTCACTACCGACTTGTCAAGAGATTTGATATATTCTGCCCTTTTCTTTTAGCTTTAGTGGGCTTGATGAAAGAGTAAAAGTTGGTGACCTAAACCCTTTAGTTTTATATTAGGTCGGAGGAGAAAGGTCATTGGTTAAGAGCTTTGCTTGTAATGGACTTATTAGTCACAACAAAATCCATTTATTTCAGCCTTAAGCGTTATGTGACCTTTATGATACTTTCTTTGGTCCCTTGCTTTATGCTTTGATGGACTTATTGAAGAAAAATTTATTCGATTCTCGCTTGATGCTGAATGGATTTGTCAAAAGATTTGTAGGTTTTGGATTTAGTTGATAATACTAAATGTATGTAGTATCTTAATCCTTAACCAATTGAGGAGACTTCAATCCAAGTCACTTGAGTTCGTTAGATTAAGTGAGCTATGATTTGATAGCTTTTTGTTCTCTAGTTACTGAAATGGAGGTTCCTCTACTGTTGTCTTTATTATTATGTGTTGAGTAGATAGAGCTGCCAGCGATCAGATCATATTTGGCCCTGTTGGATCCGGCTTTTTACACCCATTCAGGCTTTAGACTTGAGCTATGGGAAATGTGCTTTCCAATGTTGAATCTATTGAAGTTATTAAATATGAAGTCATCCTTTGTGGTTATAAATTTGAAATCTAACAATATTTGGTAGTTGTTCGTGACTCATCCTTCTCACTAGAACTTCTGATTCTCCAATCAATTAGGTGAATCTTGTGGACTACGACTACTTGAACTTGTCGAGTCAAGTTAGCCTTTATGCTTCTTAGTCCCTATGAACGGGTTAATGAAGTGTGGGTTCCTCTATTACAGTCTTTCTTATAGTGTGTTGAGTAGACAGAGTTGCCTATAATCTAGTCATATTTGGGCTTGTTGAATCCGGCCTCTTACACCCATCTGAACCTTAAGCTTCGAGCTATTGGAAGATTTCAAGCTTTTTCATCTAGATTTGTTGGAGTGTATAGTCACAAAGATCTTCTTATTAGTTTTTAAATCTTGGAAGTTGGAGAAGTCGGTGTCCCAAATATTTGAAAGATCATTTGTATATACTTTAAAAACGAAGTCGTATCCTTCTGCATGATAGAATATTCGAGTTCATGATTTTAAATATTTATTCGGGGATCTTAGCATGAAGCGCAATGTCGACTCGAATAAATATTTAAAATGCCCCTGGTCTCATAGGGATATTTTAGAATATAATAAATTTAGAATTTTGAGATTTAAAATATTTATTTGGGGATCTTAGTGTATATCATGATGTCAACCAAAATAAATATTTAAGATGTCGTCTATCTTGTAGGGAGATTTTAGACAGACTTTATATTTCGTGATTTTAAATATTTATTCAGGAATTTCAGCATGCGACACTATGTCGACCCAAATAAATATTTAAAATACCCCCAGTCTTATGGGAGATTTATAAATACATTCTTTCTACACAAGAGAATTTTAAAATGTAAATATAGGCATGCATTGATAAATACACATAACATTTTGATCACTATATAGTACATTAGACATGAAATTTTTATGCATGATACTTCTTTAAATGTTGGTCGTTGATCAGTGGCATAGGCCTATGATCGTCCAGATCGATTAACTGATAAACTTCTCCTTCATACACCTTCTTGAAGATAAATGGGCCCTCCTAGTTAGATACAAATTTGCCACCAATTTTTTTGTTTGGGGTGATTAGCCTACTCAACAGCAGGACTAATTTCCCTTCTTGAAATGATCGATAATGCACTATTCGATCAAATGATTTCACCATTTTTTATTGATAAATTTCTAAATTTTGTTGAACTTGCAGTCTAATCTCATCAAGCGCATCCAGCTCTTTCATTCTTAGACAAGCATTCTACTCTTGTGTGAGATCGTGCTGAATAGCTACCCGTAGTGATGGTAGTTCAATTTCCAATGGTAACACTACTTTGACTCCAAACACAAGTGAATAATGAGTAGCTTTAGTTGGCATTTTGTAAGTTGTACGATACGCCCATAATATTTTTTCAATCTTCGTATTCCATTCTCTTTTCTTCTTAGTGAGGATCTTATTTAACAATTTCACCAACATCTTGTTGAAGGCCTCCGCCAAGCTGCTTGCTCTAGGGTTGTATATGGATGACTATTGCCAAATGATTTTGTGTCGATCGATAAACTTGTAGATCTTTGTATTTTTGAAAGTCATATAATTATCTGAGATTATGCGGCTTGGCACGCTGAATCTATAGACAATATTATAGGTAAAGAAATTAACCATATGCTCGGATTTGACTTCTTTAAATGGAGCTGCTTCTGTCTACTTATAAAAGTAATTGGTTGCTGCCAAGATGAAGCGATATCCCACTCATGACGGTGGATCTATCAGTCCAATTATGTATGTGCCCCAGTATTTAAATGGCTATGATGCTACTATTAGGTATAGTGGATTTGACGGTTGATTTATAACATCATCATGGATCTGACACTCGTGGCTCCTCTTAGCATGATCAATATAATCTCTTACTATTGTCAGCCAATAGTAACTCATCCTTTTGACTTTAGCAGCCATCTTGGGACCTAACTGATGTGCTCCACAAAGCCCTTCATGGACTTCTGTTACCACTCTATCAGGTTCTTTAGTCTCTATGCATCTCAACCACATTTGATCAAAGGTTCAACAATACATCGTGTCGTTGACAAACACGTATCACAACATTCTTTTTCGAATTTGCGTAGCTAGGGATTTGCTTGTTGGGGATTTGTTTTCTTTAAGTAGTTGATGAATGACTGCCTTCAATCATTCTCTACTTTAATATCTAGGCAATGCTACCATAATTTTGAAGCTTGAATAACTTTACTTCTCTTGGCTACATGATATTCTTTCAAATAATTTTTCATAAGGATCTGATGGAGAGGCTGCGGTTCAATCAGAATTGTATCTTGCTGGCTTGAATCTGGTACTTCTTCTACCTTCAAAAATTATAACAGAGCTGGCTCCAAGACCTGACGGATGTAAACTCCAATAAATATAGGTCTCTTCTCATTGTTATTCATCATTTCCTTGGCAAATTTGACCAAACAATCGGATTTATCTTTCTATCCTCGAGAAATTAGAGCTATTTTAACATTTAGCACCTGCTTTAGGAGCTCAAGGGTTCGCCAGTGATAATGGGCCAATTCAAGCTTGTAAATCTTGTAAATGCATAGAACTTGATTTATTACAAGCTATGAATCTCTGAAGATTTGAAGATTTTGAATTTTGACATTGATTATGATTTCCAGTCCCGCTATTAGAGCTTCGTTCCAGTCCCGCTATTAGAGCTTCATTCTCATCTTTAGTATTGTCTGAGGTTCAGCTAAACTGAATGAAAATCTCATTATACCTCCTTTAGGTGTTATGAAAATGAGGCTAATGCTGGCTCAGACTCTCGCAAGATTTCGATGTTAAGCAGGTTTAATCGATAACGCCTTGTCGAAATATATCTTCCAAAATTGTAGTTTCTAATCTTCTTGATTGCATGATTTATTCATCGGGCAAATCATCATTGAGCGACGAGTCTGTTGAGATTGGATGTGTAGTAAGGAAATCTACCAAAGCTTGTTCCTTTACCACCTTCTTTGACATATACGTGATATTAAACTGTAGTGGTATCACTCCCCACCTGGCTATGTGACCTGCAATGCTGGTCTTGTCATCAAAAACTTTAGCAGATCGATATTTGATATCAAAGTAATTTTATGAGAGAGCATATAATGACGGAGTTTCTAAACAGCAAAAATCAATGCTAAGCAATGTTTTTTTATTGGAGAATAATGTATCTCTGCTCCAACCAACCACCGAATGATATAGTAGAGTGTATTCTTCTTACCTTCTTCATTATGTTGGGCTAATAATGCTCTTAGGGACTCTTCTTATGCTATCGTGTACATAAGAAGCTTCCTTGAAATTGGCACTACGAGAATGGGCAAATTTAATAAGTATCTTTTGATATGGTCTAATGCTTCCTAGCACTATTTGTCCCACTTGAAATGAACATATTTCTTCATCAATTTTAAGAATGGCTGACACCTACCCGATAGATTCTATATGAATCGCCAAATGAAGTTAGTGGAGATTTCTAGGAGGCGGCTTCTCCATGATCGCTTTGATTTTATTAGGGTCAATTTCTATACCTTAGTGACGAACAACGTATCCCAAGAATTTACCGGAGGAGACCCCAAAGATGCATTTGAGAGGATTCTTCTTCGGATCAAATTTTCTAATTCTCTTGAACACGATTCTTAGATCTTTCAGATAGTCCTTCTGATCCATACTCTTGACAACAAGGTTATCTACATAGCACTAAACCTTTTGGTGTATCAATTCATCAAGTATATGTGTCATTACCTGTTGATAGGTGGTTCCAATATTCTTCATGCAAAAGGGCTTGATTGTATAGCAGAATATGTCGATGAACATTCTGAACGATGTATGCTTTTCATCTTTATGCCCCATCTTAATTTGGTTGTAGCCCGATGATCTGTCCATAAAGGAGAATATATCATAGTTGGATGTGTTGTCAACTAGAAGTTCTGATACTGAGAGTAAGAAGTCATCTTTCGGACATGTCTTGTTAAGGTCCCTAAAGTCAATGCATATATGGATCTAATCATTCTTCTTCTTTACGGGAACAATGTTGGATATCTAATTTGCATACTTTTCTTCAATAACAAAGCTTGCATCTATGAGCTTCTTCGTCTCTAGAGTCACCTGCTCTTCAATCACCAATCTCGTTCTCCTCAGAGCTTATTTAACTTATATCGTATATGGTTTAATGGCAAGACTTTGAATTGCTACGTCAAGATATAAGTCAAGCATCTCAGCATATATCCAGTCAAAGCAGTCCCTAAATTTATAAAGGAATTCTTTTATTTTTTTCATTTGGTCTTCTGATAGAACGTCACTAATGAAGATTGGGAGAGGATCTTCCTAAGTCCGAGAAGATATAGTTGAATAGAAATGAGATTTCTTGAAGGATTCTTTAAGATTTTGACCATCGAGAACATTTTCTATAGAGGTCTTCTTTGGACCCACTTCTGATAAATTTCATTAATGTCAGATCACTAGTGGTACACACTAGATGTCACACATTCTTTTGTATATATATTTTTTCTAGAAATGTTCATCTCTATATTTTGTTTCCCTTACATTAAAATCTTTTGACAGTGGATTCTTGGATATCAATCCAAGTATCACACCCCGATGCTCACCGTACATATCTTGATTCTTTGTTTGCTCTACCATCATAATAGATGGTTTCTTTTCAGCCTATAGGGGCTTTTTAGTGATGGCTTTTTAGACATAGGGACCAAGTGTCACACCTTGATTTCACCATATAGAGCTTAGCATTATCATTTTTTTTTGCTATTATTATAACACTTAGATGACCAGACAAAGATGAAAAGAGAAATTAAATCCCAGTGGAGCTGTCAGAAATCTATGGGCACCAAAAATTTGGCCCCACCCTCCACCACGTTGCTTTTTTGGGGTAGTTTTAACGGATTAAGTTTTGCGATAAATTTTGGGAAGATAGGTGAGTTTGTCGATAAGATAATACCCAGAGATTTCGTCCTCATTTTGTGAGGACTTTTTGATCTTAGTTTTGGTTTCATATAGGCACAAGCCCCTATATTTAATTACCCGTCTCCGTAATGAGAGAGAACTTTTGATTACGTCTAGTTATCAATCAGAAACATAAAAATATGTGATATCTGGAATGTAGTAGCAACATGGGCTTGGGTATTAGAAGTTTGAAATTTTGATATTTAAAAATTTAAAATTTCACCATCTTGTACTTGAAGTGAATGGTGGGGGAATGGATAATGGCCCCGATCAATATCCTATGGTTTTGTAATCTTGGGCCATCGTGATCCCCGGTCTACTTTGTCAGTGGAGGTAGTCGACCTAACATGACAGAAGAATCATTGTCGGCAATCATGGTTGCTTCATCTAAGGGTATCTTGTAGACCGGGGTGGGTGTTTGTCTAAGGGTCCAAATTTGAATCCACCTTAGCTAACAGAGGGCTTTGTGCCCTTTTGATTATATTCTATTGATTCATATCTCAAGGATTAGATGCCAATTAGGAATGTAATAGCTCTGGCCATAATTGTTATCTCGTAGTACCCTTTGGTGGCAGAACCACTCGGTTCAGAGGACCTCGAGTCATAGCCATTTATCTACAGTTCCATTTTGCAACGAAACTACCATTAGAAGACATGTACCATATTCTTACTAGTAGAAGATTATTTTATAATGGATCTTAGTCATATTTTCAACTAGGCATTAGCTCTTTGTGAGCTGAAGTAAATTTAAATTTATCCATCATGATAAATTGTTTTAGAGAGTGGATGAATTTTGTTTTAAGTGATTAGATAGGTTTATTTCAATTTTAAATATTTTTGGTTTTTATAATTTTTTGAGTTGTTGGTTTTGAATTTGGTGGGTATTTGGGTGGCATTTTAGAATATTTAGAATTAACTCCTTCGGTTGAGATCTGCATTCAACACGGTCATCATCGGGGTGTTTGTGATCATTTCTATTTGTGGATTGAATCTTGTCGATTCTGTCTACTGGTCGACAGAGGTTTGGGCTCGTTGGTTGTATGTTCTTATTGATGGATTTCTTTTATCATAGACCTTGAAGATCTTATATGAACGTATCAAACATATATTTCAGTCCACCCCTTGAGCGTATAACTATGTGATAATCTAAGCCACGTCAACTCCTATCTATCCATATAGAAGGATCGGGCTCGAATTATGGTTTATTTATTGACTCGTGCAGCATCCCTAGTCATTACGTTTATACTAATGAAATGCTCACAGGGGCCCATACGGGTTTTGTGATTGCACTAACCCTTTTTGTGTACATATGTGTATACAAATTACGATGCATGGCGGGGGTATTTTAAACATTTGACAGATCTTCTACGATAGCTCGTAGAAGTTTACATTTGTCTTAGTACTTTGATATTTACCCATAGGTAGCATGTTGAGTGTACGATGGGTCTTCTATAGTGGCTTGTACGTGCTTGTGTACACCATATATTTTTCACCTTTGCTTGCAAGTTTCTATAATGATTTGATCTGACTTTCTCTCTCTAGAGCTCATATAGGAATCAATAAGCCATCATCATCATTTTCTACTATTGGCTTAAATAAAGAATTAATCATTTCAACATTGGGTGATTGTGTTCTTACTGATGTTTTGTACCTCGACATTGGTAACCACTGCCTTGAAATAACAACTTATTATTTTACTTCATATCGGACTCTCCTAGTTGTGACTGACACGTTGAATGTGAAATGGGCCTTCTACAGTATCATTGAATCTTTCTGATTATGTGGGATCTATATGTTCCATAACGTGTTACATTTATCACCTATGTATGTCCGTAGGAGATTACCTTATGCCTGTGATATATCTATCAATGTTCCATGTAGGTTCACATTTACTATAATTCTCCTTATATTCGCTTATAAGTAGTATGTTGCTTGTATGGCAGATAATATTTTTAACAAATAATAAATGCTTGCATTTAATGCATTTTGACCATTTCTCTTACAAGGAATCAGTGTATTAGGTATCTACTAGATCTTTCATAAGAGTTTGTAGCTGTTTGTATATCGGTCAGTGTTGGCTCTATAACTTTTGTTATTAATGGAGGTTCTAATAACTTCTTGATTATCCCTCTAGCAATAAGCTCTAGTTTATCACAATGAAGATTATGGTTCCTTACATTAACAAATGCATGGTCATTGATAAGCGTGCCTTGTAAAGATAATAGATCTCCAAGCTTTACTTATGAGCATATCATAGCACCACTCAAGAATGAATGATTGTATGTATTTGGAATGACCATTTGAAAGATTTCTATGGGCATCATCCTTAAGTCTTACCCATAGTGCATTTGAATGTTTTCATCATTTACCATATTTTCATTCATCTTCTCATGAAAATGATTGACGCAGTCATTATGATTTATTCCTCATTGTTCAAAGAATCAATGCCGAAATGCATAAGTCTCTTCTCATTTATTTGTTTTCTATTGTGTCATTCTTAAGATCCATTAATCTCATTCTTAAGATCCATTAATCCCATTTATATCCAAGTTCCAAGTTATTTTATTCAAGTTTAAGTTCAATTTGTTGTTGATTGTTCAAGTCAAATTAAAGTTCCTTATTGTTCAAATTTTGTTCAAGTCTGAGTTCATGTTGAGTGTAGTTCTAGTTCATGTCCACTACGGTCCAAAATAGTCTTCTTTGAAAGTTCGTTAGGGATGTTAAGCCCTATGAACTTAGTCCCAAGCTAACCAAGAGGGGGGTGAATTGATATTTTAAAAAATTCTTTTCACAAAGAATAAAAATCACATAAACCAAAATCACACCACGAGAAAAATAAACAATGCGGAAATTAAAGTGCGGAAGAAAGAAAACAATAACACAGAGATTTATATTGGTTTGGTCAACTTGACCTACGTCCACTCCTTGGAGGCACCCTCCAAGTATTGCACTAAAAACGTGACTCTCCTTTAGCCCCCACAGCTAGGCGGAGAAGCCTTTACAAGAACCTCCTTTTTGTCACCCCGGCAAGGCAGACAACCTATCTCATTTTTCTTCCTTCTGAAGCTGGCAGAGAACCAACAACCAGATGCTGACTCCTTACCTCTACCGACCCTTCCACGAACGAAAAACTCTAGACGAAGAAGAAGCATATCGATCCTTGAAGCAACCCTTGTGAATCCCCTCACAAGCTCCCCCAAACAAGATCCTCTCTCTCTCTCCCTCTCTCTCTTTCTCTCCTCAAGGCCTTCTCAGGTCAAGGAAGCAGCAAAAAGGTTGTTCAAAACGTTGAACAAAAGCTCTTCAAACGTTGAACAAGAGCTCTTAAATAGAAGAGCTTCAAAGGAGCTCATTAATTGCAAGTTGCTGACAATATCGTCTAGGCCGATAAGAACATTGGCCTTGCTGATCAGTACAAATCTCAGAATATCGGCCAGAGCATCATCCTGAATGCAAACTGGATGATTTAAAATTGGCTTGATCATCCCGGCCAATTAGTTCAAATCAGAGAAAAATCGTCCAGAGCATCGCCCTGAATTCAAGCTGGCTGATATTTATCGTCCTGAAGTAACTAAGGTTTTTTTAATAGATCGTCCTGGCCGATCCTGCGATCGTCCAGGACGATATGATTGTATCAATCATCCTTAATTACTCCCTCGATTTCCTGATCAATTAAGACATAATTTGTGAATATCATCTAGGCCGATTATTTAAAAAAATAGTATACCTTAATTATCTATGGCGGCAACTTCTTTCTATTTTGAGCTTATCGTCCTGGCTGATACACATATCATCCAGGCCGATCTGTTAATGACGGCTGCCTTAATTAAGAATCCATATTTAGACTTTCTGTTTTAAGCCTGATCGTCCAGGACGATGTAAATATCGTCCTGGCCGATATGAGTAAAAATAGAAATTCTAATTCTCTCAAGTGTGTGTGTAGGGTTACTTAACATCAGTCTCTTTGACCATTACAAATAGACTCAAGAAAAGAAAAAATAAAGTACAGACTGACTCAACCCTAAACCTACGCAATCTTGAACTGGCTTTGTTTGTTCGTCCGATCTTCGATTCCTAAAAAGTTAGAAGCAACATGCAGTCTAAGAGAATCAATAGTGTTTGTCAATCATTAAAACATAAGTCATAAAAATAGATTTGCAACAATCTCTCCCTTTTTGATGATGACAAAATACTACGAAGACAATTAGCAAAAAAATTTCAGGATCGACAAGTGTAAAAACATCATTAACTTCTCCCCCTTTTGACATATCAAAAAGGAGGAGGGAACACAAAAGAGCAAATCACAAATTTTTTTTTTAAACCAAGGCATGAAAATGATGTAGTATTTCATGTGATTAATTTAAAAACTTGTGAGTTAATGAGTTACCAATCTCAACCATCCATAGAATAGTAGAATATCCAGTCATGGTTACCCTTAGCTCAGACGTTTTCTTAGGGTAGAATCGTCTTTTGAAATCATTGACCTAACTCAAATAATTAATTGGATATGAGAAAAAGAATACATCCATCACTTGGTTTAAGAAAAAACTATCTTTATAAAATAATGAACCAAAGTAAATATGTCACGATCGCAAAACAATCGAAATCAAGTCTTTGAGAGCCCAAACTTCTAAGTTCTAAATGATATAAAAAGAGAGAATAGCTTGCTTTTGAGTGGACTCATTTTATGCCTCTTGTCAATTTAGTGGCGTTTTGCACATCTTTTTATAGATTTTTCAATTTTGGCGTCTTTGCGCTTCTGTTGGCATCATTGGCCAAAATTTTTTTATTTTTGCAAGCTACATTCTCTTTTATAACCACTTAAAAGAAATCTTAGTTGTGAATATATCTTCTCAGATATTAGAGAATAGGAGCTCTCTCTAACATAAGGAAGAATTACCACAAATATAATTAATAATCAAAGACAAGAGTAACGAGGGATCTTGATGTGATAAAAAACTTTAAACATTATAAATACAAAATAGATTTGCTTAAGCAAGCTTAAGAAAAGATCTCAATTTCATAAACAATCTTTAATTTGAGATAGATTTTTGATAAGAAAAGAAAATTATGCCACTAAAATAGGTTAGAGAAAGAGACACAATCACAAAATATTTTTACCATCTAGAAGATTAAGAGATGAAAACCACATTGACTACAAATTAAAAAAAAAACAAGGGCATGGAATATGTTATCATTTCAGCAATGATTTTGAAAACTAAGTAAGAGAAAGAAAAAAAGCAAAGGAAAGTAAAACACACCAAAAACTAAAAAATAAATAACTAAAACAAAAGAAAGTAACTAAAAGATTAAGTTTCATGCAGTTATGTCAATCACACCCAATCTGGTCCTTAAAGAACTGAAAGTGTCGAAGGCCAGTGGTTTAGTAAAGATGTCAGCCAATTGATTTTCAGTTGTCACATGGTGTAACTCAATGTCTCCCTTAGTCACATGATCTCTAATGAAGTGATGTCTAATGTCAATGTGCTTAGTCCTTGAATGTTGGATAGGATTCTTAGATATGCATATGGCACTAGTGTTGTCACAAAAGATTGAGATGGTGCCTACATGTAATCCTAAATCCAATACCTGTTGTTTCAATCAAAGGACTTGGGCCACACCACTTCCAAGAGCAATGTACTCAGCTTCAGCAGTGGAAAGTGCAACAGAGTTTTTCTTCTTACTAGACCAAGAGACCAAAGATTGTCTAATGAATTGACAAGTTCCTGAAGTACTTTTTCTATCCACCTTGCATCTTGCAAAATCAGAGTCAGAAAATCCAATAATCTGAAAAGAAGTGCTGTCTAGGGTACCAAATCCCTAAGCCTTGTGTCCCCAAAAGGTATCTAAAAATTCTCTTAACAGCAGTCAGGTGAGACTCCTTAGGGTCAGCTTGAAATCTAGCACAAAGAAAAACACTAAACTTGATATCAGGTTGGCTCGCAGTCAAGTAAAGTAAAGATTCAATCATGCCTCTATACTTCTTCTGATCAACAGACTTACCACTTGGGTCCTTATCCAATGTAGCACTAGAAGTCATGGGAGTGTTAATTGGCTTGGCTTTGTCCATCTCATACTTCTTCAAAATGTCCTTTATGTATTTTGTTTGATTTAAAAAGGTTTCATCATCCAATTGTTTTATACTAAACCCCAAAAAGTAGGATAACTCTCCCATCAAACTCATCTCAAACTCTCTACTCATTATTTTATAAAAATTATCACATAATTTCTTATTAGAGGATCCAAAGAGTATATCATCCACATAAATCTGAACAATTAGTAAATCATCTCCAACTCTCCTAAGAAAAAGGGTGGTGTCTACGCTCCTCTTGACAAACTCCCTCTCTAGTAAGAATGTGCTAAGCCTCTCATACCAAGCTCTTGGTGCCTTCTTTAAACCATACAAAGCCTTTTTTAATTTAAAAATATGATTTGGAAATTGGGAACTCTCAAAACCTGAGGGTTGTTCTACAAATACATCTTCTTTTATTTCCCCATTTAAAAAGCACTCTTGACATCCATTTGAAAAATATTAAATCCTTTATAACATGCAAAGGTTAATAGCACTCTAATGGCTTCCAATCTAGCTACAGGGGCAAAAGTCTCCTCAAAGTCTATTCCTTCTATTTGATTGTACCCATTAGCCACCAATCTTGCTTTATTCCTAACCACCCCTCCTGAATCATTCACCTTGTTCTTAAAGACCCACTTTGTTCCAACTACACTTTGTCCCTTAGGTCTTTCAACAAGCTCCCAAACATCATTTCTAACAAATTGATTCAATTCTTCTTGCATTACTAAAATTCAAAACACATCAGTAAGGGCTTGGTGAATGGTGGTGAGTTCAATCATTGAGATAAAGGTAGAGTGGTTCACCTCCTTCCTAAGTCCATATATAGTCTTAACTCCACTAGAAGGGCCTCCTAAGATCAAATCCTTGGGGTGACTTGTAGAGTATCTCTAATCTCTAGGCAAAGTGTGTGAAGGTCCAACCCTTTTCATTCAAATCAAAGTTTTCTACTCCTTAGGTAACTTCTCCTACTCCGTAATTAATTTGGTGTTCTACCCCCTTCCCCAAATTTTCTACTCCACTAGTAATCTCTCCAATCTCATCATCATTCTCAACTCCATGTTTCTTAGGATCAGACTCATCAAATACTACATGGGTTTTCTCTTCCACCATTAAAGTTATCTTTTTAAACACCCTAAAAGACTTCCCAACACTAGAATATCCCAAGAATACTCCTTCATCATATTTAGGATCAAAATTTCTCAAGTGAGACTTCCCATTGTTGTGAAGAAAAACCTTACAACCAAAGACATGAACATGGGAAAGATTAGGTGTCCTACCCTTATGGATCTCATAGGGTGTCTTTTCTAATTTGGCTCTAACATTCACCCTGTTTAACACATAGCAAGCTATGTTAACCGCTTCAGCCCAAAAGTATTTTGGAAGTGAATACTCAGCAAGCATGGCTCTAGCGGCTTCCACCAAAGCCCGGTTCTTCCTTTCACCTATCCCATTCTGCTGAGGGGTCCTAGGAGCTAAAACATTATGGCTAATCCCCTCGTCATCACAAAAATATCTAAATCTTTCATTCTCAAACTCTCCCCCATGATCACTATAGATGGTCAAAATCTCACAACCTAGTTTTTTTGAATCCAAGTAGAAAATGTTTTAAACTCCTCAAAAGACTCATTTTTATGTGAAAGAAATCTAGTCCAAGTGAACCTCGAGTAGTCATCAACAATCACAAATCCATAGACTTTCTCTCCCAGGCTGGCAGTGCTAATGGGTCCAAACAAATCTATGTGAAGGACTTCTAAAGTTCTAGAGGTGCTAATGTCCTTAATGGGGTGAAAGGTGGAGTGAACTTGCTTTCCTAGTTGACAGACTTCATAAAGGTGGTCTTTTGAAAACTTGAGTTTGGGGACACCTCTAACTAGGTCTTTTTGGGTCACTTTCCTAAGGGTTTTCATACTTGCATGACAAAGTCTCCGATGCCACAATCATGAATTATCAATCACTATTTTTAAGTAAAATGAAGCAGCACATTCAATGTTATTTAAATCAAGCATGTAGACATTGTTGATCCTCTTTCCCTGCAAAATAGTGTTATTACTTAAACTTACAATGCATGAATTTGCAAAGAATTGCACGATGAAGCCTTTGTCACAGAGTTGACTGATGCTGAGCAAGTTGTTCTTCAATCCATCTACAAGCAAAACATTTTCAATCATAAGGTTCTTGGAATTACTAATTATACCTACGCCTACCACCTTCTTGGCGGTGTTGTCTCCAAGAGTAACCTTGCCTCCAGTCCTGGACTCTAGTATAACAAACTGGTTGGCATCACCAGTCATATGTCGAGAGCATCCACTGTCCAGGTACCACATACTCTCACGAGGCCTTTTGTGAGAGCCCTCCTGCAAAATTATCAAATGTTAGATTTAGGAACCCAAGTAGGTTTGGGTTTCTTCTTATGAAGCGTAGAATGCAATGCATGTGTGATATGCTGTGGATCATGCACCTTAGGTCTCCACACCCAATGTGTACTATGATGTACTGTACAAGTGTGTGAGATGTGTCCTAGCAAGCCACATGAAAAACATCTAACTCCAGGAAAAAGATTTCTTAAGTGGTTTGAGTTATAATGCCTCTTCCTAGGTTTTGACAATTGATTAAAAGTAGGTGCCATCCTAGTTTTCTTACATGTTTCTAATTCATTTTGAATCTTCAAATTTGTGCTTTTTAATACCTCATTTTCAATCCTCAAATTTTTCCCCGTCTCTTTAGACTTCTTAAAATCAGATTCAAGTGATGTGTGTGAAACTTTTAATGCATCATGCTTTTCAACTAATTCATAATGATTTTTATTTAACTCATCAAATTTATCAAGTAAAGTCATATGATTTGAATCAATCATTTGATGGCCTTTAGTCAAAATTTCATGCTCTTTTTGTAGGTTCAAAAATTATAATTTCAAGCTAGCATGTGTTTTCTTTAATTTCCTATATGATGCATAAATTTTTTCTGAAACTTCAAGAAGTTGATCGTAGGAAAGTTCACATACCTCTTCTTGATCAGGATTATCATCTGCCATCAAGCACAATTTTGATGTCTCATCTTCTGGTTCCGTCTCTGATGAGTCCGATGCCGAATCCGCCCAAAATGCTTTTTGTACTCTCATCTTGTCCTTCCTTAGCTTAGGTTTCTTCTCACCCTTTTCTTTGCTTAAGTGATCTTTAAGTGTCAGGCAATCAGTTCTCACATGTCCTGGTTTCCTGCATTCATAATAAACAACATCAGAAGATCCTTTAACATGTTTATGATCCTTACATTTTCTCCAATTTTGATGATGCTTTTGTTTCTTCCTTAGAAAACTTTTGAATTGTCTTGTGATGAAGGCAACTTCATCGCTTTCAGACCTAGAAGATTCAGAATCCGATTTGTGCACCCTTAGTGCAAATGTTTTCTCCTTCTTCTTCTCACCTGCATCAAGATTTCTTTGATTCACCCCTTGCTCGTAAGCAATGAGTGAGCAAAGTAAGTTATCAATAGAATAAGTGTTCAAATCCTTAGATTCAGTGATTGCAGTGATTTTAGCATCATATGACGAAGGCAAGCATCTCAAAATCTTGTTTATTTTTTCAAAGTTTGAAAGTTCTCTTTTTAGTGCAAGCAAAGAAGTACTATCTGAGTAAACCTAGTGTACATGTCAGAAATTGATTCATGAGGTTTCATACAAAAAAGTTCGTAATCATGCAAGAGAATATTTAAACAGGATTGTTTAACCTCATTAGTGCCTTCATAGGTGATACACAATTTATCCCAAATTTCTTTACCAGTTTTGCAAGTGGAGACACGCATGTAATCTTCAGATTTTAAAGCATTGAAAAAATAGTTTAAACATTTTGCATTCAATTGAGCTAAATCTCGTTCATCGAAAGTCCATTCAATAAAAGCAACTTCAGTTTTAACACCATTAATTTTACGAGAAGGTGAAGAATAACCTTCTTTGATAAGTATCCACATGCGATAATCAGTAGATTGTAAAAATGTTGACATGCGGGTTTTTCAAAAATCAAAAGGTAAGTTGTCAAACAAGGGAGGTCTGTAATTGAATAACCTTCTGTAGTGTTATAATTCCCAAGGTTAGCCATGAATCTAATTCAAAAAGATTTCAAACTTAAATTTTCGAATCCCGCTCTGATACTACTTGAAAGTTCGTTAGAGATGTTAAGCCCTATGAACTTAGTCCCAAGCTAACCAAGAGGGGTGTGAATTGGTATTTTAAAAAATTCTTTTCACAAAGAACAAAAAATCACATAAACTAAAATCACACCACGAGAAAAATAAACAATGCAGAAATTAAAGTGCGAAAGCAAGAAAACAATAAAACAGAGATTTATAGTGGTTCGGTCAACTTGACCTAAGTCCACTCCTTGGAGGCACCCTCCAAGTATTGCACTACAAACGTGACTCTCCTGTAGCCCCCACAGCTAGGCGGAGAAGCCTTTACAAGAACCTCCTTTTTGCCACCCCGATAAGGCAGAGAACCTATCTCCTTTTGCTTCCTCTTGAAGCTGGCAGAGAACCAGCAACCAGATGCTGACTCCTTACCTCTACCGACCCTTCCACGGACGAGAAACTCTAGACGAAGAAGAAGCAGAGCGATCCTTGAAGCAACCCTAGTGAATCCCCTCACAAGATCCTCTTTCTCTCCCTCTCTCTCTTTCTCTCCTCATGGCCTTCTCAGGTCAATGCAGCAGCAAAAAGGTTGTTTAAAATGTTGAACAAGAGCTCTTAAATAGAAGAGCTTCAAAGGAGCTCATTAATTGCAAGTTGCTGACAATATCGTCCAGGCCGATCAGTACAAATCTCAGAAGATTGGCCAGAGCATCACCCTGAATACAAACTGGATAATTTAAAATTGGCTTGATCGTCCAGGACGATCTCACGATCATCCCGTCCGATCAGTTCAAATCACAGGAAAATCGTCTAGAGCATCGCCTTGAATTCGAGTTGGCCGATATTTACCGTCCTGAAGTAACTAAGGTATATTGAATAGATCGTCCTGGCCGATCTTGCGATCGTCCAGGATGATATCATCATATCAATCATCCTTAATTAGTCCCTTGATTTCCTTATCAATTAAGGCATAATTTATGAATATCTTCCAGGCCAATCAATGATCGTCCTAGCTGATTATTTAAAAATACAGTATACCTTAATTGTCTATGGTGGCAACTTCTTTCTATTTTGAGCTTATCTTCCTGGCCGATACACGTATCATCCAGGCCGATCTGTTAATGATGACTGCCTTACTTAAGAATCCATATTTAGACTTTCTGTTTTAAGCCTGATCGTCCAGGATGATGTAAATATCGTCCTGGCCGATATGAGTAAAAACAGGAATTCTAATTCTCTCAAGTGTGTGTGTGTAGGGTTACTTAGCATCAGTCTCTTTGACCATTACAAATAGACTCAAGAAGAGAAAAAATAAAGTACAGACTGACTCAACCCTAAACCTACACAATCTTGAACTAGCTTCATTTGTTCGTCCGATCTTCGATTACTGAAAAGTTAGAAGCAACATGAAGTCCAAAAGAATCAATAGTGTTTGTCAATCATCAAAACATAAGTCATGAAAATAGATTTGCAACATTCTTGCAGTTTGTTCAAATGTTCAATCAAATGTTCAAACCTTTGTTCATCTCATTTTATTTTCAAATCAAATGCAAGTTCAAGATCGAGCTCGTTTGGTTGTTGTGTTGTAGAACTAGTGGATGTGTGTGGTATGATACTAGTGTATGTTCCCACTTGATCTACTTCGCCCCTCAAGATATCCACACTTAGATCCTCTAGGTGTATGTATTATAATGGAAAATATGTCTCGTCATCTATGAACCACTCATTATCAGATGCCACATCATCACATACCAATGGGTCCTCATAATCCTTAAACCCCTTGTTCCTTAACCTCTTATCTCGCAATCTCTTGTTGTGCATAATATACACAAGGGATTCATTCTGAATGTTGAAAGTCGATTTCTTCTCTTTATTTGCACTTGATTATATGTACTCCAGTTTCGCTCACACCCAGAAGAAGAACAAGTGAGGCCCAAAATTCTAACAACAAAACTCTGAACTCAGGGGTGGAATCCCCAAATTCGATCAACCATTCAACTATTTTCAAGAAGAAAAATGATAATCATAACATATTAAAGTGGTATACATTTACAAAAATTAAAATATTTGGAGACCGTTTGACAATAGTTGATTTTACTGCTTACAGACCAAAAAATACATCCTTATTCAGAAATAGAACAAGTTGTAAATCTGCAAGCTCCCTGACAGTCTGATCTGGTATTAGTCGTTCTATGTAATGATACAAGCTGAGCTTCTCCTCCGGGTTTGAGGATTTCCTCTCTAAATATTTAAATTGAGTATTGACATAATACGCCGCTACATGTAGATGACAGTGTAACTGGACCTCCCACCGAGCATCAATGATATCCCAAACCTCTCTATAACTTACCTCCTCTCCTCCCAAGTTATGTGCAATCAAATCCTTTGCCTCATCCATAACATTATAAATAAAACTCATAGCTGGTTTCTTCTCGGCATCCACTAAACATAGAACTTATACCAAGGGTCTTGTGCTCAATATGACATAGGTCACAGTAGCAAAAAATTTATCATTTAGAATTAGCCTTTGTATTTCCTTCCCCTCAGTTTTCTTCCCTCATGTAAAATTAAGCCATTGTGTTGATGTAAACATTACTTCAAGAGGTTGTCTCATATCCAGTAGGCTTTGCAGTGTCAAATAAGATGTGGCAAACCTGTAGAATAAACTTGCATTAGGAATTGAAAATGATTTGTGATGCATAAATGTAATAACGAACCTAGTAGTTGCAGGGCAAATGATTTCCTTCTTTGAAAACTTTCTCATTAAGGCTAAGACTCATGAGTGGTTGTAGATGAACTTTTTGATCTTCTTTGCCCTAGAAAGAGCGCTCTTGTGTTGAGGTAAATCACCAAATTTCTCTGATATGAGATCAACACAGTATGCTACGTAGGGGGTCTAACACATGTGTTTTCTCTTCTCCATCAACATCTGACCAGCTGCTTTGTATACACTGCATTGTCAGTCACCACATGAATAGCCAATTGCTCCCCAATCTCCTCAACAACCCCATCTATTAAATTGAAAATGAATTCAGCATTTTTAACCTCATATGAAGCTTCAACTTGTCATAAAATCATCGTTCTGTATGGATTGTTACAAGGATATTAATCAAGCTCCTACTTTTCATGTTAGACTATCCATCTGACATAATGGTAACACCAGTCTCAATTCATGTCCGTTTAATCTCATCAATGCACTGCTCTGTGTTCTGCAGCTCCTTTAAAATCCATGTTCATAACTCGTACATGGAAGGTGCCTTCAACCCTCTCCCATACAACCCTACAGTCTGCAGCATATTGAAGTAGGCCAGCGATGTCGCAACATTAAATAGTATGACATTCTAAAAAAAAAAATCTGTCAATATCAATGCAAACCTGCCGTTGACCCTCTCTGGTACCAACTGCAAGCATCATCTATGCTTTCCTTATATCCTCTCCTGGATTAGTCATATACTGGTGCATAGGACCCCGTGCAACTCTATTATGTATAGTGGAGGAAGAGCCCTTTCCACTCTCGCTCCCGAAGTAAGCACCATGTTCGACCATTTCATCAAATTTCTCATGTTGTAAATGTTTTGTTATCGTACTCTTTTTCATATAAGCTGTTATTTTCTCCACGTTATCTAGAACATTCACATAAGGTGCTACATTCTTATGTGAGCCGAATAAGTTTTTCTTTATGCGAGTTACTCCTCTTTTCACCACCTTATCACAAAAATTGCATTTTAAATACACATATATCTTCTCACAGCCTCCTACATCAACTTGCACACTATATTTTCAAGAAGGGTCACACCGCAATGACGTATTTTTTCTTTTCCTTACCTCTAACCATATTTTCTAATGCACAAATGCGAAAACAAACAAAACATCTCAAAAAATAAAAAACCCTAGATTTTTCTTCACTTTGTAATTCAAAAGCTTTCTAAGGAAGAATCAACATCTCCATGAGAAGTGGAATAATGGTAAGGGTAGAAAAAATTATAAATGTTCTTTTGATATAGTTTATTTTGAATGCAGGAAGCCATGATACATTAAAATTGATTGTCCTACACTTAAAGCTTACTAAAGTAAGGAGAAGGGTAAGGAGAAACCCAAGTTCAAGAAGAATAAGAAGCGGTTCCAAAAGGCATTATGAGCGGATTCTACATCTAACTCCTCTGAGACTGAAGCTGAGGAGGAGATAACAAACTTGTGGTTGATGGCTGATGATTATCTTGGTCAATCTGAATAAGAAGAGGCATGTGAACTAAGCTATGAACAATTATTTGAAGTTTGTGAGAAAATTCATGCATCATATAGGAAACTTAAGAAATTACATGCTAGCTTGAAGTTGAAGTTTTTAAATCTGTAAAAAAGAGCATGAAATTCTATTTAAAGACCACTCTACAATTGATAGCAATCACATGTCATTACTTGATGAGTTAAATAAAAAATATTCTGACTTGGTCATTGAGCATGATTCATTGAAAGCATCCAACATTCACTTGAAATAGATTTTAAAACATATATGGATGAATCTGAAAGTATGGACCACTATTTAAAGTTTGATAAGGAGATTTTAGAAAGGGCTAACTCAATGTTTAAAGCTGAATTAAAAGCACTTGAGGAAAATAAGACTACACTTACACCTGATCCAAAGCCAAAACCTAGGAAGAGGCACTATAACCCGAACAAATTAGTAAACCTTTTTTATGGAGTTAGATATTTGTTTTGTGGCATGCTAGGATACATTTCACACACTTGCACTGTTCACTGTAATACACATTGGGTGTGGAGATCCAAAATGCATGATTCACAGACATAACACACATGCATTGCATTCTTCTTTATATAAGAACAGACCCAAACTTATTTGTGTTCCTAAATCTGACTTTTGATATTTTTGAAGCCTTGCTCTCACAAAAATCCTAATGAGAGCATGTGGTACCTGGATAGCAGAGGCTCGTGACACATAATTGCATAAACATGTTACTTAATAAATTCTGATTTGCATGTTTTCTGATCTTTTGCTCGTTATTTTTCTATTCTTTTTTGTTTTGAATATTGATTTTTTTTGTTGTTATTTTATAGTATTTTCTTCTCTGATGTTCTTATTTTTTAGCTTTTTCTTTGTGATAACTGTTGAAACAATATTTTATGCATTATTTTTGCTTTTAAAAATTTGTAGTCAATATTTGATATCCCTAAATCAGTTAAAAAGAGAAACACTGTTGATTATTTTCCCCTCTCTAACCTCTTTTAGTAGTATAATTTTCTTTTCTAAACAAAAGATATCTCAAATTAACAACTGGATTTTACGATTGAGATCTTTTCTATCTTGTTTCAGTAATCTATCTTATATATATAATGTTCGAAGTCTTTATATTACTTTCAAATTTTTCGTAATCTTGTTGTTGCATTTATCATATGATTTGATTCTATTTTGTGGTTTATTCTTCTTTATATTAGAGAGTGAGTTTTTTCTCTAATATCTATAAGATATGCTCACAATTGTGAGTATTTAAGAGTTTTGAAAAAGGATTTGGCTTTCAAACAATGACAATGGCATAAAATGAGCCCCAAAAAGAATAAAAACTAAAAAGATGTGCTATGATTACCATAAAAGAATTGAAAGATACACAAAGAGTATCAAAAATCATAAGATGCGCAAAGTGCGCTAATCAATTTACAAGAGGCATAAAATGAGCCCACAAAAGGCAAGCTTCCTTCTTTTTCAAATCTTTAAATCTTAGAAGAATTCATCTGTCACTTGATATTTTCAAAGGCTTGATTTCAAATTTTGTGATTGTGATAAATTACTTTCTTATATTATTCTATAAGATATTTTTTTTGAAACTAAGTTTTGAATGGATCTCTTTTTCTTATCCAATTGATTTTTCTACGTTAGATATTTTGTTTTCAAAAGACAATTTTGCCCTAAGAGAAGTCCGAGCAAGGGCTAAAAGAATTGGCTATTTTAGCATTTTTAGGATTTCGACGATGTTAACTCACTATTATTATAACTTTTTTAATTCAATCACATGGAGACTTTATTATATTCATTCTTTGATAAAAAAAAAACTTTGCTTTCGTTCTTTTTTTTTCATCTTCTATTATGTTTTTTCTATCTGATTTTTCTCCTTTTTGTGATGTCAAAAGGGGGAATAGTGGGTTGGTTGAGTTATTTCGTTGTATTAATTTACTTCTGTTCATGTTTTATTTAATTTTGATTATTTTCCATCATAAAAATGGAGATATTATTGCGAATCTGATTTTAAGGAATATAACTTTGATGATAGCAAACAATTTTGTTTTTCTACGATTGTCTTGCCTACTAACATTTCAGGTCCACAAGATCAAATTGCAAATCAAACCAGCTCAAGATTGGTAGATTAGGACTGAGTCAGCTTGTAATGTACGTCAAATGTATTTTACCTTTTCTTGAGTCCATTTTAACAATGTGTGTCCTGATGCTTGGTTGGAAAAATTTTGTCTCACCACGCAGATTTGGATTTTCTCCTATTTTGTAATCGAATACTACATTGAGAATAAAGTACAGTCTCGAGAGGCCGACAAAAAATTTTACAATGGATTCAATATCAAAATAGGGTTTTGAAAATTGATATTTCTATAATCAAACATAGTTCAAAGAATAGCATATCATCTCAAAAGATGAAAATGAAATTCTATAGAATATGTTTAAAGATAGAAATACGGTTTTTTAAAAAAAGTTTATTCATTCTTTTATTTAGATATGGCAAGAAGAATATTATATCATCTTAAAAGACGAACATAACATTCTTCAAGATATCCAAAAGCGAGAATGAGTTTTATAAAATTCATTATTTCTAAAGTTGAATATAACAAGTATAATATTATATTATCTGAAAAGATAATAATAACATTTTACAAGTCTATTCAAAATTAGAAATAAGGTTTTAAAAATATCTACGTTTCCAAAGATTCTTCCCTTGTTTTATACGAATAAAACAAGGTTTATTTTAGTCTGGGTTCTCAAATCCCTCTAGGAGCAAGCTCCTATAGTTAATTACATCCTAGGAGGAATACTCCTAAGAAAACTCTCGATTAAAGCAGTGATTTCATACCCTTTTGACTACAAAGTAGAAGACAAGGAACAGAAGTAAAGATTTTCCAAGGAGAAAGCTCAATGTTGAACATTTATTAGCGAGTCAAAGGAGGAAAAGTAGGAGGAGCCGGATTCTGAGAAGCTCAGAGGCAACCTCAGTCTATCCTATGTTGGGCTTTACATTTTAAGAGAGAAATTTTTTGTTTAAATTAACATTTTATTAGAAAGTTGGGATTATATTCCCGGCGAGAACTTAAGATCTAAAAAGAATCTGCCTCATAACCTAAATCTAATTTGGGTACTACAAAGTAGCGACCCGAACCTAACTAATGAAGTGCAAATCTGGACTTACCCCGGCCTGGATTGGGGAGCCAGCTAACCACCTAGGCGCTTTAAAACCATGTGTCCAGTCACTTATAAAAGATGGGTAAGGATGTTTATTTAAGTTTTAAGGAATTGGGGGCCGACATCTAAGACAGTTCCTAATTGGCCCCTTAACTTATGTATGGTGAGAAATGCCTAGAAATGCTATTAATATTTTAGACTCTTTTTAGTTTGTATCTAATGCAATGCATGCTAATTGACTCGAATGCATAAAATGATAATGAAGCAGTTTAAAAATTAGGCTTAAAAAATAGGTTTTTTCGTAGAGATTGCACAACTTCCCCTTGACAGAACTGCACCCTCATAGGTCAAGTGGTCTGCCAGAACCCGCAGGCGGGGAGGTGCCTAACAAGGAAGAGAAAGTATTAATATGCTTATGCTGACTCTCGGCGGTCCCGAGCTTAATTCTTAGATCGTTAGAGTTACTATGTGAGCCTAAAAATTTTTTATTTAAAATTACAAGTAGAAGAATTTTAAGCGTACCCTTACGAAAAAAATCTCTCCGTTTCGAATCTAGGCTAAAACAAAACACGGCATGCAAGGTCCTTAAAAAATCTACTGCACAAACAATGTAAACAATCAATTTTAATAATCCAAATATAATGTCCAATGTCCAATGTCCATATTACACCCAGAATTTGCAGAAAAGTAAAGTGGCCGGGCACCACTGACAACAAACCCGGATTCTAATCCTAAGAATGATGCAAGTGATTTTTGAAATGGGATATACTGTTCCTTAAATCTTCATTTCTTCATCTTCTTTCTTCAATCTTCTTGTTCTGTCTTTTCTTCTTCTACGAACTTCTCGGGTCCGTCGGATTCTGGATATCCAAATGAAAAGAAACTCATCCCTAAGAGGGGTATTTTCTTTTCTATTTGGATATTGAATCATCCTAATTTGGCTTTCCAAATAAAAGAGAATAATCCTTTAAGGTATATTCTCTTTTCTTTGGATTCCAAATTGGATGTAATATCCCACTTTTAAAAAATCACTTTCACATTTATTGACTCTTGATATATTATATTTACATTACATTTCATTTCACAGAAAGAGAAGAAAAATCTAGTCCACCTGCAAGGTTATCCTAAGTAATTTATAACAAAAATCATCCCACGCAGTTATATATATATGCAATTGAATTTAAATTATTAAGCCACACTTGGCCACACTCTTCTTCATTTGGGGGATAAGCAGCTGAAGCACCTATAGCATTTATTTATTATTAATTAATTAACCCTCTTTTTCGGCCCTGCATGAGTGTGGCCACCTGCAGAAAATCATATTAACAATCCAGATCGCTCCTAGCCTATGGGTAATCTAATCGTCAATCAAACCAACACATAGTGCAGTAAAAATAAACAAATACACCAACATTTCACAACCAGCATGCAATAAAACGCGAGAAAAAAGCCCGTCACAGTGCAGTAAGGAAATAAACACCGGCCTAACCTAAAACTAGAGTCGGTTGTCCTAATAAACAAATCTAAGTGTGTGCAGTAGGCTGTGAGGTTTCGAAATGTCCTAAGTCAATTATTGGCTAAAGCTTTCTAATTGATTGAATTTTAACTTAAAGATATTTACTAATTCTAAAGTGAGATGTCACTAAGTTTTCTATGTTATTAGTTTCTATCCTAAAGTGTGCATGCATCCTAAGTCTAGATTTTCTAAGACTCGGTCCTTAATTTTTATCCTTAAGTGTCACTACTGTTATATGGGATAAAAAAAATTTGTTATTACTAACCCTTAGAACTTTGCGTATATGTAAAAGGGGTTTAGGGATCTAAGAGCAAATAAAAATAAACCTAATAAAATTGAAGTTACTACAGGGACCTAAAAGGGAAGGGTTAACGCACACCACATCAAGGGGCCCCTAAAGGTTTTCTAAGTTTAGAAATACTTACAGTCACCGGGGGCTACGACCCGGTGGTTTCGCCCGTAGCACCTCTACCCGGTTGGATAGAGGCGACTGACGCCTTTAGCTCCTTGTACTTTTGTCCACTCGATCAGTACCGTTCCTCGTAGTTCATGTAAATAAAGAAAAGAAAAACAGGGATTAATAAGCATTTTTAATAAATAATAATGAAATAATTAAAATTTACTGAAAATAAAGACGTACCTTTCTTCGGGCTTGAACACCGATTCTGTTGCTTGCTTTTTGAACATTCCACTTTTGAATTCATATTGTATACTTTTCCAATTTGTATCCCAAGGCACAAGAAAGAAGAAGAAGAAAGGTAGGGAGGAAAAGAGATTTTAACTTTTCAATGTACATACTTTCCACACAAAACAAAAATACCTTTTATAAACATAATTTCCACCATTCAAAAATTCACACAAGTTCAACTTTTATACACAAATACAAATCGTTTTTCAAAAATCAAAATACTTTGCTTTTCAAACTCACATACCTCACATTCCAACACATTTCATTTTTCAAAAATCACACGCTTATACTTTACTTTTTACATACACCTTTAACCTTAATTCAAAACACATACATTTCTAAAAATCACACTCCCCACTCTCCACAACAAAAATATTAGTTTCCAACACATTCCATTTTTTTTCAAAATTCAAACATCTTACTTTCCAAAATCACTCTTATATTTTTCAAAACATACACCTTTCCACTTTTCAAATCACCCATAAATTTCATTTTTTAAACCCTTTACAAATTTCAATCTTTCAAAAAGTCTCACACTTCAAGTTTCATTTCTCAACACACATAAAATCCAAATCAATACGTCAAACACTTCACTATTCAAATATCACACACTACACTTTACCCTTCATCTTTTAACATAACCACTTTCATTTACTCAGCACTGTTTACTTTCAAAATAAATTTCTACTTTTATTTCCAAACATACAATTTTACTCTTCCAAAACTCACACAAATCTCACTTTTCAAATCACCCAAGTTTAT
This sequence comes from Dendrobium huoshanense, assembly GCA_016618105.1. Classification (NCBI taxonomy): domain Eukaryota; kingdom Viridiplantae; phylum Streptophyta; class Magnoliopsida; order Asparagales; family Orchidaceae; genus Dendrobium; species Dendrobium huoshanense. The sequence goes on along the minus strand of CM028352.1, from coordinate 45,076,469 downwards.
TTTTCAAACCCATCTTTTCATTTTTTTTTTTTTATACTTTCCAAAAAACACACAAGTTCCAAAATTCAAAAATATATACTTTCCACAAAATCAAATACTTTACTTTTCCACTCTTTATATATATTACCTTCTACACAAAACAATTTTCTAAACAAAACACAAAATTCACCTTTCAAAATAGACTCAAGCTTCTATACTAAAGAAAACGTCTTTGTAATATACACATTCTCATAAACCCTTCCAACAACAATAATGAGAAAGAACAATTGATGCCACCTTAGTTTTTCCAAAGGCTCATGAAAATTCCCAATTTTTAATAAAAGAAAAGCAATCTAAATGTTTTTGATCCTTGTAAGAGAAAAAGAGATCGGAAAATCATTCTATTTGAGTTTTGTCTCAAAATAAATTATTAAGAAGTGAGGCGTGGATATTTTCATGCCAAAAGAACCATAAAACCTTTCTGCTAAAAAAAAAACTTGAAGAAGAAGCAACGAACACGAGGCAATACAACTACATAAAAAAAAAAATAGATGCAGCCATTGATCTATAAAGATATACATTGTCCTGGAGTTTTTTTATCACTTCTCTAATTTCCAATAAGAGAAATAAAATGAAAATTGCTTCAGATTATTAAATTTTTTTTTTATGAAGAATATCAGGATCAAAAGCCTTTAGTGTTCAATCTAATTTAGTAAAATGGTTCAAAATTGAAAGAAGACGATTAAGAGAAAGATGGAGATTAATTAGGTGAAGAGATAGCAGAAGAAAAACATATACCAATATGTAGGAGGAGGCCGGCTAGAGTTGCTTTCCACGCAAGCAATGGAGAAGCAACGGCAGGTTCGGCTTTGCGAATTGAGAGGGCGACGAGAGAGGAAGAACTAAGGGATTTCACCTGGGTCTTCTCACACGAGAGGGAGAGAGACGAAGAGGGCTTTCTTTTGCTAGAGCTTCTCACAAACTGGAAATTTGCGGAAGAAGGAGAGAGACTTCGTGTGAATTGCTGAGAGATAGAGGTGGCTTGTGCGATCTGTGAGAGTAAAAGAAGAGCAGCAGTTTGGCAACTGCTGTAAGAGTGACGGGCTGGGGGAGGTTCGTCTTGTGCGAATAGGAGAGGAGCGGGAGGGCAGTTCCGAACTGTAGAGATGGTGAGATGGGCAGTTTTGCTGTGTGAGAGAGTGGGCTGAGTTCGGTTGACATTTGAAGGCCTTAATGATTTTGGAATTCGGTTATATGGGCTCATTGGATTCGTCTCGTCGAGCCGTTCGATTCGAGTATAAGCTCGTCAAAATCGAAGACCGTTTGGTCACCCAAATTGCGGTTTGAACCTTCCAACAGCAATTTGAGCCCTTGATTTGGACTCATTTGGGCTCGGATTGGGTTGATCTTGGTGTCGTTGGGTTTGTATTTCTGAGACGCTCAGTTCGACTGTAAGTTTGCTGAAATCGGAGTTTGAATGGTTTCCGAATTAATTTTTGAAGTTTCCAATCTTGATTTTGCATCGAGATTCGTGCCGATTAAGATAATTTTTGACGACGTATCAATTATTATTATATATATACTTGTGACGAGTCAAAACGGGTTAATCGGAGCTATTGAAATCGAATTCAATTTGAGTTAATTTGATTTAATTTTAATTAGATTGGTGAATTGATTTGATCCCAATAATGTATCAATTTGATTGAAAATAAATTAGATTGAGTCGATCGACATCGACGAATCAAAAATCGAGCCTGATTTGAGTTGAGTGATAGGTTCGAGTCGATGCTACGTCAGTGGGCGTCCACCTAAGAGAAATCCTATTGGATGACGTCTATGCTAGGTTACGGAAACCTTGGAGCTAGATATTGATTCTGGGGAAATCAACCTCAAATAATGAGGTTAACAAATGGACCCCCAATAGGCATGATAAACTTGCCAAAGTTTCTCGTGCGTATTGGCGTTGACCGAAATGATCAACTAGTTCAAGAGTTGAAATTGAAAGTCTTAGTATATGAATTGAAGGAATTTTGATGTTTGACAGAAAATTATGATAAAGGTTGATAGAGTTTCAAGTCGATTCAGTGATTTTGAAGTTGATGTCGGCATTGATGCTTTAGTGATTTGAATGTAGTTTGGCATGAATAGAGATTTTGAATGTGATTTTGGTTTGAATATGATTTTGATAAGACTAGAGTCTTCTTTCTAGTCCAAGAGAAAGGATGCCACCAAGTGGGCACTTACACCTAACTCAACGAACTAAAGGGCGTCTTCTAAGAAAAGAAAGCAACCTATGGAAAAGATTGTATTTAATCTTGGAAGGTTTAAAAATTTAAGTTTTACACTAGGATGGTGCCATGAGGGGCGTTCTCCAACTCTAGCGAATGATCGTGAGGAAAGGATGCCTAAGTGTGGGGACTCACACCTAACCTCAGAGGATCAAAATATCATATGGAAATGAAGCCTAAGTGTGGGGACTCATACCTAACCATAGAGGATCAGATTTAAGGTTTAAAATTTACACTAGGATGGTGCCACGAGGGGTGTTCTCCAACTCTAGCGGATGATCGTAAGGAAAGGATGCCTAAGTGTGGGGACTCACACCTAACCTTAGAGGATCGGATGATCATATGAAAAGGAAGCCTAAGTGTGGGGACTCACACCTAATCATAGAGGATCGATTTAAGATTTAAAATTTAATGAAGAGAAGATGCCGCTGGGGATGCTTATACTTCACTTCGGGACGAAGATTAGGATGCCACTAGGGATGCTTATACCTAACTCCAAAGATGTCAATAGGATGCCGTAGGAGGACTTATACTTAAAGACATATTTAAGATTTAGAATTTAATGAAGAGAAGATGCCGCTGGGGATGCTTATACTTCTCCTCGGAACGAAGATTAGGATGCCACTAGGAATGCTTACTCCTAACTCCAAAGATGTCAATAGAATGCCGTATGAGGACTTATACCTAAAAACAGATTTAAGATTTAACATTTAATGAAGAGAAGATGCCGCTAGGGATGCTTATACTTCTCCTCGGAATGAAGATTAGGATGCCACTAGGGATGCTTACTCCTAACTCCAAAGATGTCAATAGGATACCGTAGGATGACTTATACCTAAAGACGGATTTAAGATTTAACATTTAATGAAGAGAAGATGCCGCTAGGGATGCTTATACTTCTCATCGGAATGAAGATTAGGATGCCACTAGGGATGCTTACTCCTAACTCCAAAGATGTCAATAGGATGCCGTAGGAGGACTTATACCTAAAGACGGATTTAAGATTTAACATTTAATGAAGAGAAGATGCCGCTAGGGATGCTTATACTTCTCCTCGGAATGAAGATTAGGATGCCACTAGGGATGCTTACTCCTAACTCCAAAGATGTCAATAGGATGCCGTAGAAGGACTTATACCTAAAGACGGATTTAAGATTTAACATTTAATGAAGAGAAGATGCCGCTAGAGATGCTTATACTTCTCCTCGGAATGAAGATTAGGATGCCACTAGGGATGCTTATTCCTAACTCCAAAGATATCAATAGGATGTCGTAGGAGGACTTATACCTAAAGACGGATTTAAGATTTAACATTTAATGAAGAGAAGATGCCGCTAGGGATGCTTATACTTCTCCTCGGAATGAAGATTAGGATGCCACTAGGGATGCTTATTCCTAACTCCAAAGATGTCAATAGGATGCCGTAGGAGGACTTATACCTAGAGACGGATTTAAACAGGATGGCTGCCGTAAGCGCGGACTTAAGCCAGAATTTAGAATTTAGATGTATAGTTGATTTCTTTAAAGCCATGGATCATTTCCCTTTCATCACAAATGACCTTAACAAATTGCAAATATTCTATTAGAGATTATAACATTTGTATATGTCATTTTCTAAAAGGGAAAGAAAAACGTTTGAAAGAATAAAAATTTTGAAATTCATTGAATTGAAAACTTTGTTCCTTTTTTTTTTTTAATATAGATGATCCTTATAACATACAAATATTCTACTAGGGATTTTGTTTTTTATATTGGATCATCATATGTGAAAAAGGGAAATGGGAGTAGTTTGATCATCTTTGATAAGTAAAGACTTAACAAAGCATCTCGACCACCAAAAGAGAAATGCAAGATTTTGTTTAAAGATTGATTCTATGATTGAACTTGTTTCGATTAACTCAAAGAAAATCATATGAATTTTCTAGAGTCCTCATTTGCATGTTCTAGGAGAACTAAATGCAACATGATGAAATTTTCCTTAAAAAATTTTAACTTTTGCATGAGTTGTTGAAGAACAAGGAGAATATTTGAGCATCCTTTATAGTGAAAGAACTAAGGAATATCAAATTCTCATAATGATTGATAAAAGTTTGATTTTCATCAAAAAGCTTTATTTTTCATTTGATAATTTTCTTATAATATTTGACTGTACTCGCTTAAGCTTTAATCATCTTAACTCAATCAAAATGATATTAGAAAAGATTCAAAAACTCAACGAAGGATAGATTGACTCCCTCTGAATTAAATAGTTTGAATATGACCAAATTGAGTTTTAATCAAATAATCAAAACTTAACAACTTTCTTTAAAGAAAATTGTAGCTTCAAAGATTTTGAATTTCAATGCTAACAGGAATATAGTTATCTAGACTCTAACATCTGATTCTAGTTTATGATAAAGATATACCTTGAATTGAATTTCATATCTTTTTGACAAAATTACCATAGACTTTATCAGGAATAGAATCCCTCATGTTCTAACATCCTAGTTCAGTCAATAATAGATTTAAATTTGGAAGTTATAATTATTCAATAGTGAATGAGAACATTAGACAATCATCTCAGAATTAACTAAGGTATGTCCCTTAGTTTAGTTTCAAAAATTTTAATCTAAAGAAAGTGATTTTTATATCCATAAATATCACTATAGATCATCCAGTATCAGGATCCTATCTAGAATCTCATTTAAATTGAAAGATGTCCAAAAGAGAGTTAAAGATTTTTGGATAATGGTTTGTTTATGCATTTCAATTAGGTTAGATGTGTGAAACCCAATAATGCACAACCAGCACCATTATAATTCTATTTAGATTGATCATCTATGTGATTTTTCTTGAAAATGATTTGAATATATGAACTGACCTACTCAAGTTGCTAACTAGAGAGGTCTCAAGATTTAGATTTTGTTAATCCAGATCAAAGCTCCCTACAAGCAAAACTGGGGTTTTCTTCTTCATCTTTTTCTTCTTTTTAAACTAAGATATAAATAAATTAAATTGGAGGTAGAAATTCAATATTTTCAAATCTTTCAGATGATATATGTATTTTACATCTAATAGAACATCAATGCTTGATGATGAACCAAAATTTTGAATTCTCAAAGTCAAGTGTTTAAAAAAAAAAATACTAAAGGATGAATAGGTCCTATGATATTAAAGATTTAAAAAGGGAAGCCACCTTTTTTTTTTTTTTTTTGCTACACATTTAATGAATGTGTTTCTTTTTTCTTTTCTTTTCTTTTCCTTCTTCACTTTTTTTTTTTTTAGGAGGCTTCCTCTATTTAAATCTTGAAATGATTATTTTAGTTGTAAAACCATCTTCCAAGTATAAGAGTAAAAAAATTAACCCTCTTATATAAGGAATATGGAACTACAAATCGGACCCAATCCTATAGTATAAATAAATAACTTGAATGAGATAATTATGAAATAAGTTCATCAATTTGCAAGATGCCTATGAAATGTATAACAACGAGGTGAACAAAACTTTCCTTTCCTCCAATTTTAATTTGACATAAATCTTTATTCAAAAGAAGATATGCATGAATATCATAATGGGTGAACCCAAATATGATAATTTTTATCACTATTGAAGAGGAAAAACTATTAAAGATGTTATAAAATCACCTGACTCGGTATTAATTCAAGGTATATCAATTACTTTTAAGAAAAAGCCACATGACAAAGAAATATTTATCATATCATGGGTTATCCTTAATAAGGAACCTTGAATTATCCCAAGTTTTTGACTGAAAGAGGAATTTAAGATGATCAATCTTAACAAGAATTGCTCATGAATTTTATCAAATGGAGTAATAAAGCCAAGAGTAAACTTAGCTAATATTTGATTTAATAATATTACCATAAGAGAAAACTACATATGATGAACAAAAGCTTTTATATAACTTGTCTATTTATCTTCATTGTATGCCTTAAGATCCATTTTCTTTTAGAGTTAAATCACATGGCAGAGGACAAATCGTCGTATCCATGTAGTACTCTTAGGGAATAGGATTTATAGACATATTAAACTTTAACCTACAAGAAGGTTTAAAGGTGAGGGAATTTAGAATGATTTTCAAACTTCAATATATCAACCAATATTTATACATTTCTAAGATTAGAAAAATCATAATATGGTTGAATATGAGATTTGAAAATATTTTTTGAATTTAATTCAGCAATTACTAGGAACTTAGCAAAATTAGCTAACTTTTATGCTTTAAGGTTCCAAAAGGAAATAAGATTAAATATATCTTCATCTAAAGCGTTAATCCACTCAAGTGGAGGGAGGGAGGGAGCACACTTTTCTTTTTAGCATTGATAACCATTAGTCTTATTCTTTAAGTGTTTAGAGGAGTCAACCACAATGAAATTTTAATTATAATTTAAGAAAGATAGAGGTAAATTTCTTTTTAAAAGAAATCAACCTACTATTTTCTCTAGCAAAATTATTTTTATAAGCTTAACTACTATTCAAACCTTCAAACTTTTCTCAATTTAAATTGACTTTAATCTTGACAATCTTACATAAATCAGATTCTGGACCCTGTCCTAGCAAACATATCAAGCTACAAAGGACATGTAACTACAATATGTTATTAGGACAAGCAGAAAGTTTTGATTTGAAGGTTTGAGCTTTTGGATCCTGTCCTACCACACATATTAAGCTATAAAAATATATAACTATAATATGTTGGTTTAGATAAGGAGAAAACTTTGATTTAATTTAAAAGCTCAAATTTTCTTAAGATTTGCCCTACTACGTGTTGAGTTATAAAAATATATAACTGCAACATGATGGATAGGACACAAAAGTTTAAAATTTTTCAAGGCTTAAAACTTTTTGGACCCAATCCAAATAATACATTAAGTTACTAAAAAAAGTAACTGTACATATTACTAAAGATTGGACAAATTGATTTTGGACCCGGTGCTAACTCAAACATCAAGCTACAAAAAAAAATGTAACTACAACATTCGAATTAGCATGAGGATTTACTTTACAAAAAAGGTCGTATAAAGGAGCTTCCCATTAGTTTTCTAACGGGGTCCAAAATAAGACCTCTAAAATTTATTTAGATACCGGCCAAATTATTCAAGAATAAAATGAATAAAATTACCGGCGGAAGAAAGGTAGTTACAACCTATGACGAGCACAAGTATACTACCGATTAACGGGTATAAAACACTGCTAGAGATGGAGAGAGGATTGATCCCCAGCGGAGTCGCCAGAAAAACCTTGGTGGGAAAAATTTTGTCTCACCACGCAGATTTTGATTTTCTTCTATTTTGTAATCGAATACTACATTGAGAATAAAGTACAGTCTCGAGAGGCCGACACAATATTCTACAATGGATTCAATATCAAAATAGGGTTTTGAAAATTGATATTTCTATAATCAAACATAGTTCAAAGAATAACATATCATCTCAAAAGATGAAAATGAAATTCTATAGAATATGTTTAAAGATAGAAATATGGTTTTTTAAAAAAAGTTTATTCATTCTTTTATTTAGATATGGCAAGAAGAATATTATATCATCTTAAAAGATGAACATAACATTCTTCAAGATATCCAAAAGCGAGAATGAGTTTTATAAAATTTATTATTTCTAAAGTTGAATATAACAAGTATAATATTATATTATCTGAAAAGATAATAATAACATTTTACAAGTCTATTCAAAATTAGAAATAAGGTTTTAAAAATATCTACGTTTCCAAAGATTCTTCCCTTGTTTTATACGAATAAAATAAGGTTTATTTTAGTCTGGGGTTCTCAAATCCCTATAGGAGCAAGCTCCTATAATTAATTACATCTTAGGAGGAATGCTCCTAAGAAAACTCTCGATTAAAGCAGTGATTTCATACCCTTTTGACTACAAAGTAGAAGACAAGGAACAGAAGTAAAGATTTTCCAAGGAGAAAGCTCAATGTTGAACATTTATTAGCGAGTCAAAGGAGGAAAAGTAGGAGGAGCCGGATTCTGAGAAGCTTAGAGGAAACCTCAGTCTATCCTATGTTGGGCTTTACATTTTAAGAGAGAAATTTTATATTTAAATTGACATTTTATTAGAAAGTTGGGATTATATTCCCGGAGGGCGAGAACTTAAAATCTAAAAAGAATCTGCCTCATAACCTAAATCTAATTTGGGTACTACAAAGTAGCGACCCGAACCTAACTAATGAAGTGCAAATCTGGACTTACCCCGGCCTGGATTGGGGAGCCAGCTAACCACCTAGGCGCTTTAAAACCATATGTCCAGTCTCTTATGAAAGATGGGTAAGGATGTTCATTTAAGTTTTAAGGAATTAGGGGCCGACATCTAAGACAGTTCCTAATTGGCCCCTTAACTTATGTATGGTGAGAAATGCCTAGAAATGCTATTAATATTTTAGACTCTTTTTAGTTTGTATCTAATGCAATGCATGCTAATTGACTCGAATGCATAAAATGATAATGAAGCAGTTTAAAAATTAGGCTTAGAAAATAGGTTTTTTCCTAGAGATTGCACAACTTCCCCTTGACAGAACTGCAACCTCATAGGTCAAGTGGTCTGCCAGAACCCACAGGCGGGGAGGTGCCTAACAAGGAATAGAAAGTATTAATATGCTTATGCTGACTCTCGGCGGTCCCGAGCTTACTTCTTAGATCGTTAGAGTTACTATGTGAGCCTAAAATTTTTTTATTTAAAATTACAAGTAGAAGAATTTTAAGCGTACCCTTACGAAAAAAATCTCTCAGTTTCGAATCCAGGCTAAAACAAAACACAGCATGCAAGGTTCTAAAAAAATCTACTGCACAAACAATGTAAATAATCAATTTTAATAATCCAAATATAATGTCCAATGTCCAATGTCCATATTACACCCAGAATTTGCAGAAAAGTAAAGTGGCCGGGCACCACTGGCAACAAACCCAGATTCTAATCCTAAGAATGACGCAAGTGATTTTTGAAATGGGATATACTGTTCCTTAAATCTTCATTTCTTCATCTTCTTTCTTCAATCTTCTTGTTCTGTCTTTTCTTCTTCTACGAACTTCTCGGGTCCGTCGGATTCTGGATATTCAAATGAAAAAAAACTCATCCCTAAGAGGGGTATTTTCTTTTCTATTTGGATATTGAATCATCCTAATTTGGCTTTCCAAATAAAAGAGAATAATCCTTTAAGGTATATTCTCCTTTCTTTGGATTCCAAATTGGATGTAATATCCCACTTTTAAAAAATCACTTTCACATTTATTGACTCTTGATATATTATATTTACATTACATTTCATTTCACAGAAAGGGAAGAAAAATCTAGTCTACCTGCAAGGTTATCCTAAGCAATTTATAACAAAAATCATCCCACGTAGTTATATATATATGCAATTGAATTTAAATTATTAAGCCACACTTGGCCACACTCTTCTTCATTTGGGGGCTAAGTAGCTGAAGCACCTATAGCATTTATTTATTATTAATTAATTAACCCCCTTTTTCGGCCCTGCATGAGTGTGGCCACCTGTAGAAAATCATATTAACAATCCAGATCGCTCCTAGCCTATGGGTAATCTAATCGTCAATCAAACCAACACATAGTGCAGTAAAAATAAACAAACACACCAACATTTCACAACCAGCATGCAAAAAAATGCGAGAAAAAAGCCCGTCACAGTGCAGTAAGGAAATAAACACCGGCCTAACCTAAAACTAGAGTCGGTTGTCCTAACAAACAAATCTAAGTGTGTGCAGTAGGCTGTGAGCTTTTGAAATGTCCTAAGTCAATTATTGGCTAAAGCTTTCTAATTGATTGAATTTTAATTTAAAGATATTTACTAATTCTAAAGTGAGATGTCACTAAGTTTTCTATGTTATAAGTTTCTATCATAAAGTGTGCATGCATCCTAAGTCTAGATTTTCTAAGACTCGGTCCTTAATTTTTATCCTTAAGTGTCACTACTGTTATATGGGATAAAAAAAATTTGTTATTACTAACCCTTAGAACTTTGCGTATATGTAAAAGGGGTTTAGGGATCTAAGAGCAAATAAAAATAAACCTAATAAAATTGAAGTTACTACAGGGACCTAAAAGGGAAGGGTTAACGCACACCACATCAAGGGGCCCCTAAAGGTTTTCTAAGTTTAGAAATACTTACAGTCACCGGGGGCTACGACCCGGTGGTTTCGCCCGTAGCACCTCTACCCGGTTGGATAGAGGCGACTGACGCCTTTAGCTCCTTGTACTTTTGGCCACTCGATCAGTACCGTTCCTCGTAGTTCATGCAAATAAAGAAAAGAAAAATAGGGATTAGAAAGCATTTTTAATAAATAATAATGAAATAATTAAAATTTACTGAAAATAAAGACGTACCTTTCTTCGGGCTTGAACACCGATTCTGTTGCTTGCTTTTTGAACATTCCACTTTTGAATTCATATTGTATACTTTTCCAATTTGTATCCCAAGGCACAAGAAAGAAGAAGAAGAAAGGTAGGGAGGAAAAGAGATTTAACTTTTCAATGTACATACTTTCCACACAAAACAAAAATACCTTTTATAAACATAATTTCCACCATTCAAAAATTCACACAAGTTCAACTTTTATACACAAATACAAATCGTTTTTCAAAAATCAAAATACTTTGCTTTTCAAACTCACATACCTCACATTCCAACACATTTCATTTTTCAAAAATCACACGCTTATACTTTACTTTTTACATACACCTTTAACCTTAATTCAAAACACATACATTTCCAAAAATCACACTCCCCACTCTCCACAACAAAAATATTAGTTCCCAACACATTTCATTTTTTTTCAAAATTCAAACATCTTACTTTCCAAAATCACTCTTATATTTTTCAAAACATACACCTTTCCACTTTTCAAATCACCCATAAATTTCATTTTTTAAACCCTTTACAAATTTCAATCTTTCAAAAAGTCTCACACTTCAAGTTTCATTTCTCAACACACATAAAATCCAAATCAATACGTCAAACACTTCACTATTCAAATATCACACACTACACTTTACCCTTCATCTTTTAACATAACCACTTTCATTTACTCGAAAACACAAAGCACTGTTTACTTTCAAAATAAATTTCTACTTTTATTTCCAAACATACAATTTTACTCTTCCAAAACTCACACAAATCTCACTTTTCAAATCACCCAAGTTTATTTTTCAAACCCATCTTTTCATTTTTTTTTTTTATATACTTTTCAAAACACACAAGTTCCAAAATTCAAAAATATATACTTTCCACAAAATCAAATACTTTACTTTTCCACTCTTTATTTATATTACCTTCTACACAAAACAATTTTCTAAACAAAACATAAAATTCACCTTTCAAAATAGACTCAAGCTTCTATACTAAAGAAAACGTCTTTGTAATATACACATTCTCATAAACCCTTCCAACAACAATAATGAGAAAGAACAATTGATGCCACCTTAGTTTTTCCAAAGGCTCATGAAAATTCCCAATTTTTAATAAAAGAAAAGCAATCTAAATGTTTTTGATCCTTGTAAGAGAAAAAGAGATCGGAAAATCATTCTATTTGAGTTTTGTCTCAAAATAAATTATTAAGAAGTGAGGCGTGGATATTTTCATGCCAAAAGAACCATAAAACCTTTCTGCTAAAAAAAAAACTTGAAGAAGAAGCAACGAACACGAGGCAATACAACTACATAAAAAAAAAAATAGATGCAGCCATTGATCTATAAAGATATACATTGTTCTGGAGTTTTTTTATCACTTCTCTAATTTCCAATAAGAGAAATAAAATGAAATTTGCTTCAGATTATTATTATTTTTTTTATGAAGAATATCAGGATCAAAAGCCTTTAGTGTTCAATCTAATTTAGTAAAATGGTTCAAAATTGAAAGAAGACGATTAAGAGAAAGATGGAGATTAATTAGGTGAAGAGATAGCAGAAGAAAAACATATACCAATATGTAGGAGGAGGCCGGCTAGAGTTGCTTTCCACGCAAGCAAAGGAGAAGCAACGGCAGGTTTGGCTTTGCGAATTGAGAGGGCGACGAGAGAGGAAGAACTAAGGGATTTCACCTGGGTCTTCTCACACGAGAGGGAGAGAGACGAAGAGGGCTTTCTTTTGCTAGAGCTTCTCACAAACTGGAAATTGGCGGAAGAAGGAGAGAGACTTCGTGTGAATTGCTGAGAGATAGAGGTGGCTTGTGCGATCTGTGAGAGTAGAAGAAGAGCAGCAGTTTGGCAACTGCTGTAAGAGTGACGGGCTGGGGGAGGTTCGTCTTGTGCGAATAGGAGAGGAGCGGGAGGGCAGTTCCGAACTGTAGAGATGGTGAGATGGGCAGTTTTGCTGTGTGAGAGAGTGGGCTGCGTTCGGTTGACATTTGAAGGCCTTAATGATTTCGGAATTTGGTGATCTTGAGCTCATTGGATTCGTCTCGTCGAGCCGTTCGATTCGAGTATAAGCTCGTCAAAATCGGAGACCGTTTGGTCACCCAAATTGCGGTTTGAACCTTCCAACAGCAATTTGAGCCCTTGATTTGGACTCATTTGGGCTCGGATTGGGTTGATCTTGGTGTCGTTGGGTTTGTATTCCTGAGACGCTCAGTTCGACTGTAAGTTTACTGAAATCGGAGTTTGGATGGTTTCCGAATTAATTTTTGAAGTTTCCAAACTTGATTTTGCATCGAGATTCATGCCGATTAAGATAATTTTTGACGACGTATCAATTATTATTATATATATACTTGTGACGAGTCAAAACGGGTTAATCGGAGCTATTGAAATCGAATTCAATTTGAGTTAATTTGATTTAATTTTAATTCGATTGGTGAATTGATTTGAGCCCAATAATGTATCAATTTGATTGAAAATAAATTAGATTGAGTCGATCGACATCGACGAATCAAAAATCGAGCCTGATTTGAGTTGAGTGATAGGTTCGAGTCGATGCTACGTCAGTGGGCGTCCACCTAAGAGAAATCCTATTGGATGACGTCTATGCTAGGTTACGGAAACCTAGGAGCTAGATATTGATTCTGGGGAAATCAACCTCAAATAATGAGGTCAACAATGCTAAGTAACCTTGCACACACACACTTGGGGAAAAAATTCTGACTATTTTAGAATTTTTTTGTTTTCGAACATATCGTCCGGGACGATCCCAAATCGTCTTGGACGATCAGTTAATAAAATAAATCCTAATTATGGCATCCTGGTTAAGGCGACCGCAATTAAGCGAATCATCCTGAACAATATTATCATTGTCGGGGGTGATAGTATCAAATCAGAAAGAATCAACTGCCATAACCTTTTAGGCATGTTTTATTTTTGGACATCGTCCAGGACATTATTGTTGACCAAGCCAACCTAGGTTGACCCATTGAGCCCTAATGGGTCAATTCAAGCTCTATTCAATTTCAAACCCTATCCTTAGCTCGAAACCTTACCTCCTTTGACCTAATTGACTAAATTGACCAAGTCAAGCTTTAACTTGGTCAACCTAAGTTTCATTAGGTCAATTTAACCTTTTTAGGTCAATTCAAACCTTTTAAATGCCTTTAAATCATTCCTACTGATCCCTAATTCAAAACCACGGCTAAATCAACTTTAATTCCCTCCTAATCAACCCTAGATAAGATCTTGACCATTCATGATAGGTCTCAACCTTTAAATAGAGATGTTTAGGGTTTCATAGGGATCTTTTTTGCTCTTGGTCTTTCTCCAAGTCTCCTTAACCCAATATCTTTGAGTTGAGAGCTCCCATAACCTCCCTCTACTTTCCCAAGCCAAAGACAACCGGTCAAAGCCACCGCTGGCGAGTTTTCGCCCACCTGAGGCTTAAAATCTTCCAAGCTCCATTCACGATGATCTAAGGCGTATTAAGGCTTGATCTCAATTAGAGAATTGTACGAGGACAGTCTACAAGCTCAACCATATCCATATCTCACGAATCCACCATGTGGATTAGGTAAAATCGTAAACCCTAGCCTATGACACTTAGGAGAAATTAACATTTTGAAAAGTGACTTTTAAGCCAAACTAACACCACCCCATAAACTCTATTCATTCCTATAATTCATATTTAAAATTTCAAGTATTTTGATCGATTCGTTCAAGTGAATGAAGGGATTTTCATTTCAGGGATTCAGTTTCACCCTAGCTCTAAACGTATGAGATATTGATTGTTGATCTCTTGATCAACGGTCTGTTTGTCGTCATTCCATGCATTGATCCGAATGCGAGTAGGCGTTCATGGGATTAAATCACCGTCTAACTTGATCGAGACCGCCCATTTGAAAACGCGGATGATCAGATGGCTATCAATCCATGTCTATGTAGATTAGTGACGTGCCTACTGTCGCATGATTGCGACAATCATTTATTGGCGATGCAATGATTGCGCTGCCAAATAATGATTGGCCCATTCTGTGGAACCAATCATGAGCGGTCAAATGTCATGCCGAGACTTTTTCATAGTTATTTGTTTATTTTAAATGAATTTAAAGCTGTTTTAGCTTAATAAAGCATAGAAAATCCAATTTTGATCCAAAAATACATATAATATGTCGAATCGATCATATTTTCATCCCCCTTCATTTAAAATTAATTTTAATTAAAAATATTAATCCCATTTTAAATTATATTAATTATAATATCTTATATAATTTTAATTAACAAATAGTTATAAATAATTAAAATACATATATTTTCTTAGTTTTAAATTCCATTTTATCTTTTTTTTAATTATTATTTCAAAAATATATTTGGATGTATTTTAATTTAATACTTAAATTAATACTAAATTATTATTTAATAATATTAATAATTATTGTTTTAATAATAGTATTTTATTGTTATTATTATTTTTTTAAATCAGAAAAATTACATTTTATTAAAAATTATTATCATTATTAATGTCATTATTATTATTACTATTTTCAAATCATTACTATTATTATTATTTTCTTATTATTACTTTTTATTATTATTATTTTCTTTTAAATTATTTTAAAAGTCATTTTATTATCTTGTTATTTTTATTATTTTTTTATCATTATTTTATTTAGAAAATATGTTTATTTATTTTAAAATCAAAAACTATTTTCTATTATTATTATTTCCTTTCTTATTTAATTATATTTAATACTTTTATTTTGAGTATTTTACGAAACCTAATTTCAAAATATTTCCTAAATAATTAGATAATTATTATTTTGAAATTATTTTTAGAAAGCTTTTATTATTAATTTTGGATAATTTAATAATTATTTTTTTAATATTAATTATTTTAAATTATTTTAAAAATTATTTTATTTACATTAAACTTCAAAATTTTATAACTATTTTTTTTAAATCCAATTTCAATGTATAATACTTGGTATTTTTCAAAACAATATGTATTTTATTTTATAAATATTTTTAGTGGCCAAATTTTCTTTTTCAAGCTAATTTCTATATTGCTTAATTATTTAGTTATATAAATAATATTTATCTTAAACATTTTGAAATTAAAAATTATTTTCAAATCTTTTTGAAGTCTTGCTTGGGTGGCCAGTGGATATCCCCTATAGTTAGGTATTCCTTCTAATTGAAATACATTTGAGTATGTTATTTTCTAAAATTCTTATATTTATGGGTATTTTAAATATTTTAAAATTACATATATTATTAAATCCTTAATTTCTGGGTGATCCATTCATAAAATTTTAAACATTGATCTATGCATATGGATAGCATTCATGGGGGTAGATTAGTGGTTGGTCGAGTTCCAATCACCCATTAATTGCATCATAAAGCATGCTTAATTTATTATTTTTTCATCTTTTGCATGTATATAACACACGAGCACTTGGTTTAGGCCCTTCTAGATCCTAGGAATTTATGCATTTACTATTTCTATGCATCCCCCACATGTTACCTCAAGGGTTAGTCCAAAACTCACTTTAAAATCTATTTAACGTAGTGACACCTTAAAGACAATAATTAAGGATCCGTCTAGTGAACTTAAAAAATTTTTCGGAACTAGGGAACATCCCTTAATGACTTGAAACTTCAAACACTTAAACTTAGTGATATCCTAAACCTCTCAGATTTTTGTACGATGTTTTTGGACCCTTTAGACTCCTTAATTAACAAACCCTAATTTTATCGGTTAAATAGGCTCTAATAAATTCAAAAAATTATAATAAATCTATTTTAAATTAAAAAATTACCTATAACAACTCAAACTCTTCAAATTTTAACCCTTAATCTTAGATAATTAGGTCCCTTAATTGGACTTCAATTTGAGCCCTAATTAAACCTTAATTAAAATGACCTTTTTACATTAATTAAATTTTAAAAAATTATTAAAAATATCAAAATTTCCCCCAAATACTTGGAAGTACTTCTTTAGGTTTTCCTAATCTTTGGGGGTGATTCAAATCAATTTAGAGATGATTTGGATCAAGATTCCTAAAATACGTCTAATTAAGCAATTTTAATAATTTAATAATTGTATAAAAGTTCTAAAATTCATAACTTTGCGTAGAAAACTCTAAATCTAGCAAACTTAAAGCCTAATTTTTCTTTTTAAGTCCTAATATTTAACTAAAATGCAAGAACCCCCAAACTTAGCATATTTTTAATAGTAACCTTTGGAGCTCGTTAGCCTAACATATATGAGGACCCCGAACCTTCTAAAATTGGATAATGCAATTTAAACTTCGAAGATCAATACCTTAAACATTAAAATGGATCAACAAACTAAATTAACAAAAAATGGAAGCCAATTCATTAATATTTAAACTCTAATTAATTTTTTTCCTTTTGGCCTTCAACAAACTTAAACTCTATACAACTTGAACTAATTACCCTACATAGGACCTATCCAAAGCCCCACAAGCCTATTACACACAGATAAGTTTTCTAGGGCACCACTTCTAGCTCTAGGATTAGAGCCGGTGTTTACTTTTTTCTGCTCTCTTTTATACTTTATGTGATGTGATTGTATGTGGCACGTGTGATTTCTTAATTTGTTTTGGTTTGACTACTTTTGATTGTTGTGATGTTTTATTATTATATTTCCTGCTTATGATGTGATTTATGTATTAGAATTCCCATGGGTTAGGGCCGCTTTTATACTAACTCTATCTTATACAGGTGGCCATGCTCATGTAGCTCTAAAATAAAGGGGGTCGTAATCATTAATGCTTTAATACTGATACTTTTTCTGTAGATGCTCCAAAAAATTGCTAAAGCCCCCTCCCTAAATTAAAAGAGTATGACCAAGTGTATTTTCTTTTATGCATAAATTATTAACTTCCTAGATTGTGATATATGAACTGCTTGGGATGTTTTATTAGGATAATAATGCTGAAGTTTGAGTCTAGATCATTTCTTTCAAATGTAATTTAAATTTTTATATATTGAGTTGTGAAAGTCTTCAAAAGTCTGACATTTTAAATACTCGGTGCCCAAAGAGAATAAGAAAGGCCCCCTCTCGAAGAATTTCTTAGTCATTTAGGTACCCTTCTAGAGGATAAACCAGACATAACTAAAAGGAGACGATCCAAAGGGAGATGATTCGATGGACGATGATCCACTCGAAGGAGACTTGAAGATGAAATGCCTAAATTTTAAGACTTGCATCATTCATTATGATTAGAATCCATGATGTTGTCGGTGGAGCCTGGCCACCACTACTTTTCTATAGACCATGGGTTGTACTTATACGGCACTTGTCATGGACTTTCTTACTTTACTGTGTTTTTGGATTTATATTCATGTGTTTACATTGATTACATAGTAAATATTACCTTCTCTTCTTAGGTTTCATTCTTGCATGTGTATGACCTATTTTTGCTAGGCTCCTTAAGGACTAAAACTTTTTCTACTCGCAATTAAATTTTAAAATTTTAAGGTCTAAATAATAAAGAAACCAAACGACCTAAGGAATAGCCAGAACCGTCCGGGGTCGCATGCATCTTATGCATTTTTCTTCCTCCTTGCTATAAGACACCTCCCCGCTTGCGCGTAGAGTTCGAATAATCTAATTTATGAGGATGAAGTGTCAGACCTGGGGAGGCCTAATCTTTTCTAAAAATTATTTTATATAAGCCTATTTTTAAAATCTTATGCATACATGATTTAGACCTTATAATTAGTATGCATTGCATTAGAAACTAATTAATTAAATTTTTAATTGTATTATCTCTAGAAGCATTCACCCTACATAAGTTCATGATCAATTAGAAAACTCTCTGAACGTCGGTCCTACTTCCAAAAACTTAACCTACCTACCCATCTTTCACAAATACTCATATATCATGGATTTTAAGCACTTAGGTGGTTAGTTGGCTTTCCTTTTCAGGCAAGATATAAGTCCAAATGCAATATTTAGTACACGGGTGTTAGTTTTTGGGTTAACATTAAACTCACCTAAGATTTAGGATTCGAGACTACTACATTCAGGTCTCGTAGTACGCCTTAATGGTGGGTAAGTTCCTTCTCTTTGGGAATTATAAATCCTACCTATCCGCATCACATGGATAACAGCTCTTCCATCTTTCATCTCTGTATACTCTAAGTGTCCGAGTTTCTTCCTCTTCTCGTTGTCTTAGTTCCTCCGGATGTTGGTATAAACTCTATATGTTGACTAAGCCGAGTTGAGCTCTTATTTCCTTTTGATAAGGATTTCCTAATCTCCCCTTTCGTGCTGATCTCCTTTGGGAAAGAATAATATTGGATCCTTAATCGGGAGTTTTATCGAGCCCTAGGCTCAAGATGTATTTAACCACGGGGGCTTGCGCCAGTGGGAAATAAAACTCCACCATCAAATAAACCTCACTCGAGCTGATGTATTGGATAGGGGAAACTCGTTGTTATGATTAGGTTGTATATATTACTACCCATCGGGGTGCGTTGACTAGAGTCGTTATACTTAATGGTTAGTCATATGTGCGATCAAATCTACTCTTCCATTAGCCTGCTTGCAAAGAGCACGGAGGCCTGTGATCATTTATATCCCTTGGGGTGGTGTAGTCGTATACCCATCTACACTCGGCAACTACAACAATGTCCTTTTGGAGGCCCACAATTATCATGGATGATGCATTACAATTATGCCTAAATTAGTTTGGTAATTAAGGAAAGTAAAATTAAGATTTCATTGCTCGATCATATCATCTTAGATGATTGCAATATCATCCGGGACGATTAGTTAACAAACCTTAGTTCTTCTTGGACGATCCATAATCGGCATGGCTCCATCCAAGGCGATATTCTGACCGATATGTGATATTTTGTATGAATCGACCCGGATGATAGTGAGATAGGCCTGGACGATCAAGTTATTTTTTCATCGTCCAGGCATCCATCCAGGGTGATGTTCTAGACGATATGTGACGTTTTATACTACTCAGCCTGGACGATCGTGAGATCATCCTAGACAATCAAGTTACTTTTTCATCGTCCAGATATCCATCCAAGGTGATGGTCTAGATGATATTCGATAAATTGAACAAATCATACAGGACGATGTACTATCTTCCTGAACAATTTGAATAAAGAAATCTTCATGTCATCCAGACTCTCCTAAATCATCCTGACTGATTGAGCTAAATTTAAACTGATCGTACAGGATGATTGATCGATCATCCTAGACGATCTTTAACGATTAGTTGCAAATTATGGAAAATTTGGAGCCCTTGTTTAAAAGATTTATTATTTTCTCAATAAGAGATCTTTTGCTGTTGTCCTAACCTAAGAGAGCCAAGAGGAGAGCAAGGGAGATAAAGAAAGGATCTTATGAGGGGGAGTTTATGAGGGGTTTCACAAAGGTTGTTCTAAGTAAGGATCCGAGTCGTCTTCTCCATTCATCATCTCTGGTTCCTTGGAGGTTCAAGAGATGTCTACTTCAATAACTGATCGAGGTTATCT
The DNA here is from genome assembly GCA_016618105.1 of Dendrobium huoshanense. Lineage (NCBI taxonomy): Eukaryota > Viridiplantae > Streptophyta > Magnoliopsida > Asparagales > Orchidaceae > Dendrobium > Dendrobium huoshanense. The sequence continues at coordinate 45,056,290 of CM028352.1, read as the reverse complement.
GCCTACTTTAGGAGGAAGCAAAAGGAGTTGGGTTCTCTGCCTGCTTTAGGAGGAAACAAAACGAGTTGGGTTCTCTATCTGCTTCAGGAGGAAACAAAAGGAGTTGGGTTCTCTTCCTCATCGGGGTAGGTGGAAAGGAGTTTTTCGTACAAGCTTCTCTGCCTTACTGTGATGTGGGGGAAAAAGAAGATACACTGAGTTTAGTGCAATACCCGGAGGAGAGGCTCCAGGGAGTCGACGTAGGTCAAGTTGACCGAACCACTATAAAATCTGGTGTGTTCTTTCTTATTATTTTTCCGCACTTTAATTTCTGTGGTGATTGTTTGGTTGTGTTTGTGATTTTGTTTGAAAATTTTTCAAATATCAATTCACGCCCCCTCTTGGTTAGCCTTGGGACTAGTTCATAAGAGCTTAACATTCCTGACAAACTTTCACATATGGCTAAGACTGGGAAAATGGTTGATTTTGGAGGACTCCCCTATTTCTGACGGGGAGGAAACGTTTGAGGAGGAAATTATAAATCGCACTATTGTGGATGGAAAGAAGCTTAAAAACATAGGCAAGAAGAAATAGCATGTGGTCGTTGGTTTTTGTTAGTTCTTCGATGGTTTTACATTGTGGTTGGACGTTGTTGAGGAGGCCCCTTGCTTTCCTGTGGGGGGTCTCCACTTGTTGGCTTATTATCTATTGTTGTCTCGATTTTATATGTTATTTTTGGGCGATGATGTGGTTGGGGCTCGCCACTCCGGATCTGTGGTATATTGATAATCTTTTGTGGTGTATTTTGGAGCTCTTCATGCTGGTGGTGTTTTGGCTTGTTGACAGTGTATGCCCTTTCCCTCCTCTGGATGATCCTTTTCTAGCTTCGAAGTGGTTGATTGTCTTTGCTTATTACTGAGTCCTTTGGTGTTTTCTGCCTGGTTTAGCCTTTTGACCTTTTTAATTATTTTCTCTCATTGTATTGGGCTTTTATCTCATTCTGTCTATGATTGTAATCATCCTTGTTTGTTGGAACAAAAGTCTTATTATTAAAAAAAATCATTATTTAGTTGTACAACATAATTGTTGCATTTATACTTGTGCTGATCTAACTTAAAAAATGTGATTTATTTGAGCGTTTACTTTGCTATTAGTCTTTATTTTAATATTTCTACCATAATTATTACTTTTCTAGCTACATCATTAATGACCTTAATTACACATCTTATATATACAAGTGGCATACAATAAGATTGAGCTTATATGTGTGTGATTTTAATCAACATATAAACTGTAAGCTCGGTATTAATCTTTTATAACGCTATCTATAATATGTCATTCAATAGTTGTACAGAGTATCACTAGATGCGAAAGAAATTTTGAAGCTTTTCAAACTAATTATTAGATGTATGGTTTGTGATGTTAATTTTGAGCTTGTTTCATGTTTATTTATTGTTTATAATCTTTCTTAGGGACTTCTGTTGGAGCAATGAATGGGCAAAAATTTCTACTTAGTATGCTTGGTATACCATTTTGATATCTAGCATTAATAATTCAATGGGCCTCTTATTATCCATAGTTTCTGGTAATTATTAATCATAAAATTACTAAGTAATCTTTTTTTTTTTTTTTTTTTTTTTTTTTTTTTTTTTTTTTGTGCAGAAAGTGAATCCTCTATCATATTAGAAGCGTTAAATTACATTAAAGATTTGAAGTAGAAAGTTCTAAAGCTGAACAACAAAATAGCCTATGCTCATAATACAAATAATGAAGAAGATCAATTGGTACCTTCAAGTTCTTCAATTCCTAAAAAAATTTGAAATTTTTTATTATATTAATATTTTTACACTAATATCTATTTAGACTTTCTAATTTGGTAGGCACAGTTGAAATCTTGGAGAAGGGACTCTAGATTCGTGTATTCTCTAAGAAATATGTAATGCTATAACTAATTTTAATTTATTTTCCTCGTGATTTTCTTTTTCATTTCATCAAAGTGATTCCATCGACCAGACATAGTCTTGTTTGGGTTGAAAATGGGTTTATTTTGGAAAGACTGGTCTTTTTTAGGGAATTTGAAATTAACGTTGAATTTTAATTCTAAAATCGAATATCCCATTAGAAAAGGTATACCACTTCAAGAGGTGGAAATACGATTTCAAAATGAGGTCCAAAGTATAGTTCGATCGAATATATGGCTACAATAATCTAGATGATTTGTCAATAATCTTTCAAAGTTTCGTCAGCAAATGATACATCTCCCCTAAGGAAGAAAATATCATTCATTATCAATTATTCAAACATAATGATAACGATAATTATTGATTTAAATTTTTTCAAAGAAAATTAATTGAAGATTTGAAAAACTAATTTTTGAAAAAGGTGGGTGTGGGTTCTAAATCTTCTATGAGCGCAAGTCCTCGTAGTTAATTACATCATAAGAAATCGAGTCTCCTACAAATATTCTAGATTAAAATAACGACAGAAATTATGTTCATAGATTTTCTATGAGTGATATCAAAGTGGTGAATTTGGAGTTTTAACAGGGATTGGATCGAGTTTTAAACACTTAATTTCAGAGTTAAAGGAGGAGGGGTAGGAGAAATTTTGAGATTCTGAAATAATTTAGAAGTTCACAATCTAATTTAAGTGTTGGGCTTTAAATTTTAGATCGAGAGAATACTTTTTAATTTGAGTTGATTGTATTATTTGAAATTCTAGATGGTTGGGGTCTTATGAATCAAAATTTGCCCTAGAATCCTAAATCTAAATTGGGCATTAGACCATAGTAGCCCAAACCTAGTTAATGTAGTGCAAAACCTAGACTTACCTCAACCTCGATTAGGAAGCCAGCTAACCATCGTCGAATTCAAATTCATAAGTCCAATCATTTTTTTGAAATAGTGGTTGGGACATTGTAATTAAAGTTTATGGGAATTGGGGCTGACATTTGGAGAAGATCTTAATTGATCTCTTAACTTAGGTAGTGTGAAAACTCTTAAAAATAAATGCAATTAAAATTTTAGACTCTTGTAATTAGTTTCTAATGCACTGCATGCTAATCGACTCGATTAAATGCATAAAATATATGTGAAGCGCTTTTTGAAAAGGCTTAAAAAATATTTTTCTCTAGAGATTGTACAACATTCCCTTGATAGATCTGCACTCTCAAAAGCTAGGTGGTCTACCAGAAAACGCAAGCGGGGAGGTGCCTAACTAGGAAGAGAAACAATTAATATGATTATGCAGACTCCCAGTGGTCCTTTGCTTACTTCTAAGATCGTTATAGTTTCTATGTTATTCAAAAAATTTATTTAAATTTAAGTAGAAGAATTTTATACGTGCCCTCAAGAGCCTCTGTGTATCTATGCTAAAAAAATGGCATGCAAATCATCAAAAAACTAATAAAAATAGGCACCCTAATCGCAATCACATTAAATTAAGCACATCAATAAATTAAATTAGTTAAATAAATTATTATAGATAAACTGCTTGTTTATTACAACCCAAAATTTATATAAATTAAAAATGGTCGGGCACCACTAACCACAAACCTGGATTCTAATCCCAAAATTGATGCAAGTTGACTTTGAGTGGAAAACTCTTTGCCTTCAAAACCTTCGATCTTCTCCTCTTTTGAATCCAAAATTTGATCTATGTATCCCAACTCAAATATATAACTTTCATAACTCTTAACTTTAAATAAATTACATCGAGTTAAAAATGAAAAATCTAAACTTTCCTGCAGGGTTATCCTAAGCATTAAAATTAAATAAATCCCAAGAAGTTATATATATATATATATATAGTAAAATATAAATCATATTTTGGCACGCTCTTATTTACTTGGGGGCTAAACATCAAAAGAACCTGTAACATTTATAATAATAATTAATTTAGCCTCCTTTTCTTGCCTTGCACATGCAAAAAATTATGTGAGCAAACAGATCGGTCCAAACCTAAGAGTAAATTATTAATTTAACCCATCATATCAATTTACAGATTGCAGTTAAATTAAGTAAATGCTCACATAAATCAATATTCACTCACAAAATGCAATGAAAACTCGAAAAACCCAGTACACAACAATAAAAAATAAACATCGGCCAAACCTAGACTAGAGTTGATTGCCTTAGCAAATCATCTAAAGTGTGTGCAAAAATTTGTGTGACTAGGGTAGATCCTAAGTAGGGTAATTTGTTAAAATTATATGATATTCGAGTTTGTTAAAGGTTGAAGGAAAATTTTATGTTTGAGTTTAAATATTAATAAATTTAAGCTTAATTTAGATATATTTTAATAGTTAAATAATTACTGTCTTTGTTGCTCACCAAGGCCGTGAAGTTTATTTCACCTTCCTAATGGCTAAACTAATAGCCTCGTAGGCTTGGGTTACCTAGTAGTAACCAAGATTGATTAAGTTATTTTAATTAGTTAGTGATTTAAGGTTGATAAATTTTAATCTGAATGATTGGTTACTAATTTGAATGATCAAGTTAGAAGTTTATGAAATTTTAAGTGAATTATTTGACCTATTAGAATTTTTGGAATTATTAGAGTTATTTAATTGTGTTTATTAAAGGGTTGAAAGTTGGATTTTAGAATTAAAGTTTTTTTTTTTTTTTTGAAATTTTTCTTAAATACTAGACCTTATGGTGAGTAGTTAGACTTTGAGTTTGCTCAATTTGAAATTTTTTACATTAAGTTATGATTTTTTGAAGTTTGGACCTAGTTTTGAACTACAATTAACCGGAGAGTTGACTTTTTGAATTTGACCTAATTTTTTAGGTTTAAAATTTTTAGAAAATAATTTATTTAATTATAGTTTAATGGCTTTGATTTTTATTAAATTGGATGTTTTTAGAATTATTGGCAATTTTCCAAAGTTAAGGTATTTTTGGATTTTCTAAAATTTCCTAATTAAGGGGGTTTTAAGATTTTAATCGAAAGCAGTCTCAAAACTCTTGGAATCACCCCTCAAGGTCAGTAATGACCTAAGGGGATGTTTCCAAGTATTTATGGATTTTTTTTTTGAATTTTTAAATAATTTTAATTAATTAATTTAATTGATAATCAATTTTCTTAAAAATTAAATTAAAGTTAAATTAAAGGTAATCTAATATGGATTTTATTTTTCATTTTTTAAAGATTCAATTATGAGTAATTATAGGGGTTATTTGAATTTTTAGAATGTAATATGAATTAACAAAAAAATTAATTGAAGGAAAGGGTCAATTCTATTTTGGTGCTCCTAGTTGGTGGACCAAATGGGCACCAAATCTACTGAAACTTGGGCCATGAGATCACTTGATCTCAAGGCCCAAGTCCACTGAATTTGGGCCAAATATGGATTCCTTAAGGTTGTTAACCAAACCACTAAAGGTAAAATTCCTAATTCACTACTTAGGGCAAGTGAGGGGGTGCAATCAGTGGCTCTAAACTCTATAGACCAAGCATAATTAACACACAAAAACCCAATTCCTAATTCTCATTGGAGAGATCATCATATCAATTTAAAATCAAGGGCCAAAATATGACCCTTGATTTTAAATTTGTTAAATTTGGACATGTCAGATATATGTGTTGCGACTCGGGCTTCCGAGTTTATGATTTTGATGAAAACAAATAATATTTATTAATATCTTATTTCTCATAGTATTTGTAGTGCATATTTCTTTCTATGTTGACTAATATTTCAGGTACATCATGCACCGTTCTTTGAAGATTCAAGGCTCAAGATTGCATAGAATTGGTTGTATTAAATGAGTCTGTAATTTTCATTTATTAAGTCAAGTCTTGTAATGATGTATGTTAATTTGTTGATCATGCACACACACAAAGGGAGCAAAAAATGATTATAAATATTTTAACTTTTCTATTCATCGTACTATAGGAATTAATTTTTTACTGTACGATCTAGTGTAACAGAAATAAATTAAAATATTTTAATTTTTCTGTAAAAATTATTTTTGAATATAACTAATCGTACTGTACGATCACTATATCGTATTGTACGATCTGTTATAATTAGAAAGGCCGCCGTCCATTAAATTAGGCAAAGATTTGAATTTGAAAAGTTATTATAATCATATTGTACGATCATAATCGTACTGTACGATGTTTAAAACATTTCCTGATTTAATCATGTGATTATTCAATCAAAACGACTTAATTTTGATGTGTTGATCGTACTGTACGAACTATATCGTACTATACGATCAACATAGACAATTTTGGAAAACTGCCCGTTTATTGAACTGTTCGTACAGGATATCGTACAGTACGAACTTCAACTAAACTGTTCTTTCAGTACTAACTGGACATCGTATAGTACTAACAGGTCAATTTCTGCACATCGTATTGGACGATCTTGCGATTGTATGGTACGATATTTGACAGCTGAATTGAGTATTTTTAGGGTTTTTTGAGCCCTCTTTTTAAGCACTCTCATAAGACTTTGTAAGATTCTTTTGGCAGCCATTGTGGCTTCGTTTTTCTAAAGAAAACTTGAAGAGAGGACTTGAAAGGGAGAGAGGAAAGGGTGGAGTTTGAGAGAGGGAGAAGAACCTTGGAGGGGGTTTCAAGGGAGTGTGAAGGAGAGTTCGCACGGTTGCTCCGGCGAGCTTGCATCTCAGTACCATCGGATTCAAGGTTCGTCTTGAAAGAAGTTTTGGGAAGAAGAATATCTCGTTGGTGTCAAAGGACCCGGCTCCTCCGCCGCACCGGGGAAGGTGAAAGTGATTGTGTAAGGGCTTCTCCGCCTAACTGTGGGAGCTAAAGGAGAATCACTAAAGGTTTAGTGTAATACTTGGAGGGTGCCTCCGGGGAGTGGACGTAGGTCATGGTTTGACCGAACCACTATAAATTGGTGTGTTCTTTCCTTTATTTTTTCTGCACTTTATTTCCGCATTTATTTTTATTGTGATTAATTGCGTGGATGAAATTGATTACATATCTTTTTATTATGAATGAAATTCGCTTTTGCATAAAGTTATAAAAAGATATTTCTTTTCATTAAAGAAGTTTTTAATCATCCAATTCACCCCCCTCTTGGTGCATATAGTAATTTCAATTGGTATCAGAGCAATTTCAATTGGCATCTAGCAATTTCAATATGCCCAAATTCAACTTTCCAAAGTCTCAAGCTATAATGAGCTCAATATTAAGAGAATTAACTAAAATTCCCCTAGGGTAGTTACTAAAATTCACTAAGTTAATGCATGATCAGAGTTTGAGACCATAGGGGTTTCAAGACCACCCTGAAATCTTTCCAATGAGCCTAAGAACACCTAAATTGGCCAAATGGATTGGGAGATATTAATTTTTGAAGTTCCATATAAATTCTAAAATTTTAAAATTCTGAAGTACCCAGTCAGCCACACTTTTCCATACGGGCAGCATGTGATTGGCCATCCAATCATTGGCGGCTAACTGGACAACACGAGATTAACCACAATCATCAGATATTTAATCGAACGACTACAGTTATTGATGGCTCGATACTACGGGTATTTATCAGAGCCGTTGATTTGACCTGCTCTAATTGTGTATCTTCCACCTTCTGCTTATTCTAGTAGTCGTTAACACATTCCGATGTGATCTGAGAGATCCCGCCGGTGAAACCTCACCAAAATTTGTAGGCAGCATCATGACAATGAAAACCTTCAATCCAATAATGAAAATATGTTGGAGGTAAAGGCTTCCTTCACACTTGACCGGACTACCTAACTAGGGAGCTCGGGAATGGATTCTCACCACGTAGAAAGCCCTAATGAATGAGATTTTCTATCTAGAAGCTTGAGAGGGAGATGAAGATCACTTCTCGCCCGAAAGATGGCCGGAGGTATGACTTCAAGCGGAGGGCATAGAGATCAAATAAATATGAATTTAAAATTGTGGGAATGTCAAACTTAAAAGTGAATATAATTAAACTTAAATTAACTCCAAAAGAGATCAAACATATTATTTAAACATCAAATTTATATGTTGTGACTTCAGTCAAGCATATATTTAGAATGACATAGATATCAAATAAATTTGATCACATTTTAAAAGAGATATATGAAGAGATTATATTTTATATAATATTATAGATAGAGATAGTAAGTTATTTATAATGATCATTATTATGATAAAGATTTTAAATTGAAGTAGGATTACATCCTTATTTGGGTTGAATACCCCTCTTTGTAGCAAAAGGTAAAATTCTACTTCTCTTTTTTGGTTGCTATTTTAGACCAATGCTATATTACTCAGTCACCGAGCCATTTCTTTTTGGAGTATATTTACTGTGAGATAATACATGAAGGTGTAACTAAGATGAACATTTATAGAAGAGAATAATATAAACTTTGACACTTATTTTAACTTACAAGTAAAAGTGCCCTCAATTACATTAATACTTTTCATTGAAAATCATATTTCAGTTTCTTTTCTACTGGTAATTTTTTTAATACTTGACACTAATTCTTGAGAAACTCATTTTTAGGAACTTTATCAGCAGATGCTTGCGAAAGTTTTAGCTTATCACGTTGAGTCCAAGTTGTTACCATTAGATGTATCAAATTTTGCACTTAAGGAAAGTGATGCTGCTATCCTTTTTCTTGCATTTTTATCAGAGCATTTTATAAACAGGAGCTCATTTTAAATTTAAATTATTTTAACGAGCAAGTTAACAAAATAATTTAAAAAGGAGCAAATACGGAACTTTATTATCTAGTTTTAATAGAAACCGATTCGATTTCTAGTTTAACCGTAATTTTAATGAAACCGGAGGACGAAATTATGATTTCTTAAAAATCTGGATTAACAAATTCTGGTTTCTTTAGATTCAACTTTGCTCTTGTTTGATATTATATATTGGAAAATGATTGTGTATGCTCGTACATGTCTCCACAGATTTAATAAGTAATTGGTAGGTCATAGCAAGGAACTCACTCTCAAAAAAGGGTGCACTTGGAGAACTTGCCTAACGATCCGAGAGGATCCATTTGTTTCAAACTTGTAGGGAAGCCGCTTAGGTGATTAACAGACGCTATTTGCTCGTTCCAACCATGGAACTCGAACTCTACTGGGTGAACCAGAGATTTTTCACCAGCTAGTGACTCGCCACATACTTGGACCACCAACTCAATTACTCACTCCTCAGAACAACATCAAGAGCTTGCTCAATCTCAACATCAAGAACTTGCTCTATCTCTCTATGACTCAACTATAGGAAAGTGCTACTCACGGGATCCTCAGTCTAACTCATCGAGACCATCGAACATGGAGCTCTCCATTCCCATGACAACATCTCACTCGACTCTTTGATCCTTCTCAGGCGATCCAAGGTCTCCCATACAAGTGTCCAATAAAGTCAGCAAGCACGCCAGTTGCTGGTTCTCCTTTCATCTATACTCACCCAAGCACACTCGCCATCGTCGACTCGGCACTACTAGACTCACCTGGAAGCTACTTGTTGAAGCCTTTTGACCTGGCCCTCCTTGAACAAATTAGAATGATACATATGTCTAGGAAGCACGTAGCGTTATATGGGTGATATTTTATGTAGCATTGTATTTTCAATTTTTTATATAGTTTGTTATGTAGCCCTTGTAACTCTATAAGTAAAGGGTGATGAGGAACAATTTGAGGATTTTGTTTTGATTGATAGTGAATACTCAGTAAATTTGAGATCTATTATTTTCTTAAGTATTTTGTAACACTTTCTTCCACTTCCTTCACACTCTTTATTTACATAGGTTCAACTTATCAGCTCACCAGATAAAGTTGCTAGTAAGATCGGATGTCATCCATAAAAGAATTTAAATTCAATAGATCGAACAAATGTTTTAAGAGTCGTGCGTCAGCGCTCTCAAGCCTTATATTCTTGATCTTTAACTGGCGAGTCTTTTTCCTTTCATGACAACTTGATGAAAGCAGTCGATGGCAGATTCTATATGGTTCATCTCAATTTATCCAGCTCAGCCATGTGCCGCTGTTTTGTTCGATAATTGATGTGCAAATTTACAGGAAGTGAATGGTCTCCGATGCAGTAGATATGATCGTTACAACCTTTTAATTTATGCACTTCAAATACTAAATATTAATTTATCACTGTATATTCCTATATATTTCTTATAACCTTTTTAGGAATGAGAGACTACACCGTCCAAATATACTGCACAAGCAATTGATCATCTACTTTTTTTTTTTTTTTGGCATCTATATTTTTTACGTCCATTCACAACCACCATTCACCATGGTGCACATCTTTTGCACTGTAATGAATGTTTTGTCTGGATTAGTTTTCTTACTATTTTTAAAAATATTTTTTAGTAATAAAAGTAATTTTATTCTTTTGAAATTTAACCAAAATGATGATTTTATGCTGTTCAAAGATATTATTGTATATACATATATATTGACTTCATTCACCATCATTGTATGGTCTCTCACTATAATTCAAATATTTCATATTATATGACGGATGTTCTAATTTTAGGGAAAAAAAAATAATATTTTATCATTAGTGGAATCATATTTTTTCCTTTCAAAGTTTCTAAAAATTAAACATTCCAACGACACATTTACTTGAGGTGAGTCCTGACAAGTACAAAATCTTAAAAACTACATTAAATTAATGACGAAAATGTTATCTATTACAGAACATTAAAAACACCCAAAAATGGAAAATGCAAAACAAAATAAATTGTGTAGTTACAATGAAATTTAATACGCGTTCATGCATTAATTGAGCGTCAATAAACCTTCTATTATGAAAAGGACAAAACATAATAGTGCCAACATGAGCATTTAATTAAGCTTATGTTACATAAGTTTACAAAATAAATATTATTTTTCTTATTGTTGACTTTTAATCATTTAGGCTTCGTTTGGGATGGCTTTCTTATTGCTTTTAAAGAAGCTTTTTACAAAGTTGCTTCAAGAAGCAGTAAGAAAGATGTCCCTAACAAAGCATAAATCTACTATTTATTTAGGAAAATAATTGTCTTGACTGACTCTAATAAACTTTTCTAGTATTTCATCTTCATTTTCATGGCTAGCCTTTGCAACTTGTAGCAAATCCCCACCCTTCTAACAAATATATAATAATATAACCTATATATATATATATATATATATATATATATATATATATATATATATATATATATATATATATATATATATATATATATATATATATATATATATATATATATATATATATATATATATATATATATATATATATATATATATATATATATATATATATATATATATATATATATATATATATATATATATATATATATATATATAATCCACTAGGAAAAATTTTTAGATTAATACTTATATTAAGATTTTAAGCATTTTTTAAAAAATTTAAAACTAGACAAAGTTGTCCATTTATGCTGACTATGCACAACTAAGTCAGCTAGCCATTACCAGTAGGAAAAGTTAGGTTTGACATAAGTTGCCTAAGTAATCGACGACTTACATAAGTTGTCCGTCTAACGGGCGACTTACGTTATGAATCTTTAAAAAATATGAATCACTATTTGGTGGCATTGGATACTTAAGTAGCTATGACAGATATCATTAAAGATATATGACGAGCTGTAAAGATGTGTTGTTCCATTAGTTAGTCTTGTTAGCTGTCTTTATTATTTTGTCATTATATACATGACTTTTGCAAGTTTTATTTTATTTTATTTTAAAATTTGAGCTCTCTTACTCAACAATGTTTTATTTCACTATATATATGTAGTATAAGGCTCCCCCCGGCTTAAGGTAGTTTGAAAACATTATGTAATGTCATATGCAACACCTCATAATGTATTCACCGGTTATGGATTTGATTCGGATAACTCACACGAATCAGATGATTCAAGAGCGTAACATTCCTTTGAAAGAGAGTTTGGAGCTACCTACTGATGAAATCCTTGAAGCAAAGGCCAAATCTAATGAATTTTTTCGGTGTTGTATATATTTTTGGAGTGAAGATGAAGATTGTATATTGTGACATGTGCATGATGAAGTTATGAAAATTAAGCTGTGTAGGGGGGAGATGATCTTAGAGATGTGGGATGGAGATATCTATAATAGAGATTCGAGGTGGATAGTTAGCATTGGGTTCTGTTGCACTTCCTTAAGGGTTGAATTCATAAGATTAGATGCGACAAAGAATGGTGTGTTCAGGAGATCATTAAAAGATCAATGGTCAATGTAAATCACTGTATGTTGAAACTTGTTAGGTATGAATTAGGTTCTTAGACCTAAGCATATGTCCCAGCGGCTGACCAAGAGGGGGGTGAATTGGTATTTTAAAAATTCCTTTATTTTAAACTGATTAAAACTTTAATGATTTTTTTTAAAATGATTTTTAAACCACAGATCAACAGAAACAGTAAAGTAAAAAAAATAATGAAAAATAAAAGACACAAGATTTATAGTGGTTCGATCAAACACGACCTACATCCACTCCCTGAAGTCTCCCACTTCAGGTATTACACTATTACCACTTAGTGTCTCTCTTTTTGCCCCTATAACAAGGCAGAGAAGCCTTCACAAAAAACTTTCTTCCACCACTACCCGGTGCAGCAGAGAATTGTCGTCCTTTTACACCCTCCAACTATATGCAGAGTACCTCCCGCTGTTCACACTCTCCAAGTGTAGTCAGAGTACCTCCCACTTTTCACACTCTCCAAGTGTAGACAGATAACCTTCTGTTGTTCACACTCTCTAGGTGTAGGTAGAGAACCTTCCGCTTTTCACACTCTCAAAGTGTAAGCAGAGAACCTTCATCCTTTCACACTTCTCCAAGTGTCGGCAGAGAACCAGATCATCTTGAAAGATCTTCTCATGAAAAATCTAGAAGAACAAGAGAAAAGAGTGAAGTAATCATAATTCACAAATTGAGATTCTTACCTTTGAGAACTAAGTGAACCCTTCACCCTCTAGTAGTAAGAACTCTCCTTCAAACACTCTCTTTCACTCTCTCCTTCAATCTCTCTTTAGTTTGCACGAAGACCAATGGACAAAAAGATTTCATGACAGTCTAAGTGGACCTTTTATATGAAAGACACGAAATACCATCCAAAAACTACAATTTTTCAAATCTATACGTACTCAATCGTCTCATACGATTGCATTTCATCCGTACGAAATGTGTAAAACCTATTGCGTATGAACTCAATGTGCATTGGTATGAATGCCTTCATACTCGATCATCATCTCGTACGAACGTAGTTCGTCCGGTATGAATAGTTATTTTAAAGCTTCATTGGAACGAATCTGCATGACAGTCCATATGTTTTAAGGAACAGAGGACATCATCCTAGGACGAATGTACAAGATCGTCTGGATGATTTTTTTAAAGCATAAGTCCTGAGAACATCGTCTTGGGATGAAAAGGTAAAATCCTATGGATGATTAGCTCAAAGCATGAGTCCAGAGAACATCGTACTGGGATGAATGGACAAGATTGTATGGATAATTCATTCAAAGCATAAGTCTAGAGAACATCGTCGTGGGACGAACAAGATAAAATAGTCTGGACGATTAGTTCAAAGCATGAGTCTAGAGAACATCATCCTTGGAAAAATAGGGTAAAATCGTCTGGACAATTAGTTCAAAGCATGAGTCCAGAGAACATCATCTTGGGATGAATGGACAAGATCATCTAGATGATTAGTTCAAAGTATAGGTCCAGACAACATCGTCTTGGGATGAATGAACAAGGTCGTCTGGACGATTAGTTCAAACATGGGTCCAGAGAACATCGTCCTGGGAAGAATAGGGTAAAATCATCTAGACGATTAGGACTTAGAAAAAAATTTCACTCGTTCTGTTCGTTCCATTGCTCTTAGGAGAGTATAACTGACATGATCTTCCTGTACGAACATAGTTCATCCTGTACGATCAGTATTTTAAAATTTTTGACTTTTAAAGATCTCCCCCAATGTGTGTATGCTAAGTTACTCAATTACAATCACACACTCTCTTACTCAAAATAAATAAAATACAGACTCCAAGTTACAAAATATTATAATCAAATCTTGATTTGAAGTCTTCAACAATCTGGAGTATGATTTTCCTGAAATGTTATTACACACAATAGTCAAAAACACTTCTTCAAAAATGTGTTAGGAGAAATTAATAATCAATACAATAATATTTAGAATTATTAAAATAACAAGTTGCAAGAATATAAAATATGTAAAAGCTAAGTAGCAACTCTCTCAACAATCTCCCCCTTTTTGATGATGGCAAAATAATTATTGTTTGTAAGTTCTAAGTATTTACTAAACTCCCCCTGAATTAATAAGCATGTGAGAATAAGGGGCATTTGAACAGTATTTTTGTTTTAAATTTTTGAACTCACAGTCACTTGAACATAAAGCACAAAGCACTAGAACACCAAGCAAAATAAACACCAAAAAGACTCAGAGATGATAATTACAAAAAGACATAGAGATGAAAGTTACTAACAAATAAAACAAATGCATCTATAGTTATGAACAATATTTCTCTCCTATTTTAACAACAGCAAAAAGAGAAGAAGAAAAAGAACAAATACATAAATGTAAGAAGTCATTTGAAGAGCTTTTGATAATTGATCCTGTAAAGAGGTTGAGTTACATTTGCAAATAAAATTAAATATCATTAGAGAAATAGAAAGATTCATAGGAATTAAGTAGAGATATAACATAGACAAGAAAAGAAATATCAAAAATATGAATCAATTTAGACAATAAGATAAGCAAAATCATTGCAAAGTAGATGAATTTAAAATTTGTATATTTCAAATTTCAATACTAAATAAAATTGAACAAAAGATTAATTTGAATTTAAAAATTGAAATATTGAGAAAAAATTTTTATACTAGTGGCACTTTGCGTGTCTTTTCAATATTTGTGTCATATTTTGTGCATCTTTTTACTTGTGGGCTTATTTTGTGCCTCTTTTTCAAATTGCGAACTATTGCACATTCTTTTAATTTTTTGTACATTTGTATATTTTCAAGTATATTCTTGATCTTTCTAAAATCGCTAATTTAAAATCTCAAATTTCTTTAAGTACAATAATTTTTATATTGATAAGAGAAATACAAAATAAAAAAATATCATAATTGTAATAATAATATAAAAATTATGGTAGTCTAATAAGAGATATGAGATTAAAATTCTTAACTAGATCAAGTTATAATCACAACTTAAAATTTTTTAAAAATTAGATTTTCTAATGAATTCAATTTTGTATTGCAATTCAAAATATAGAACTTGTAAGATCAAATATTTTAAGGATGATCATATAGACTAACACACATTTCTAAAAAAAAAAAATTAAAAGCAATACTGTTACAAATCTATTTTCATGGCTTATGTTTTGATGATTGACAAACACTATTTCTCTTGGACGGCTTGTTGCTTCTAACTTTTTCAGGAATCGAAGATCGGACGAACAGACGAAGCCAGTTCAGGATTGCGCAGATTTAGGGTTGAGTCAGTCTGTACTTTTGTTTTTCACTTCTTGAGTCTACTTGTAATGGTCAAAGAGACTGATGCTATGTAACTCTATACACACACACTTGAGAGACTTAGAATTTTTGTTTTTACTCATATCGGTCAGGATGATATTTTCATCGTCCTGAACAATTAGACTTAAAATAGAAAATCTAAATAAGGATTCTTAATTAAGGTAGCCGTCATTAGCATATCGGCCTGGACGATACGTGTATCGGCCAGGATGATAAGCTCAAAAAAGAAAGAAGTTGCCACCATAAACAATTAAGGTATACTGTATTTTTAAATTATCGGCCAGGACAATCATTGATCGGCCTGGACGAAATTCTCAAATTATGCCTTAATTGATCCGGAAATCAAGGGAGTAATTAATGATGATTGATACGATCATATCATCCTGGACAATCGCAGGATCGGCCAAGACGATCCATTCAAAAATCTTAAGTTACTTCAGGATGATAAATATTGGTCAGCTCGTATTCAGGGCGATGCTTTGGACGATTTACCTCTAATTTGAACTTATCGGCCAGGACGATCGTAAGATCGGCCTGGATGATCAACCCAATTTTAAATCATCCAGTTTGCATTCAGAGCGATGCTCTGACCGATCTTCTGAGATTTAAACTGATCGGCCAGGCCGATGTCTATATCGGCCTGGACGATATTATCGGCAACTTGCAATTAATGAGCTCCTTTGAAGCTCTTCTATTTAAGAACTCTTGTTTAATATTTTGGAAGACCTTTTGCTGCTGCCTTGACCTGAGAAGGCCTTGAGGAGAGAAAGAGAGAGAGGGAGAGAGAGAGGATCTTGTGAGGGGGAGCTTGTGAGGGGATTCACAAGGGTTGCTTCAAGGATCACTCTGGTTGTTCTTCGTCTAGAGTTTCTCATCCGTGGAAGGATCGGTAGAGGTAAAGAGTTAGCTTTTGGTTGTGGTTCTCTCCAGCTTCAGGAGGAAGCAAAAGGAGGTAGGTTCTCTGCCTTGCCAGGGTGGCAAAAAGGAGGTGCTTTATAAAGACTTCTCCGCCTAGCTGTGGGGGCTAAAGGAGAGTCACGTTTGTAGTGTAATACTCGGAGAGTGCCTCCGGGGAGTGGACGTAGGTCGAGTTGACCGAACCACTATAAATTTCCGTTTTCTTATTTTCTTGCTTCCGCACTTTTATTTCGGCATTTATTTTAGTGGTGTGATTTTGGTTTATATGATTTTTATTCTTTGTGAAAAGAAATTTTTAAAATACCAATTCATCCCACCTCTGGGTTAGCTTGGGCCAGTTCTATAGGGCTTAACATCCCTAACGAACTTTCAAGTGGTATCAGAGAGGGATTCAAAAATTTAAGTTTGAAAACTTTTTGAGTTTAATCCATGGCTAACCTTGGGAATCGTAACACTACAGATGGGTATTCTATTACCTGACCTCCCCTGTTCGATAACCTACCTTTTGATTTTTAGAAAACCCGCATGTCAACGTTTTTACAATCTACTGATTATCGCATGTGGATGCTTATCAAAGAAGGTTATTCTCCACCTTCTCGTGAAATTAATGGTGTTAAAACTGAAGTTGTTTTTACTGAATGGACTTTCGATGAATGAGATTTAGCTCAATTGAATGCAAAATATTTGAACTGCTTTTTTGTGCTTTAAAATCTGAGGATTACATACGTGTCTCCACTTGCAAAACTGGTAAAGAGATTTGGTGATAAATTGTGCATCACCTATGAACGTACTAATGAGGTTAAACAATCCTGTTTGAACATTCTCTTGCATGACTACGAACTTTTTTGTATAAAACCTCATGAATCGATTTCTGACATGTACACAAGGTTTACTCAGATAGTTACTTCACTGCATGCACTAGGAAAAGAACTTTCAAACTATGAAAAAGTTAACAAGATTTTGAGATGTTTGTCTTCATCGTATGATGCTAAAATCACTGCAATCACTGAATCTAAGGATTTGAATACTTATTCTTATTGATAACTTACTTAGCTCACTCATTGCTTACAAGCAAGGGGTGAATCAAAGAAATCTTGATGCAAGTGAGAAGAAGAAGGAGAAAACAGTTGCATTAAAGGCGCACAAATTGGATTCTGAATCTTCCGGGTCTGAAAGCGATGAAGTTGCCTTCATCACAAGGCAATTCAAAAGCTTTCTAAGGAAGAAATAAAAGCATCATCATAATTGGAGAAAAGGTAAGAATCATAAACATGTTAAAGAATCTTCTGATTTTGTTTGCTATAATTACAGAAAACCAGGACATGTGAGAACGGATTGCCCGACACTTCAAGATAACACAAGCAATAAAAAGATTGAGGAGAAACCTAAGTTCAAGAAGGACAAGAAGAGAATCCAAAAGGCTTTTTGGGCGGAATCTGGTACTGACTCCTCTGAGACTGAACCAGAGGAAGAGACTGCAAACTTGTATTTAATAGGAGAAGATCAAAGTGATGAGGAAGAGGTATGTAAACCAACCTATAATGAACTATTTGAGATTTGTGAGAAAATACATGCATCATACAAAAAACTCAAGAAAACTCATGCTAGCCTAAAATTAGAACTTTTAAATTTACAAAAAGAGCATGAAGTTTTTCTCAAAGATCATGCAACTATTGATTCAAATCACATGGCTCTTCTTGATGAATTTGATGATTTAAACAAAAAATATTTGGAATTAATTGATGAAAATAATGCATTAAAAGTTTCACACACCTTACTTAAATCTGATCTTAAGAAATCTAAAGAGATTGAGAAAAAATTGAGGATTGATAATGATACATTAAAAAGAACTAACTTGAGGATTCAAAATGATTTTGATACATGTAAGAAAAATCAGATGACATCTACTTTTGATCCTAAGCCAGAACCTAGGAAGATACATTATAACTCAAATCATTTAAGAAACCCTTTTCCTGGAATTAGATGTTTTTCATGTGGCATGCTAGGACACATCTCACATACTTGCACCGTTCACCGTAGTACACATTGGGTGTGGAGACCTAAGATGCATGATTCACAACTTACCATACCTACATTGCATTCTACTTTTCCTAAGAAGGGGCCCAAACCTATTTGGGTTCCTAAATTTAATTGTTGTTAAGTTTTGCAGGAGTGCTCTCACCAAAGACCTTGTGGGAGCATGGGATAACTGGACATATGAAGGCTCGCAGCTCATACATGCTCAAACCTGCTGCTTCAATAATTCCTTGAAAGGTGTGTTTGTTTCAATGTGTTTTATTTCTGCTTTATTTGTGTTTTTTTTAATGTGTTTTGTTTTCACTTTGCTTTTAAAATTGGCTTTTCATATGTTAAATCTTTTCAAGATTTTAGATTTTTGAGTTTTGAGGATTCTGTTTAGCTTTTCTAAAATTGGTTAAAGGAAGAAACACCGTTGATGGTTTCCCTCCTTCCGACCTTGTTTAGTGGTATGACTTTATTCTCTAAACAAAAGCCTAACTCACTTTAGCCAATGGTTTTTGAAACTAAGATTCTTTTTATCTTGCTACAAAAAATCTATCTTATGCATAATATCCAAAGTTCTTATATATCTCTCAAGTTATTTCAGATCTTGCCCTTGCACTGATCATATGATTCTTTAGTTTTGTTTTGTGGGTTATTCTTCCCTATGTTAGAGAGAAAGTTCCTATTCTCTAATATTTGGAGGATATACTCTCAACTGAGCTTCTTTTAAGAGTTTGCAAAAGAGCTTTTAGCTTGCAAGAATTAAAAAGGAAAGAGGCCAATGACGCCAAATTGAAAAAGAAAAATATATACATAAATGTGTATCAAAAATCAAGATGCTCAAAGAGCCAAATCAAATATTTACAAGAGGCATAAAATAAGCCCACTAAAAAGCAAGCTATCCTCTCTTTTTAAAACTTTTAAAATTTAGAAGAACTTATGAGTTATATGAGATTTTCAAAGACTTTATTTCAAGTTTCTTGATTGAGAAAAATTACTTTGTTTTATTATTTATGAGATTTTTTTTTGTAAACAAGTTTATATTGAATCTTCTTTTTTGCCCGATTAGGTTTATTCTGAGTTAAGACCTTTTGTTTTCAAAAGAAAATTTGTACCATAAAGAACGTCTGATCTAGGGTTAACAGAATTGGATATTTTACCTTTGTCTGATTGGAATTGGCTAAACTCCTTGATCTTGTGGAACTCTAAAGTTTAATTTTTTTTTTTAAACTTCTCATATGATACCTCCATAAAAAAAATAGAAAAATTAAAAATTCAAAAATATTCATTTTTTTTTCGTTGTGTTTTTGCTTTCTTTTACTATGTTTTTGTTTATTTTTCTTTTATTTTATTTTTTGAAGGCCTTGATCATCACCATCTTTTCCTTGGTTTTATTTTCTAGTCACATCATCCTGGACGATACCATATCATCCTGGACGATCTGATCGAACGTTGTTGCAATCATGATAATAGTCCTGGCCAATAGAATATTTTGTCTGGCGATGCATTTTATGTGCATCGTCCTAGCCGATAAACTGGATCATCCTGAATGATCCACGTGTCAGCACATTTGAATCTATAAAATCAGCCCCAGACGATCCATTATTGGACAATCGTTCTGGCCGATCCACTGTTCGTCCTGGACGATACACGTGGCACAGATTTAAAACATTTTAACTTCGGCCGGTACGATCAATTATTGTGCATCATCCTGGACGATACACTTAATCGGCCCGGATGATCGGCTTTGTTCAACGATCGTCCAGCCTGACTCCTCGGGACGATCCCTGTGTCTAATCGTCCTGGCCGATATCTGATCGGCCTGGATGATCAGACCGCCTTTTTGATCAATCGTCCTGTACGTAATTATTGAGCCATATCGGCCTAGACGATTCTGCGATCGGCCTGGACGATATGGCCGTTTCTTTAAATTCTGGCCGATCCAGCCATGGTTTTCTACTTCATCCTTTCTCCTCTTGTGTTTTCTTGCTGACTCCTCTCTATGGCTGGTGGGAAACGTGTTCGATAGGCTTCTGGGAGTTCTTCGAGGGCTAGAATTGACCCTCATTTCAGGGAGACAGAAGATGAAGCTGCCTATCATCGCTACAAAAAGTGTGGAATAACTGTCTCCAGAATCATTAATCCTACGCACATCTCATACCCGGTAATTGATCTTTTTGCTCACACCTCCCTTTGTTTCATCCTGTCTCTTGCTTTCCCCTTCAATACCGAGTTTCTTCGAGAATTTTTTACAAACCTTCGCATTAACCCTACCTTCACAGCTCTGACCTCCTATGTGAATCGACGCCCTGTCGAAATCACATATCAGGATTGTGTTGATCTTTTACAGCTATCCACCACCGGGGATAAGCTGCACTTAATCGCTTCAGATCCTGACCTTGACTGGTCCACAGCGAATCACTTCCTTCGCAAGACCAATGCACCTTTCCATGTTGGAAAGACTAGCTCTTTAGTTAAAGATGCTAGGACAATCCAACATGTCCTTCACACCTCCATAATTCCAAAAGCCGGGGACCGAATCCACATCACCCCTCTACTTTCCCTCACTACTTTCTACATCATGGCTCATAGAGAATTCAATACTACGGACTTAATCTTTCGATACATTGATCACTAAACCATAATCCACGATCCAGATCATAAGAGGAAACCCAATCTAGCCTTAGGACACATTATAGCCTATGTCCTTAAAATCAAATACCAACTTTAGTATCCTATTCCACCTAACCTCCCAGCACCCTTCTACTCAAACAGTTCCTTCACTACCCTTCACAGTACTCGTCTCCACCCTGGGGATGAGGAACCTCGAGGGGTTGGACAAGAGGAGGCTCCTGCTCCCGCTCCCGTTCCTGATCCTATTCCTCTACACCAGCACTCACCGGTTGATCAGTTGATAGAGAGGTTTGATCGTTGGGAGACTCGATTTGACGCCTATGTTGCTACATGTTGGGTCTAGTAATTAGGATGTTAAGCCTAACTAAATGTCCCAAGGCTAACAAAGAGGGGGTGAATTGGTAATTTAAAAATTATACTTCTACTATTGAATTTTTAGAAAACCTTTTTAATTATTAATGCAAGTTAAATTCAAAGTTTAAAAAATAAACTTTTCAACCAGAGTAAACAACTTGCAATGAAATTAAATGCGGAAGAAAAATAAGAAAGAACACACCAGATTTATAGTGATTCGGTCAAACCGTGACCTACGTCCACTCCCCGGATGCACCCTCCGAGTATTGCACTAATACCACAAAGTGACTCTCCTTTTGCCCCCACAGCAAGGCGGAGAAGCCTGTATAAAATCACTTTCACCTTCCCCGGTGCGGCGGAGTAGCCGGGTTCTTTGACACCAAAGAGATCTTCTTCTCGCCAAAACTTCCCTCAAGACGACCCTTAAATCCGATGATACTAAAGTGCAAGTTTGCCGGAGCAACCGTGTGAATATCCCCTCCACACTCCCTTGAAATCCCCTAAAAGGATCTTCTCCCTCTCAAACTCCACCATTTCCTCTCTCTCCTTTTCAAGTTCTCTCTTCTAGTTTTCTCCCGAAGAACGAAGACACAATGGTTGTCAAAGATACACTTTGTCGTCCTTTTACACTCTCCAAGTGTCGGCAGAGAACCGGACCAATGTTGTTGAACTTCACTTGAAAGCCTTCGCCGGAGCAACCGTGTGAATATCCCCTCCACACTCCCTTGAAATCCCCTCCAAGGATCTTCTCCCTCTCAATGATCCCTCTCAAGAGAAAACAACTCCAAAGGTACTTGTAATAGTTTCTAGGACTCCTTATATAGAAAGGACATGAAAAACCGTCCAAAAAACGGCTAAAAATATGTTTTTCTACGCACCGGATCTTCTTGTATGAACCATTTGTTCATCTGTACGAACCAATTTTGTCCTGCACGAAATTGGTTCGTCCCGGGATGAAAAAGTTAATCCGGTACGAACAATTATATCAAAAGTTGATTTCGAAAACTGTAGAACATTGCC
Organism: Dendrobium huoshanense; assembly: GCA_016618105.1. Classification (NCBI taxonomy): domain Eukaryota; kingdom Viridiplantae; phylum Streptophyta; class Magnoliopsida; order Asparagales; family Orchidaceae; genus Dendrobium; species Dendrobium huoshanense. The sequence goes on along the minus strand of CM028352.1, from coordinate 45,033,834 downwards.
CGAAATTGCCATAGTCGGTTCCCATCGTACGTCCTGGACGAACTGAACTTCGTCTGGACGAAATTTTTACAGTGAGAAATTCATTCTGGGACGAAAAATGATTTCGTCTGGACGATCATTCCTTAGAAAAAATTTTCCAGTTCAGTTCCTGTTTGTTTCATTGCTCTTACAAGGAGATAACTGATCTGATCGTCCCGTACGAACAATGTTCGTCCCGTACGATCAGCACAAAAACTTTTTCAAGATCTCCTTTAAGTGTGTGTAAATTTATTCACTCAATTACAATCACTCCCTCTCAAATTTAATTCAAATAAAAAGTACAAGCTTCAAATTCTCAAAGTATCTCATGCTGAATTTGATTTGAAGTATTCGTAGTCTGGAGTTCGATTTTCCTGAAATATTAGTACACACAAGAGCAAAAACAAATCTTCCAAAAATTGTTAGGAGATAACAATACATAAAACAATAATATTTTGAATCATCAAAACTATACAAGTTGCAAGAATGTAAACATGCAAATAGCAACTTTCCTAATAATCTCCCCCTTTTTGATGATGACAAAACAATTATTGTTTGTATAATTTCAAATTCTAAGAATCTTCTAAACTCCCCTTTAATTAATGAACATATTAAAATAAGGAGGCATTAAAATTATTTTTGTTTTGAAAATTTTTAGAAATACAAAACAAAACAAAATAAACACAAATACACTAAACAAAACAAACACACAACGATACGAATACAGAAGACACAACAAATAATTTTTCCCCCTTTTTGACAACATCAAAAAGTGAAAAAAAAAGACTAGAAATGTAAGCAGACATATGAAAATCATTTAAAAATTTAACCTTTAAAGTGATTGATATAAGGTATGCAAATAAAATTAAAACATTAGCTAAATCACAAAATTCATAGAATTTAAGAAGAGATATAACATAGAAACTAAAAAGAATTTATCAAAACATGAGTATATTTAGACATTTAAGATAGAGAAAATCATTGTAAAAATGATGATATAAAAATTTTATATTTCATATTTCAATATGTAATATAAATGTACATAAGATCAATTTGAATTAAGAGATTAAAAAATTAAGGAAAGAAATAACTACCACATGTGGCGCTTTGTGCATCTTTTTCAATTTTGTGGACATTTTTGTGCATCTTTTCACTTGTTGGGCTTATTTTGTGCCTCTTTTTCACATTGCGAATCATTGCGCATTTCTTTTGATTTTTTGTAGATTTGTACAATTTTCAAGAGTAATTGTATTCTTTCCAAAATCAATAATCTAAAATTTCAAATCTTTCTAAGTGCATAAATATTAATTGATAAGTGAAATACAAAATAAGAAAACATCACAACTGCAATAATAATATTAAAATTAATGTAGTCTAAATAAGAGACATGAAATTGACAATATTAATAATATCAAGTTATAAACACAACTTTAATTTAGAAAAATTAGATTTTCTAATGAATTCAATTTTATGTTGCAGTTCAAAGTATAGCACTTGTAAGATCAAAAATTTAAGGGTTTTTCATATAGGCTAACGAACATTTCAAACACAGAACAAAAATACTTAAACATCAAAAAAAATCTAAAGCAATAAAAGAATAGAAAAACACTAGACAAAATACAAGTACACAAACTATAAAAATCTTCATATCACATTCCAAATGTCTCACAACAATAAACATGGAATCCGATATGAAAATATCTCAAAATCATACAAAACACACAAAAATTAAAAAATAAAAAAACACATAAACAAAGGGTTTAAACATCATTTTGCTCCTGGTCTGATGATTCAGAAGCTAGATCTGCCCAAGAGATTTTTTGCTTTTCATTATTTTTCCATTTTATAATTTGCTTAGCTTTGCCCTTTTCTTTAGCAGGAAGAGTTCTCAAATTAGGGTACTGACTTTTCAGATGTCCAGATTTCCTACATCCAAAGCAAATAATACTTGTAGAAATCTGAACATTCTTACCATTTTTACATTTATTCCACTTTGTTGATGCTTATGCTTGTGCTTTAGTAGACTTTTCAATTTGCATGTTAATTCATCGCTTTCCTCACCAACTAAGCAATTTTCTCCATGTCTTCCGCTTTTAGCATTATTGTTTCACCTGCATCCAAAAGTCTTTGACCCAAATATTGCTCGTAGGCAATGAGTGAGCCAATCAAATTATCAATAGAATATTTATTCAAATTTTTTGATTCGCAAATAGCAACAACTTTGGCATCAAACTTGTCAAGTAAATAACGTAGAATTTTATTGACTATTTCAAAATTTGAAAATTCTTTACCTAAAGCATGTAATGATGTTACAATTTGAATAAACCTAGTATACATGTCTAAGATCGTCTCATAAGGTTTCATGCTAAAGAGTTCATAGTCATGCATCAAAAAATTCAACTTAGATTGCTTGACTTCACTAGTACCTTCATATGTAATGCATAAACTGTCCCAAATTTCCTTACCGGTAGTACATGTAGAGATTTTCATATAGTCTTCCAAATTTAAAGCACAGAACAAACAATTCATATATTTAGCATTTAATTCAGCATAAAATTGTTCTACTATACTCCATTCAGAAAAAGGTGTATCAGTTTTGATTCCATCTATAATACGTGACGGTACAGAATAACCATTTTGAATCATATGCCACATTCGATAATCTATTGATTGCAAGGAAGTAGACATTCAAATTTTCCAAAAATTAAAAGAAATATTTTCAAATAAAGGTGGTCTAACAATTGAATATCCTTCCAACGTTTTACGGTTTCTAAAATTAGCCATACTCATTTTTCAAAAAGTAGTCAAAACTTATAATTTTGAAACCTTGCTCTGATACCACTTGTTGGGTCTAGTAATTAGGATCTTAAGCCTAACTAAATGTCCCAAGGCTAACAAGAGGGGGGTGAATTGGTAATTTAAAAATTATACTTCTACTCTTGAATTTTTAGAAAACCTTTTTAATTATTAATGCAAGTTAAATTCAAAGTTTAAAAAATAAACTTTTCAACCAGAGTAAAAACTTGCAATGAAATTAAATGCGGAAGAAAAATAAGAAAGAACACACCAGATTTATAGTGGTTCGGTCAAACCTTGACCTACATCCACTCCCCAGAGGCACCCTCCGAGTATTGCACTAATACCACAAAGTGACTCTCCTTTTGCCCCCACAGCAAGGCGGAGAAGCCTGTACAAAATCACTTTCACCTTCCCCGGTGCGGCGGAGTAGCCGGGTTCTTTGACATCAAAGAGATCTTCTTCTCGCCAAAACTTCCCTCAAGACAACCCTTGAATCCGATGGTACTAAAGTGCAAGCTCGCCGGAGCAACCGTGTGAATATCCCCTCCACACTCCCTTGAAATCCCCTACAAGGATCTTTTCCCTCTCAAACTCCACCCTTTCCTCTCTCCCTTTCAAGTTCTCTATTCTAGTTTTCTCCCAAAGAACGAAGACACAATGGTTGTCAAAGATACACTTTGTCGTCCTTTTACACTCTCCAAGTGTCGGCAGAGAACCGGACCAATGTTGTTCAACTTCACTTGAGAGCCTTCGCCGGAGCAACCGTGTGAATATCCCCTCCACACTCCCTTGAAATCCCCTACAAGGATCTTCTCCCTCTCAATGATCCCTCTCAAGAGAAAACAACTCCAAAGGTACTTGTAATAGTTTCTAGGACTCCTTATATAGAAAGGACATGAAAAACCGTCCAAAAAACTGCTAAAAATATGTTTTTCTGCTCACCGGATCGTCCCGTACGAACCATTTGTTCATCTGTACGAACCAATTTCATCCTGGACGAAATTGGTTCGTCCCGGGACAAAAAATTTCATCCGGTACGAACAGTTATATCAAAAGTCGGTTTCAAAAACTGCAGAACATTGCCAAAAACTTCCATAGTCGGTTCCCTTATTGTCCTGGACGAACTGGACTTCGTCTGGATGATATTTTTACAGTGAGAAACTCGTCCTGTGACAAAAAATGATTTCGTCTGGATGATCATTCCTTAGAAAAATTTTCCAGTTCAGTTCCTGTCCGTTTCATTGCTCTTACAAGGAGATAACTGATCTGATCGTCCCGTACGAACAATGTTTGTCCCGTACGATCAGTACAAAAACTTTTTCAAGATCTCCTTTAAGTGTTTGTAAATTTATTCACTCAATTACAATCACTCCCTCTCAAATTTAATTCAAATAAAAAGTACAAGCTTCAAATTCTCAAAGTATCTCATGCTGAATTTGATTTGAAGTCTTCGTAGTCTGGAGTTCGATTTTCCTGAAATATTAGTACACACAAGAGCAAAAACAAATCTTCCAAAAATTGTTAGGAGATAACAACATGTAAAATAATAATATTTGGAATCATCAAAACTATACAAGTTGCAAGAATGTAAACATGCAAATAGCAACTTTCCTAACACTACACAGGAGCAGCAACACACTGAGGATATTGCCCGCTATGAGCAGCACCGCACTAAGGATTTAGTCCGATTTGATAACTTCATTACTCACCAGCAGCTGCAGCATGACCAGGAACATCGCCTGGTTCAATGCTCAGTTCACCACACTTGCCAGCTACTTTCAGCAGCCACCTCCACCATCTCCATCAGATGATCAGGGTCCCTCGTTTCTTTAGTATGTGTTTTCTGTTGTTTGTTTCCTGTTTTATGTAGTTTTCTTTTTAATATATTTTTTTCCTTGTTGTGGTGTTGTCTTTTGTGTATCTTGACCCTCTTTTTGTGATGTCAAAAGGAGGAGTAGGGTGTGGTAGGAAAAGTTGTTGGGTTTGTAACTTTGAAATTCTAATGAACTTATTTTGAAATTTTTCTACTTGTGTTTTCCATCATAAAAAAGAGGGAGATTGTTACAAATCTATTTTCATGGCTTATGTTTTGATGATTGACAAACACTATTTATCTTGGACTGCTTGTTTCTTCTATCTTTTTCAGGAATCGAAGATCGGACGAACAATCGAAGCTAGTTCAGGATTGCGTAGGTTTAGAGTTGAGTCAATATGTACTTTTATTTTTCACTTCTTGAGTCTACTTGTAATGGTCAAAGAGACTGATGCTAAGTAACCCTACACACACAAACTTGAGAAACTTAGAATTTTTGTTTTTACTCATATCGGCCATGACGATATTTTCATCGTCCTAGACGATCAGGTATAAAACAGAAAGTCTAAATAAAGATTCTTAATTAAGGTAGCTGTCATTAACATATCGGCCTGGACGATACATGTATCGGCCAGGACGATAATCTCAAAACAAAAAGAAGTTATCGCTATAGACAATTAAGGTATACTGTATTTTTAAATTATCAGCCAGGACGATCATTGATTGGCTTGGACGAAATTCTCAAATTATGCCTTAATTGATCAGGAAATCAAGGGAGTAATTAAGGATGATGGATATGATCATATCGTCCTAGACGATTACAGGATCGGCCAGGACGATCCATTCAAAAATCTTAAGTTACTTTAGGACGTTAAATATCGGCCAGCTCGTATTCAGGGCGATGCTCTGGACGATTTACCTCTAATTTGAACTAATCGGCCAGGATGATCTTAAGATCGGCCTGGACGATCAAGCTAATTTTAAATTGTCCAGTTTGCATTCAGGGCGATGTTCTGGCCGATCTTCTAAGATTTGTACTGATCGGCCAGGCCGATGTCCATATCTGACTGGACGATATTGTCGGTAACTTGCAATTAATGAGCTCCTTTGAAGCTCTTCTATTTAAGAACTCTTGTTCAATATTTTGGAAGACCTTTTGCTGCTTCCTTGACTTGAGAAGGCCTTGAGGAGAGAAAGAGAGAGAGGGACAGAGAGAGGATCTTGTGAGGGGGAGCTTGTGAGGGGATTCACAAGGGTTGCTTTAAGGATCGCTCTGCTTGTTCTTCGTCTAGAGTTTCTCATCCGTGGAAGGGTCGGTAGAGGTAAGGAGTTAGCTTTTGGTTGTGGTTCTCTGCCAGCTTTAGGAGGAAGTAAAAGGAGGTAGGTTCTCTGCCTTGCCGGGGTGGCAAAAAGGAGGTGCTTTGTAAAGGCTTCTCCGCCTAGCTGTGGGGGCTAAAAGAGAGTCACGTTTGTAGTGCAATACTCGGAGGGCGCCTCCAGGGAGTGGACGTAGGTCCAGTTGACCGAACCACTATAAATTTATGTGTTCTTGTTTTCTTGCTTCCGCACTTTTATTTCCGCATTTATTTTTGTGGTGTGATTTTAGTTTATGTGATTTTTATTCTTTATGAAAAGAAATTTTTAAAATACCAATTCACCCCACATTTTGGTTAGCTTGGGCGAGTTCTATAGGGCTTAAAATTCCTAACGAACTTTCAAATACAAGATAACTTTTATTGATATCATAATAAAGGATATTACATCGGTCATTGATGATATCAATACAACGATAATTTTTGACATAAAAAAAAATGAAAATGGATACATCAGAGAACATAACAAAAACAACTACAACACATAACATGCCATCACATCAAGTCGTCACAGATAGAGAGAAACATATCAGAACTACAAACATCACTCAAAAGGTCCTTGAACTGGAGGAGGGTTGAAAATATTATAATAGCTATTCATCATAGTTATATTCGTATTGATCGATTCAAACTAACATCTAACCCAACCCATATCCTACAGATATTGATAGTCCTGTTGATGATGATGAGTTTTAATCTGATCAAAATGTTGATCAAAATGACTCTCAAGACGATCAAAATGTTGGACCAATTTCTAAAAATTTTGTCTACCAGCAGGTGCAGGTGGAGGTCCTCTTCTTTCCTCCTCTAAGTCAATACTAATAAATTTATCATCTTTTTAAAGATGGTTTGAAATGATCCATCATTATAGTAAACTGGCTCCTCTAGATTTTGAATAGGATGAACTAGTTCATACTTCTTTTCCAAAATGTAAGTCACAAGATGTCCTAATGCAATATTATTGTTTCTCTTGTGTAAAACATGACCAATCTCAAAAAGTCCATACATGCAGTCAATTATCAGTTGGGCTTCATCTATTTGTTGGCTAGTCATAATCAGATAAGTTACTGTAGAAGGAAGAGGTGTGATATTTACTCGATCACCAACTTTATGAATAATGGAAGTGCAAAGAACATGCTGGATGATACAGGCATTACAGTTAAGAGTGGCTACCTTAGGCAAATGACCTACTCCTCTACATCCTCTAATTACTTGATTTATTGGTGTCCACTCAAAGTTGGTGGAAGAGATCAAAGTGTGAGCTTTAATCCCTTGAGTCCTTAAGTTCAAAAATATTCCTAAATCTTCTTTTGTAATCTCTACTTTATTCTTAAAAACATACGACCTAATCATAGTTTGGTCAGAGTTAAAAGATATATTTGTAAGGAAGTAGTGGAAAGTCTCGTTGTTATAGAGGTGGATCAGAGTCAGAATAAGACCAAACTGGGTAAAAGCAAGAAGATCCATTACCTTGAAAGTGAGTTGCTCTTGGAGGACTCTAAAGGAGGTGATTTTAGCAGATGCAAACCAAGGAAAAGACTCCTCATTTTCTTTAGAAAAAAAGTTTTCTCCTGAGTTTCTAGAGTGGGGCCCCTTAGCAAGTACCTTTTGCCTGTCTCTTTTGCTTGAACTAGCCATGGAGAAGATCAAGGAGATTTAGAAGATTGAAAGGGTTTTTGAGGTGATGAAATTTGAGTTCAAAACCTATCAATTTAAAGAAAAAATGAACTTTCATACGAATAAAAATAATTTTGTCCTATACGATTTTGGGTTCGTACGTACAAAACCTATTTCGTCTGGATGAATGAATGGGTCCAAAAAAGAAATGACTTTTCATAAACATGTAAGTTACGAGGTATACTTTCGTACAGACTTTTAACCAAATGATAGTACAGATGAACAGGTGTTCATCCGGGATGATCAATTATTTAAGATCATTTTTATGACGGTTTGAAATGTCCCCCACATTGAAGTGCCACGTATTCGTATGTACGAACTGAACGTTTGTATGTACGATCAGAAATAAATAAACTGATCTTATTCGTATAACTATCTACATGTGTACATATGATTGAATACATATCGTTCGGACAATTGTCACAATCGTACAGACAAACTGTATATATAAAAAAACTAAAAAAACTCCATGCAAATCGTTTAAAACAACCGTTAATACGCTACACGATTCATCCCATATGAAATTAATTTTGTACAGATGATTGTCACACAATTTTTCATACCATGCTCAATAATAGGATTTTTTGTGAAAAATATTTTTTAAACAATCAAAATAAGAAATTCAAAAAATATGACCAAAAAATAGAACACATACAAAAAATCACAAACACAAAAATAAAAACACACTAACAATGACACATATCAATGTTACAGATACCTTCATTTAAGCATTCAAATCAATCTCACCAAGCCTTGTTCTTACTTTACTTAAAGTATCAAAGGCTAGTGGTTTTGTAAAAATGTTTGTAAGTTGATTTTCAGTTGAAACATGAATGAGTTCAATTTCTCCTTTGGATATATGATCTCTTATGAAATGATGCTTGATGTCTATATGTTTGGTTCTTGAATATTGAATAGGTTTTTTAGAAATACAAATAACAATAGTATTATCACAATAAATGGGAATAGTGCCTATTGTTAATCCTAAATCAATCAATTATTATTTCAACTAAAGTACTTGTGCCACATAACTTCATTAGATAATGTGTTCAGCTTCAGCAGTAGATAGAGCGACTAAATTTTATTTTCTACTGGACCAAGAGATTAAGGAATTTATAATAAATTGAAATGTTCCAGAAGTGCTCTTTCTATCAACCATACAACCTACAAAGTCCGAACCTGAATATCAAATTATTTCAAATGAAGAGTTAAACTTAGGTTACCAAATTCCTAAGTTTTGAGTTTCCAACTAATATCTTAAAATCCTTTTCACTGCTGTCAAATGTGATTCTTTTGGATATTATTCAAATCTAGCACATAAACAAATACAAAACATGATATCGAGTCAGCTAGCTATCAAAGCAAAGATCTAATTATCTCTCTAAATTTTTTTTTTATCATCAAATTTTTTTAAGGACCTTATCCAACTAATTTGAGGAACTCATAGATATACTAACATGTTTAGCATTATCCATTTCATACTTTTTGAGGATGTTCTTAATATATTTTGACTGACTAAAAAATATACCTTCCTCAATTTGTTTAATGCTAAAGCCTAGAAAATAACTTAAATCTCCCATTAAACTCATCTCAAATTCACTACTCATTATTTTAAAAAAATCATCATAAATATTTTTATTTGTATATTCAAAGATGATATCATAAACATAAATTTGTACAATGAGTACATCCTCTCCTAATTTCTTCAAAAATAAAGTTGTGTCCACACTTCCTTTTTCAAAAGATCTCTCAAATAGGAAGGTGCTCAATCTCTCATATCAAGTCCTAGGTGCCTGTTTTAATCCATATAATACCTTTTTCAATTTAAAAACATGATTTGAGTATTTAGAGTTTTTAAAGCTTAAAGGTTGTTCAACTTGAATTATCCCATTTAAAAAAGCACTTTTTACATCTATTTGATACAATTTAAATTATCTAAGATAGGCAAAGGCTAATAAAACCCTAATTACTTCAAGTCTAGCTATAGGGGCAAAAGTCTCTTCAAAATCAATCCCTTCAGTCTGATTATATCCCTTAGCCACCAATCTAGTCATATTTCTAATGACTACTCCTAAGTCATTCATTTTGTTCTTGAATACCCACTTAGTTCCAACTACACTTTGATTCTTTGGCCTTACAGTTAATTCCTAACTTTATTTCTTACAAATTGATTTAATTCATCATACATAACCAATATCCAAAATTCATTCAAAAGTGCTTGATTTATATTTATGGGTTTTATCATTGAAATAAAGGTTGAATGATTGACTTCTTTGTTCAGTCCACGCCTAATCCAAACACCCTTAGTAGGTTCACCTATAATCAATTCCTTTGGGTGGTTTTTAGAAAATCTCAAATCTCTAAGCATCAAATTTTCTATCTCCAACTTTTCTTCCAAATTTATTTTCTCAATCTTTTGGGAGTTAATCTATATCTCATCCTCTTCAACGATTGGCTCTTCCAAAATTTTAGATTCATCAAATACAATATATGTGGTCTCCTTTTGTAACACATTGAATATTTTATTATGTGTTCTTCCCTTTAGTAACTCATAGAATATTTTATTTAAGTTTGATCTAACATTCACCTTATTTAGAACATAACATGCTGTGCTAACCGCCTCAGCCCAAAAATATTTAGGAAGTGAATATTCTTCTAAATATGGCTCGAGCGGCTTCTATTAATGTTCTATTTTTTCTTTTGACTACCCCATTCTGCTGAGGGGTTCTAGGTGCAAAAAAATTGTGATCAATTCCTTTCTCCTTACAAAAGTCTTCAAATTTTTTATTCTCAAATTCTTCTTCATGATCACTTTAAATTGTCATTATCTCGCATCCTAATTTTCATTGAATTCAAGTCAAAAAATTTCTAAATTCCACAAATGATTCACTATTATAATGTAAAAATCTAACACATGTGAATCTAGAGAAATCATCCACAATCACAAAACCGTATACCTTCACTCATACACTTATAGTTCCAACTGGTCCAAAAAGATTCATATATAAAATCTCCAATGGTTTACTAGTTCTAAGATTTTTATTAGACTGAAAAGAGAACTTCACTTATTTTCCTAATTTGCATGTATCACAAAGGTGATCCTTATTGAAGTCTAGTTTTGGTATACCTCTCACTAAGTTCTTTTGGGTAATCCTCCTAAGGTTTTTCATAGTAGAGTGACAAAGTCTCCTATGCCAAAGTCATGACTCATTAGAAATAATTTTTAAACAAAAAGTAGTATGAGTTTTGATGAAATTCAAGTCTAGCATATACATATTTTTTACCTGTATATCATTCAAAATATCATTTCCATTCTGGCTTAATATTCAGCTAGTAGGAAAAAATTTACACAATAACCATTATCACATAGCTGACTAATACTCAGAAGATTATGTTTTATGCCTTCTACCAACAAAATATTTTCTATAAAAAAGTTTTTAAAGTTTCCAATTATACCTGACCCTACCACCTTCCTTGTGGTGTTATCTCTAAGTGTAACCTTGCCTCCACTCCTGGCTTCCAATGATATAAATTATGCAGTATCTCCAGTCATATGATTTGAGCAACCACTATCCAGGTACCATATACTCTCACGAGGCCATGTGTGAGAGAGATCATATAAAATCATCAAACGTTAGACCTGGGAGCCCAAACAAGTTTGGGTTCACCTTTTTGTAAATTATAAACAGATGCATGTATGATATGTCTAGGTTTTATGCATCTTAGGTTTCCACACCAAATGGGTTTTCTTCTTCAATATACAGATGTGAGTTATATGTCCAATCAATCCACAATTATGACATTTGACTCCTAGAAAGGGGTTTCTTAATCTTCTATAATTTCTCTGTCTATTTATAGATTGCATAAATTTAGGATACAAAAAAAGATTCGTGAAATATTCAAGTCTTGGTGGTATCCTATTATCCTCGAGAGATTATATCTTCAGTTTATAAAAAGAATTCATATTTTCCAAGATACAATTTGTATAATTTATTTGATATATTTTGCTCTCAAATTCATCCTTATTATTTTTTATTTCTTTTTGAAGTTCTGTATATAATGATTTTAAATTTTTATGGTTCTTATTCAAATCGTCAAACTCATCAAGCAATTTTATGTGGTTGTTATCAATTAAATCATGATCTTTCCTAAGGATCTCCTATTCTCTTTGTAGTTCCTGAAATTCTAAGTTCAAACTGGCATGCATTTTCTTTAACTTTCTATATGCAACATGTATGCATTCTGAGAATTCTAAAAGTTCATTATAAGTCAAGTCACATATCTCTTCTTGATCTGACTAGTCAAGATTCTCAACCATTATGCATAGATTGGTGACTTCCTCTTCTTTTTCAGTCTCAGACGAGTTTAAAGTTGAGTTCGCACAGAAAGCTCTTTGGAATTTCTTCTTACCTTTCTTTACAATTAGTTTCTCCTCTACCTTCTCCTTGCTAGGAGTGACTTTGAGTTTTGGGTAATCTAACTTAATATGTCCAGGCTTCCTACACTCATAGGAAATAATATTATTTGAAACCTTGACATTTCTATTAAATTTACCTCGATTCCATTGCTGGTGCCTCTTTTGCTTCCTCTTCAGAAAGCTTCTGAACTGTCTAGTCATCAGTACAATGTCATCTTCATCCTCAGGTTGTGAGAGATCACTCTCTGACTCCTCCACTTTCAGTGTTATGTTCTTCTCCCTTCGTAGTTCACCTGCATCATTTTTTCTTTGACCCACCCCTTGCTCGTAAGCAATTAGTGATCCAAAAAGATTGTCAATAGAGTAAATATTTAAATCTTTAGACTCTATAATCACAGTTATTTTAGCATCATAAATAGTAGGTAAACAACAAAGTATTTTATTATCCATTTTAGAATTCATTAGTTCCCTACCCAATGCATATAAATAAGTGACTATTTGTGTGAATCTTGTGTATATTTTAGAAATGGATTCATTGGATTTCATGCGAAATAGTTCATAGTCATGCAACAAGATATTAAGTCTAGATTGTTTAACTTCATTAATCCCCTCATAAGTTATATAAAGTCTATCACATATATCCTTTCCACTCTTGCAAGTGGAAACTCGCATGTAATCTTTAGATTTAAGAGCACAAAAGAAATTATTCAAGCATTTAGCATTAAGTTGTGCTAAGTCACGTTCTTCTACTGTCCAGTCCTCAAAGGGTGTTTCAACTCTAACTCTGTCAATAAATCTAGTTGGTTTTATATACCCTTCTTATACTAAAATTCAGATACGATAATCAAGTGACTGTATAAATGTAGACATATGTGTTTTTCAAAAATCAAATGGGATGTTATCGAATAAAAGAGGTCCAGTGATCGAATATCCTGCATGTGTATTTCAGTTTCCAAATGTAGTCATAGTCGATAATAAAAAAAGTATTCTAAACTTATGATTTTGAAACAGAGCTCTGATACCACTTGTTGAAACTTATTAATTATGAATTAGGTTGTTAAACCTAAGCTTAGGTCCCACCAACTAACTAAGAGAGGGGTGAATTGGTATTTTAAAAATTCCTCTTATTTTAAACTAATTTAAACTTTAATGATTTTTTTTAAAATGATTTTTCAACCACAGATAAAAAAATAGTAAAGTAAAAAGCAGCGGAAAATAAAAGATACAAGATTTATAGTGGTTCGGTCAAACACGACCTACATCCACTCCCTGAAGTTTCCCACTTCAGGTATTGCACTATTAACACTTAGTGTCTCTCCTTTTTCCCCCACAGCAATGCAGAGAAGTTTTCACAAAAACTCTATTCCACCACTACCCGATGCGGTAGAGAACCGTCATCCTTTTACACCCTCCAAGTGTAGGCAGAGTACCTCCCACTATTCACACTCTCCAAGTGTAGGAAGAGTACACCCCGCTTTTCTCACTCTCTAAGTGTAGATAGAGAACCTTCCACTGTTCACACTCTCCAAGTGCAGGCAGAGAACCTTCATCTTTTCACACTTCTCTAATTTTCAGCAGAGAACAAGATCTTCTCACAAAAAATATAGAAGGACAAGAGAAAAGGGTGAAGTAATCACAATTCATAAATGGAGATTCATACCTTTGAGTACCAAGTGAACCGTTCATGTTCCAGTAGTAAGAACTCTCCTTCAAACACTCTCTTTCACTCTCTCCTTTAATCTCCCTTCAGTTTGCACGAAGACCAATGGATAAAAATATTTCATGACAGTCAAAAGTGAACATTTTATATGAAAGACACAAAAAACAGTCCAAAAACTATAATTTTTCAAATCTGTACATACTCGATCATCCCTTATGATCGCATTTCATACATATGAACTGTGTAAAAACTGTTGCGTACGAACTCAATGTGGATTGGTACGAATGCCTTCATACTCGATCATCGTCTCGTACGAACGTAGTTCGTCTGGTACGAACAATTATTTCCAAGCTTCATTGGAATGAATCTGTAGGACGGCCCATATATTTTATGGAACAGAGGACATTATCCTAGGACGAATGTACAAGATCGTCTGGACGATTCATTCAAAGCATAAGTCCAGAGAATATCATCCTTGGATGAATAAGGTAAAATCGTCTAGACGATTAGTTCAAAGTATGAGTCCATAGAATATCATCCTGGGACAAATGGACAAGATTGTCTGGATGATCCGTTCAAAGCACAACTGTTCATTCCATTGCTCTTTGGAGAGTATAACTGACCTGATCATCCTGTACGAACATAGGTCGTCTTGTATGCTCAGTATTTTAAAATTTTTAACTTTTAAATATCTCTCCCAGTGTGTGTGTGCTAAGTTACTCAATTACAATTGCACTCTCTCTGACTCAAAATGAATAAAATATAGACCAAGTTACAAAATATTATAATCAGATCTTGATTTGAAGTCTTTAACAATCTGGAGTATAATTTTCTTGAAATTGTAGTACACACTAGAGCCAAAAATACTTCTTCCAAAATGTGTTAGGAGAAATTAATAATGAATACAATAATATTTGGAATCATCAAAATAATAAGTTGCAAGAATATAAAACATGCAAAAGCTAAGTATCAACTCTCTCAACACTGTATTCTTTATCAAACATGGCATCGTAGAGAGGATCAATTCCTGTTAGAGTCTTATAATAAGCTAATGAGATTTGTTGTGTCTGGAGATAAGGAGTTTTTAAATGTAGCATACTAGCAATATATTCATCAGGAATTCGAGCACAACTTTGAATGTTATCCAACTCAGACACAACTCCAAGCTCACCTTCATTTGATAATATGAAATGTATAACTGAATGTATTTGTTATGGTTTTTTAAGTCTTTAGGTTTATTTTATTTACTACTAGTAAAGTCATGTATTACTGTTCTTACAATTTGCTTTTAATGTGTTGTAAAAGTTCTCTATGGTATTGTCAATAAGTTCATTTATATTATATTGGCTTTAAAGTTAGATTTTTCTCATATAAAATTAAAAACAAAATGTCCACTACATAACATAAGCCTAATGAAAAACATGATCCATGACAATCCTAACATCATCATATGTAACATTATCAAAAGTGAATATCAAGAAAACCTAACAGCAATGAGCTGACATCATCAAAATCTTACATCACATGTAGTACAAACATAAGCTCAGCTAACGTCACATATGTTGTCTCTTGGGAAATGCATCACTACCGAGAGAGTAATGTTATGGTGGTCAGAGGGGCCTTCTATGTAACACATATTATTCCTCCATAATAATGTCATACTAAGATATGTCAGTTGTCTAAATGGTGCTTGATATAAGATTTGGGTTGAGGTATACATGCAGATCCCCTGGCATATGGTGACTAAGGATATACTCAGAGGGCAAATCAAGATATGAAGATGGGCCAGCAAATCTGTTATAAGTCTCAGGAGCATCCTGGCTCATGCTAAGTGGTGTATCATGTCCAACTATATCATCAAAGTATTCTTAGTCCTCAATATGCTATTAAGAATATGTTTTTAAGAAATATAATTTTAATGATAACAAACACTTCTGTTTCTCTACAACTATATTGCCTACTAACATTTCAGGTCCATAAGATCAAATTATAATTTAAATTAGTTCAAGATTAGGTAGACTAGATCTGAGTCAATTTATAAACTTTTCCTTTTCTTGAGTCTATTATAAATGATATGGTTCCTGATGTTAAGTAACCTTGCAAGCACATACTTGGAGATTTTTTCTGACTATTTTAGAGTTTTTTGTTTTTGCTCACATCATCCAGGACAATCCTAAAATCGGCCAGGACGATCAGTTAAAAACAAAAACACTAATTAGGGAATCCTGGTTAAGGAATCCATCATTATGCGCATCTTCCTAGATAATATTCATATCGGCCAGGATGATAGGCTCAAATTACAAAGAATCAGTCGATAGATCTATTTAGGTAGCTTTGATTTTTTTGACATTATCTAAGACATTGTCCTGGACAATGCAACACAATTATGCCTAAATTAATTTGGTAATTAAGGAAAGCAATTAAGATTTATTGCTCGATTATATGATCCTAGACAATCGCAGGATCGACCGGGATGATCAGTTCACAAAACCTTAGTTGTTCCTAGATGATCAACATTGGCCAGCTTTTATTCAAGGTGATGCTCTAGACGATTTGCTTAATTTTGAACAAATTATACGGGACAATCGTCAGATCGGCCTAGATGATTAAGCTATTTTTCCATCATGCAAACATCCATTCAGTACAATGTTTTATATGATATTCAATAATTTGTACTAAATATACAGGACGATATCCTATCAGCTTGGATGATATGAACAAAAACCTTCTGATCGCCAAATCATCCTGGCTAATTGAGCTTAATTTGTACTGATCGTATAGGATGATATTTCTATCATCCTTGATGATAAAGTTAGTTTATTGCAATTAAGAGCTATTCTGAAGCTCTTCTATTTAAGACCACTTGTTTTACCCAAGAGATCATCTTTTGCTGCTGTTCTGACATGAGAGAGCCAAGAGGAGAGGGAGAGCAAGGGAGAGAGAGAGAGAGAGGATCTTATGAGGGGGAGATTATGAGGGGTTTCACAAAGGTTGCTCCAAGTAAATATCCGTCTTCATCTTCTCCAGTCATCGTCCTTAATTCCTTGGGGGTTTTAGAGAGGTCTACTTCAACATTTGATCAAGCTTCTCTACCTGCTTCAGGTAGAAGAAAAAGAAGTTAGGTTCTCTGCCTGCTTCTAAAGGAATCAAACGGAGTTGGGTTCTCTGCCTCACCTGGGTTGGTGGAAAGGAGGTTTATAAAGGCTTCTCCGCCTTGTTGTGGGGGAAAAAGGAGAAACACTAATTTTAGTGCAATACTCGGTGGTTGTCTCTTGGGAGTAGACATAGGTCAAGTTGATCGAACCACTATAAATTTTTTTGTTCTTTATTACTGCTTCCACATTTAATTTTTTCATATTGATTTATGTGGTGAATCTTAGTTTTGGTTTTAAGATTGTTTTTTTTTTATTGAAAGATTTTTAAAAATACCAATTCACCCCTCCTCTTGGTTAGCCTAGGGACTAGTTCATAAGGGCTTAGCATCCCTATCAAACTTTTAAGTGCCATCAAAGCACTTTTAAGTTGTTTCAGAGTGGGATTTATAAAATTGAGTTTTAATTAAATTTCAATCAATGGCTAACTTTAGTAATCGTAATACTATAGAATGATATTCTATTACATGATCATCTTTGTTTGACAATATTTTCTTAGATTTTTTAAAAACTCACATGTCTATATTTTTACAATCGCTTCATTATCATATGTGGATGCTTGTTAAAGAAGATTATTCACCTCCTTTTCATGAAATTAATGACATTAAAACTGAACTTCCTTTTACTGATGGACTTTTGATGAAAGAGATTTAGCACAACTTAATGTGAAATGTTTAAACTATTTTTTGTGATTTAAAATCTAAAGATTATATGTGTGTTTCAACTTGTGCAACTGGTAAACAAATTTGGGATAGATTGTGTGTAACTTATGAAGGAACAAATAAAGTTAAACAATTTAGGTTGAATATTTTGTTGCATGAATATAAACTTTTTCATATGAAACCTTCTTAATTAATTTCTAACATGTATATTAGGTTTACTCAAGTTGTCATATCATTACATGCTTTAGGAAGAGAGATAACTAATTATGAAAGAGTAAATAAAATTTTTAGATATTTGCATTCTTCTTTTGATGCTAAGATCCCTACAATTACTGAATCTAAGGATTTAAATATTTATTATGTTGATAATTTATTTGGATCACTCATTGTTTATGAGCAAGGGATGAATCAAAGAAATCTTGATGCAGATGAGAAAAATAAGGAGAAAACTGAAGGCCAACAATATAGACACTAATTCTTTTAGGCCTAAAAGCAATGATGATGCCTTCATCACTAGGCAATTAAAAAGCTTTCTAAGAAAGAACAACAAGTATCATCAAAAGTGAAAAAGATGTAAGGATAGGAAAAATTATAAAAATTCTTCTGATGTTGTTTATTTTGAATGCAGGAAGCTTGGACATGTTAAAGCTGATTGTCCTACACTTAAGGAGCACTCAAGCAAGGAGAAGGGTGAGGAGAAATCCAAATACAGGATGGACAAGAAGAAGAACCAAAAGACATTATAGACTGATTCTGCATCTAACTCATCTAGGACAGAAGCTGCAAAGGAGATAATAAATTTATGCTTAATAGGTGATCATCTTGGTCAATCTGATCAAGAAGATATGTAAATTAACTTATGATCAATTATTTAAAATTTATGAGAAAATTCATGCATCATATAAGAAACTTAAGAAATTGCATGCTAGTTTAAAATTGGAGTTCTTGAATTTACAAAAAAAGCATGAAAGTTTAAGTAAAGAATAAACTCAATTAGATAGCAATCACATGTCTTTATTTAATGAGTTTGGTGATTTAAATAAAAAGTATTTTGAATTGATTTTTTAGCACAATTCTTTAAAAACATCCTACACCTCACTTGAATTTGTTTTTAAAACTTATATTGAAGAATCTAGGCATAAAGAGCACTATTTGAATAATGATAATACTTTTTTAAAAAGTGCAAACTTGAGGTTTAAAGCTAAATTGAATACACTTGAGAGAAATAGAATACATCAACACTTGATTTAAAGCCAAAACTTAGGAAAAGACATTATAACCAGAACAGATTAGTAAATCCTTTTCCTAGAGTTAGATATTTTTCATCCCTAAATTAGTTTAAGGGAGAAACACTGTTGATTGTTTCCCTCCCTCTAACCTCTTTAGTAGGTGTAATTTTCTTTTTTAAATAAAAGTCTATTTTAAATTAACAACTGAACCTTGCAATTAAGATCTTTTCTATCTTGCTATAGTAATCTACCTTATATATATTGTTCAAATTCTTTATATTACTTTTAAGTTCTTTGAAATCTTGTCATTATATTTATCATATAATTTTGAGTCTGGTTTGTAGCTTATTCTTTCTTATATTAGAGAGTGAGTTTTTTTTTTAATATCTGGAAGATTTCTCACAACTAATAATTTTTAAGAGTTTTGAAAAATTATCTAGCTTATAAAAATAAAAATAACAAAAAAAAGCCAATGATGCCAAAAAATCAAAAGATACGCAATGATCTCAAAAAAAATTTATAATATACATAAAGTGTATCAAAAATCAAAAGATGTGTAAAGTGTGTCAATCAATTGACAAGTGGCATAAAATGAGCCAACAAAAAGAAAGCTTCCTTCTCTTTCAAATCTTTAAATCTTAGAAGAATTCATATGTCACTTAATATTTTCAAAGGATTGATTTCAAATTTCATGATTGTGACAAATTACTTTAGTATATAATTCTATAAGATATTTTTTCTGGAAACAAGTTTTGAACGGATCTATTTTTCTTATCCAATTGGTTTGTTTTGAGTTAGGTCTTTTATTTTTAAAAGATAATTTTACCCTAAGAGAAGTCCGAGCTAGGGTTAACGGATCGAATATTCTACCATTTTCAGATTTCGACGATGTTAACTCATTTGGTCTTACAAGTCTTGAAATTCAATCACTTGGAGAATTTATTATTTTTGTGCCTTTAAAAAATAATAATAATATATAAAAAAAAATTAAAAAAATTCCTTATTTTTATTCCTTTGTTTGCCTCTTTTTTCTATCTTTTTGTATTTTAACTTTATATTTTACTAGTACTTTTATATTTTTTGTGCCTTCTCTGATCATCTACAGTCACCTCTTAAATTTTATTTTTTGGTCCCATCATCCTAGATGATTTTTCTATCATCCTGGACGATGCTTTCAATCAACTCTTACCCTTTCATCTGTCGGCTGATATGTTTTCTCTATTTATCATCGTGTTGGATGAAACTTTATCATCCTAGATGATCTGATCGTATCCTATTTTGCTTACTATGATATGCCCGGACTATCCTCTTCTTCCTACACAATGTTCTTAAATCGTTGCTCAATTATGGGTAATCAGCCCGTACGATACATCTATTCATTCTGGACGATACACATGGCAATACATTTAAAAACCGTTTAAATTCATCTGGTATGATCAATTTTTGATGATCATCCCGAACGACCCAACCTGTTCATCCTAGATGATACACATGGCAGTACTTTAAACGTTTTAAATTTGGCTGGTACGATCTATTATTGTGCATCATCCTGGACGATCTACCTAATCGGCTAGGACGATCTTCTTTTTCAATGGTCGTCCAGCTTGACTCCTCGAGACAATCGTCTATGTCTTATCATCTCGGACAATATCTGATCGTCCTGGATGACTTTACTGCCTTTTTAACCAATCATCCTAGACGTAATTATTACACCCGATTGGTCTGGATGATTCTGCGATCATTTGGGACTATTCTGTGATCATCCTGGATGATCGGATCGTTTCTTTAAAAACTGAGGCATTCAATAAGTGTTTTCACATAATTTCTCTTCAACCCTCTTTGCTCTTACTTTCCTTCTATTTTCCTGATTATGGCCAATGAAAAGAGGTCTCGCATGCCTTCTGGAAGCTCATCGAGAGCGAATATGGACCCTCATTTAACCAAGGCAAGCAACCAAGCTTCCTATCTGAGGTACAAAATAATCGAGATCACTGTATCCTGGATTATCAACCCACACATTCTTTCCTATCCTGTCCTTGATTTGTTTTCTCACACTACCCTCACCTTCCTCCTTACTCTCACTATCCCTTTCAATTTAGAATAACTTTTTGAATTTTTTGCTAGCCTTTGCATAAATTCCTCTTTCACTGCCCTCCAGTCCCATGTGAATAGATATCCTGTCAAAATCACATATCAGGAATGTCAAGAACTTTTGCAACTTTCCACCGCAGGGGACAAACTCCACACCCTATGTTCTGATCCTAACTACAACTTGGCTCCAGTCAATCACTTTCTAAGAAACACTAATTCTCACTTTCACGTTGGAGAGTCTAGCAGCTTACTCAAATATGCTAGGACAATCCAACATGTCCTTCGCACTTCTATTCTTTCAAAAGTTGGTGATCGCATTCATATCACTCCACTTCATTTGATCACCACTTTGTATATTTTGGCCCGTCGTGAATTCAATGACACTGATTTGATTTTTCACTATATTGAGCATCTGACTAGTATACATTATCAGGACATAGGAGGAAGCCCAATCTTGCCCTATGACATATCATTGCCTATGTCTTAGAACCAAATATAACCTCTAATATCCTACCCCGCCAAATTTTTAGTCTACATTTTACTCAAACAACTCCTTCCACATTCTTTATAGTACTCATCTCCATCCGAGGTACGAGGAAGCTAAGGGAGCTGAGGAAGAGGCAGCTCTTGCACCTATTCCTACACTTGCTCCGCTCTGCCAGCACTCCTAGCTGGATTAACTGGTGGAGCGATTCGACCAGTGGAAGACATGGTTCAAGACCTATGTTGTTGTATAGGAGCAACAACATGCTAAGGACGTTGCTCATTTTGACTCCTACGTGGCTCATCAGCAGCACCAGCACGACTAGGATATGGTCTGATTTGGGGAGCCATTCGTGACTATTTCTAATTTCTTTCACCCTTAGCCACCACCACCACCACCTCCTTCATATGATTAGGGGTCATCTTTCTTTTAGTTTATTTTTATGATATCGTTTCATTTTTTCTTGTTGTAGTTTATGAAACTTCGCTAGGGATGTTAAGCCCTATAGAATTGGCCCAAGCTAACCAAGAGGGGGGGGGTGAATTGGTAATTAAAAAATTTCTTTTCTCAAAGAATAAAAATCACAAACCAAAATCACCACAGAAAATAGAGTGTGGAAATAAAAGTGTGGAAGCAAAAATAAGAACACAGAAATTTATAGTGGTTCGGTCAACTCGACCTACGTCCACTCCTTGGAGGCACCCTCCAAGTATTGCACTACAAAACGTGACTCTCCTTTAGCCCCCACGGCTAGGCGAAGAAGCCCTCACAAGAACCTCCTTTTTGCCACCCCGGCAAGGCAGAGAACCTACCTTCTTTTGCTTCCTCCTGAAGCTGGCAGAGAACCACAACAAAAGCTAACTCCTTACCTCTACCGACCCTTCCACGGATGAGAAACTCTAGACGAAGAACAAGCAGAGCGATCCTTGAAGCAACCCTTGTGAATCCCCTCACAAGCTCCTCCTCAAAAGATCCTCTCTCTCTCCCTCTCTCTCTTTCTCTCCTCAAGGTCTTCTCAGGTCAAGGCAGCAGCCAAAGGTCACTCAAAACGTTGAACATTAGCTCTTAAATAGAAGAGCTTTAAAGGAGCTCATTAATTGCAATTTGCCGACTTTATCGTTCAGGACAATATAGACATCGGCCTGGCCGATCAGTACAAATCAATGAAGATCGGCCACAGCATCACCCTGGATGCAAAACAGGACGATTGAAAATTGGCTTGATTGTCCAGGCCGATCTCACGATCGTCCTGGCCGATCAGTTCAAATCAGAGGAAAATTATCTTGAAAATAGCCCTGGATACGAGCTGGCCGATTTTTATCGTCCTGAAGTAACTTAAGGTTTTTGACTGGATCATCCTGGCCGATCCTGTGATCGTCCAAAACGACATGATCGTATCAATCATCCTTAATTACTCTCTTGATTTCCTGAACAATTAAGACATAATTTATGAATATCGTCCAGGTCGATACTGGATCGTCCTAGCCGATAATTTAAAAATACAGTATACCTTAATTGTTTATGGCGGCAACTTCTTTCTGTTTTGAGAATATCATCCTAGCCGATACACGTATCGTCCAGGCCGATATGTTAATCACGGCTGCGTTAATTAAGAATCCTTATTTAGACTTTCTGTTTTAAGCCAGATCGTCCAGGCCGATAGAAGAAATTGTCCGGGCCGATATGTGTAAAAATAGAAATTCTAAGTCTCTCAAGTATGTGTGTGAAGGGTTACTTAGCATTAGTCTCTTTGACTATTACAAGTAGACTCAAAAAGTGAAAAACAAAAGTACAGATTGACTCAACCCTAAACCTACGCAATCCTGAATTGGCTTCGTCTTGTTTGTCCGATCTTCGATTCCTGAAACGTTAGAAGCAACAAGCAGTTCAAGAAAAATAGTGTTTGTCAATCATCAAAACATAAGCCATGAAAATAGATTTGCAACAGTTTATTTTTGTTAGGTAATCTCTACTTTGTTTCTTTTTTAGTTTCCCTCCTCCTTTTGTGATGTCAAAAAGAGGCGTAGCTATATTATTCTAATTTGTACTTTTTATTGTGTTTTATATTGGCTAGTTAAACTATTTAAACTTTTTTTTTGTTTCTTCACACTATTTCCATTAAACTACTATGAACTTCTTTAATTGTTTAATTATTTCCAATCATCAAAAAGAGGGGATTGTTGCAAATATGTTTTCAGGGAATATAATTTTGATGATAGCAAACACTTCTGTTTCTCTAAAACTGCCTTGCCTACTAAAATTTCAAGTCCATAAGATCAAACTACAATTTGAACCAGCTCAAGATTGGATAGACTAGATTTGAATCAGTTTGTAAACTTTTTCTTTTCTTGAGTTTATTATAAGCGATGTGGTTCCTAATGCTAAGTAATCTTGCACACACACACACACACACACACACACACACTAGATGGAAATTTCTGATTATTTTAAAAAAAATTATTTTTGCTCACATCATCCGGGACAATCCTAAAATCGGCTTGGATGATCAGTTAAAAATAGAAATTCTAATTAGGGCATCCTAGTTAAGACAGCCGTCATTAAGCGCGTCATTCTGGATGATATTCGTATCAGCCGGGATGATAGGCTCAAATTAGAAAGATTCAACAGCCAGATCTATTTAGGTAGCTTTTATTTTTGGACATCGTCCTGGACATCATCATGGACGATGCAACACAATTATGCCTAAATTAATCTTATAATTAAGGAAAGTAATTAAGGTTTGATTGCTCGATTATATCATCTTGGATTATCGTTGTATCAACTGGGATGATCAGTTCAATAAACCTTAGTTATTCCTAGACGATCAACACCGACCAGCTTTTATTCAGGGTGATGCTCTGGATGATTTGCACGGATTTGAACTAATCATCTAGGACCATCGTGAGATCGGCCTAGACGATCAAGCTATTTTTCTATCATCCAGACATCCATTCAGTGCAGTGTTCTAGATGATATTTAATAATCTATACTAATCATACAAGACGATATTCTATCGGCATGGACGATATAAACAAAAATCTTCTGATCGTCCAAAATCATCCTAGCTAATTGAGCTTAATTTATATTGATCGTATATGATGATATTTATATAATCCTAGATGATCAAGTCTGTTTGTTGCAATTAAGAGCTATTCTGAAGCTTTTCCATTTAAGACCTCTTATTCTACCTAAGAGGTCATCTTTTATTACTGTTCTAACCTAAGAGAGCAAAGAGGAGAGGGAGAGCAAGGGAGAGAGAGAGAGGATCTTGTGAGGGGGAGTTTGTGAGGGTTTTCACAAAGGTTGCTCCAAACAAGGATCTGTCTTCGTCTTCTTCAATCATCAATCATCATCCTTAGTTCCTTTAAGGTTCTAGAGAGGGCTACTTCAGCATCTGATCAAGGTTCTCTATCTTCTTCAGAAGGAAGCAAAAGGAGTTGGGTTCTCTGCCTCACCTGGGTTGGTGGAATGGTGGTTTGTAAAGGCTTTTCCGCCTTATTATGGGGGAAAAATAAGAGACACTGAGTTTAGTGCAATACTCGGAGGGCACCTTCTGGGAGTGGACGTAGGTCGAGTTGATCAAACCATTAAAAATTTATGTGTTCTTTATTACTACTTCCGCATTTAATTTCTACAATTTAATTTCTATGGTGAATCTTGATTTTGGTTTAAAGATTGTATTTTGATTGAAAGAATTAAAAAAAAAAACAATTTACCCCTCCCCCCTCTTGGTTAGCTTTGGGACTAGTTCATAAGGGCTTAACATCCCTGTCAAACATTCAAGTGCCATCAAAGCACTTTTATATACATATATCGGCTTAAGCCACAGCAAAGCTCCATCACCATGTTTATGTCTAATTGCTTCTACATATCCTTAGTGCCATTGAAGTGATGTTACAAAGCACGCTTAGTACTAAAGAAGAAGTCTCTCTCTAATAATAACATCACTAATTTGATAGTTTTGCAAGTAATGGTCTAGGAACATTACACTAAGTTTTATATTTACGTGCTAGAAGGCACTCTAAGGGAGTTCTAGGGCATGACATAGTGGGAGGCTCAACAAGTGCCTTCGATATGTATAGTATGGTCCATGACTTGTAGCACTGTAGGTACTGATGCACAACATAGTCACTGCCCTCACCAAGATGCTCCACAATAACTATATATCCTCTCATACTCTTCCATATGGAAATTTGGACCTAGTGGTACAACATCTAATTCATGTTTGGCTTCACACGACCATCTACTCTTTTGAAGTTGAACTATCATATAACTTGATTGGGCAAGTGTCACTCCACCCTCTTCCAACTAATCACATGAACTCTTGCAGTCCATATATCTTCACCTGCCAAACAAATGTGTGCAACCTGAGCACAAATATCCTGTGTGTATGGCTTCTAAATCACGTTTGCATTCAAAATTTACTTTATTCACTAAAATTAATGAAGCAAATATTGTAGCATTAAAATTCAAACAATACCTGGCTATCGAGTAAACCATCAAGCTCATTCTTATAGATAATAATGTTCCCCACGGGCAATTATTGGAATCGATCCTCATTCCACCTATTCTAATTAAATCTCAAATGATTGAAAAAAAAATATGCAAGTCATCTTAGAAACAAAATATACTTGAGTTAACTTCATACCTATATCCAACACTCATACCATCAAGTTATGGTGGAAAAGGCACATGAAGTGTTGGTCGACCAACATGTAGGTACTCCCAAGACCAAATTTGTAACAAGTGTATGCACCCAACTAAATTGGCCCTATTAAGCTCTATTACTTCACTCAACTCCATGTACAAGTGGGCCAGGACCGCTCCCCCAAGAGAGTATGTACTGAATAATACCAAATCCTCCATAATAATCAAATAATGTAAATGTATCTTTGAACCTGATATACCTGGGAGTAGATTGCAGCCCATGATAAATAAAATGTATGCCCAAACATGCCTCCAGAAATCTATATCGTTTAACTTTAATTATGAGTTATGCTAAAAGGTCCAACGTAACCATCTAAGCAGGATGTAAGTCTTCGTCTGTGCCTAACCCATACAAAATTTGGATGTGATGTGGTTGTCAAAAGGGTCACAGTAGACTACATTGGGCTTTGGAAGACTCTATAATAGGTTGTCATAGCAACCGGGTCAACTCATCCAACATCTCCCTGATACAACTACTATGTGACCCACCAAAGCTGGACCATTTATATGCACACCCAATATCATAACCACATCCTGTAAAGTGATGGTCATCTCGCCAACTGTAAGGTGGAAACTATTCATTTGCAGTAACCATCTCTCCACTAAAGCTGTCAACAGATGGTGGTTCATCCTTAAATACCTCATCTAGCTAATACAATTTAAGCCAACCATTCTTAATTCATCCATAAATCTAGGACAGTTGACCGGCTAGTCGTGCACCATCAGAAGATGTGATGCTACTTCTAGAATTATTCCATGCAAAAAGATCAATTTAGTAATAGTTAATTATAATGCGTGTGTTTAGGAAAATTACAAAAGCATAACAAGCAGGTGCAAACCCCATCAGGGTGTACAACCCTATGTGTACCATGTAAAGAAATAATGTTTGGGTGAAGCTACATTGGGGGTGCTATATGGCTAGTAGCCTGAATTAATGCCTCACCGGTGGGTCGTTTCTTCTTACGCTGTCATTCTTAGGATGCCATTCAACTTGCCAAATTTATACGATCAAGGAATTAGCATTTAGCATTTCTAAAAATTATTAATACTAAAAAGAAATGAATATTAAAGATCATGAAGCGCCAACAAACACTTCAACCATTTCACCTTGGGTCAAAGATTTATATATTTGTGAATTTGGAGGCTCGGTATTACCTCACAGCAAATTTATCTCTTCAACTTCAACGTACATGATGAGAAATTCCACAGTAGCTTGGCATAATATAACTTTACAAACCTTGTCATCCTCAACATGTGAAGCGATGAACTCATTGCCCACAAGCACTCGAGTTGACAGAATACTTTGATGCATCGTACTTGAGTGTTATGAGAATATTTAACTTAAGCTGCTTTAAGTTGATATTTCTTGGCACTTGCAAGAGACGATTTCTACCCCCATAATAAGTTGGCGTGAAATTCACATCCATTTGTAATTCACCTCCATACATTAGCATGAACGTTTCTCCTCATCCACTCATTATTAAACTCGTACGTTTTGCTACGAAAGATTAACAAATCGCATATAGTTAATATACGTAATTATTAATTTACACGATTATATTTCTACTTATTATACAAAATTTATAATTACAATACTGACTCTTACTATGAAAACAAGTTTTCAATTTGTCAAAATAATTCTCTATATACATCATATAGGTTAAGTACTTAATATAATATACATCATTCCACTACTATTAAATATTTTTTATTTAAACTTCATTTCGCTATTGGCAAAATATTTTGAAAACAATTAATGTTTCAAAAGTAGAAATTGGTAAGATCATACAAATCATGCTCACAACTACATTGAAATTAAATTGAATTTAGATTTGCTGCTCCTAAAGAAAAAAAAAATACATGACTACTTATTTGAACCAAAGTAGATTTATTTTTAATGATTTTTTAAAAACAATATTTCTGTAGGAAAAATATTACAAATTTGAATCATTCTTTTCTTTAAATTTTTTGGTCATGAAGTACTCCATCACATTACAAAAAAAAGGGGCAGAATTTTTAGACGAAAATCAATTTTTACCAAAAAATGCTTCAAACAAAATTAATTCTTACCAAATTATTTCTAACATTATTATCCTAACCCTAAAATACTTCTATCATACATCACATACATAGAAGATTGCTTTAAAAAAAAAACACACATAGAAGATTGCTTGCTTCCAACATCTTCTCTATGGCAACAAAACAAATAAACACATAAATTTCTCACAAAAATGAGATGCAATCGTTCTTCCCTTACAACATCACAAAAACTTACAAAAAAATCAACAAGACAACCCTAAATCTATAGATCTCCATTTCTCTCTTAAACTTCGACTCCACTAAACAAAATAAGTTCTTAACAACAAATAACTCAGTCCTAAAAATGAAAACTTTGCTTACCTAAACACTCCAACCGGTGAGGAAAAGGAGATCGACAACGTAGGGCATGGTGGGGTTGCGACATAAGTCGGGTGAGGGAGAAAATCTGAAGGGAAACTGTTTAAGGGGCGACTTAGGTCTGTCATGTCAACGAGCCACATCAGACATTTGACTAAATCAGTCGGGGGGGTATTGACGGTTAAGAGGGCGACTTTGCCTAATTTTAATTTCTTTATAAACTTTCTTAAAAGCTTAATATGTTTTCTAATTGTGCTTAATTTAAAATTTTTCTCAATACATTCAATATGTATCTGGCAATTTGGTCTTATCTGTGAAATAAACGTTTAATCCCACTCATTTTTTTCACATTAAATTGCATTCTATATTGATTTTTAAAATTTTGTCTAAATTATTTTTATTTTGAGAAATTTAAAGGTAAAGCTCATTTATATTAACTATAAAAGATAATTGAACCAAAAAGATATTAAAAAAAAGCACGAGCTTGTCTAAATTATAGCAATTTAAAATGTTGTAAAACAGCATGTGCCAGTTGAGAGGAAGGTCCCATTATTTCAGTGTACTGTAGCCGTTGGAAATGGGGAACAATGAATGCGTGAGAATAATGGCTGTTCCATCAATCCGGTAAGTATTTTATGGTACAGATTGAACAATTGGTTTAAGTCTGCTTCAATTTTTTTTTTTTTTTTTTTGGGAAATTAGTCTGCTTCAATTCCCTCAAGCCTCATATTATATTAATGATCTTTAAACCGGCAAGTCTGTGTCTTCTTTTCAATATATTGCAGCTACATTTGTCTCATTCATCCTCACAGGCTAAAGGAGGATTGATGTTTTGCTATGGATATTGAGGACTGTGATAGGAGTGTGGAGATGGTGGTCCAACTCAACCATGTGCTTTTGTCTAGTTGGGTAATTTATATATGTGCAAATTTAAGAAGAAATATGAAGGGAGTCTGATGCGGTAGAAATGGTCATCCGGATACCAATAAAAATGCACCACGTCACCTTTTGATGTACCGCGGCTCGGCATTGCTCAGTATTGCAGCTCGGTACCGCGACATTCAAACGTAGAGCTACGTCTGGCGTCTGCTCAAAATAATTTCTCTAAGAACATGATGTTATTTGTAGTTTGGTGAAAAATTGTCTACATCTATAAAAATTTTAATTTTTTTTTAAAATTGTTTTAAGAAACAGTAAAAAAAATAATCTCAAATCAAACCTTATACTTTTTTTTTTTTTTTTTTTTTGAGAGAATGCAGAGAGCAAATTTTATTAAAGCAACTATGAGCCAATAAATTCCACCTTCAAAACATTAATAAATGAAGGAGGAATATTACTATCATTCATATCCTTCCAAAAGAAATCTGAACTAATAGCATGGTTAGCACACTCATCGGCTAACTTATTACAATCTCTTCTAATAAATGAAAAAACTACTTGTTTAAAGTCTTTAAGAAAATCTAAATCCTTTGGATTTAGAAATTCTTCAGAAATAGACTTATTGTAAATAGCCCTTTGAAATAATAAGATAACATTATGATTATCACCTTCAATCATAATACCTTTAGCATCAAGCATCCAATCTTGGACATATCTTCTAAATGATAGAATAGAGAGAACTTCCACTTGAGCTATGTCCCAGTGATTGATATTGTAACCAAAAGCTCCATAAAATCTTCCATATTCATCTCTGAATACACCACCAATATCGGCAGCATAATTACTAGATAAAGCAGCATCCACGTTGCATTTGATCCAGCCGGGAGGTGGAGGAAGCCAAGCATTCAATTCCAGCACTGATAGGTACTGATTAGCTCCCCAGTTATCCCAAACTGGATTGTCATGGAATGAGCCAAATGCATAATCCAAAGCATTAGCAGCTGAGAAGGAGACGATATCTTCATTGCCACCATGAGAAATTTTATTTCTGCTTTTCCAACAGAAATAAATCATCGAGCAATACAAATTACCCATTAAAGGGTTCTTCTCCGAAAAATTTCTTAAGGCTTTAAGACAATCATCCAAAGAGTTAAATGAAGGCAGATAAAAATTCCACTTATTCAACTTCTTACAAATTTCTTTGATTATTTTACACTTGACTGCAATATGTTCCGTGTCTTCTATAGATTGACAATGTCTTGGACATTCTTTATCAACAATTATACCTCTATGATGAAGAAGACTATTAGATGGTAGAGTATTGTTACAAATTCTCCACCAAAATAGATCAACTTGTGGTCTAAGTTTCAGCTTCTTTGTCCAGTTCCAGTCAAGCATATCCAATTCATGTTCTACCGATTTTTCATAAGCGAGAGCAGCAATTGTCTTACCAGAGCATTTAGAAATCAATTCCAAGCTATCACCATCAGAATTATAATGGATCGGAACTTGTCTGATTAAATTGATAAGCTGTAAACCAAAGTGTTTCTTAAGTTCATCAAAATTTCATTCCCTGTTAATGATAAAATTTGAGAGGTTACAGCAATCATGATCCATGTTGGATGTAAAAGTAGGCCATTTATTTAGGCTTTTATCCAAAAGCCAAATATCTTTCATAGTATTCACCTTTATTCCATTGCAAACCTTCCATCTTAAAAGAGGGTATAGATATTTTGCTCCATTTAAAATAATTCTCCAAGAAGAAGAGGAATAACAATTTCCATATTCCCAAAGATCATTACCATACTTTGCCGATAGAGATTTATTCTTTTTTTTTTTTTTTTTTTTGATGAATTGCAAACATTGCATTAATAGGCAAAAGCAAAGCTAATTACAATTGAAAGGAATGAATAGCATCACATTCTTCCTTGATAGCAAATAAAAGCAAGGAAGGGATGCTATTAAAAGAATAGCTACCAAAGAAAAAACTCCTATTACTAGCCATGGTAGCACAAATATTAGCCACCTTATTACAATTTCTATGAACATGACTAAAAACCACTTTATGAAAGTCATTAAAGAAGATTTATTCAAAAGAGAAGAAGGATTAGAAATAAAGTTAAGAGCCAATTTGTCTCTTAATGGTCCAATTTTTTCTAGTAATGAATGCACCCCTCTACCTCCTTTGTTCATTGGTTTACACAAAACGTTCCAAGCAACATAATGAATACCAAAGATCCCATCTATTTTATTCCATAGAAAATTTCTGCACATCTTCTCTATCTCTTTCAAAACACTCAAACGTACAAGAGATATGGTAGAAACAAAAACAGGTAACGAAAGGAAAGAATCATTTAGCAAAACAATCTTCCCTGCAAGAGAAATGAACTTTTTTCCCCACATGTTCAACTTAGAAATCGCTTGGTCTATCAGATAGTTGAAATCTGATTTTTTTAACCTCCTTAAGTCAATCTTAGTACAAAGAAAATTTAGTTCTTTCTTAACTTTAAAGTTCACCAATCTTAGAAAGTTTTCTGATAGAACATTTAGAAATGGATTTACTAAAGAGCATGGATGACTTGCCTGAGTTAATTACTTGTCCAGTCCACATGCAATAATTCTTCAATATAGTAGAGATAGTCTTCAAACATAACATACTTGCATCTGAAAAGATGATTATGTCATCTGCATACATGAGATGAGAGATCAAAGGAGCATTTGGAGTAATTCTCATTCCAATATCTTTCCCATTTCTATAGAATTCTTCAGATAAAAGTTGGGAGCACATGATAAAGAGATAAGGTGAAAGAGGACATCCTTGTCTAAAACTACATTTAGACTCAATCCAATTAGAATACTTCCCATTGATCAAGATAGAGAATTTCGGATTCATTATACATTCCAAAATAAGATCTGAATTTTTTTTTTGGAAAGCCAAACCATTGAAGCACTTGTTTGAGAGTAGGCCAACACATGCTATCATAGGCTTGTTCCATGTCAACTTTAATAGATACAAATCCCTTTTTAGATTTGGAAAATCTGAATTTATGAAAACGTTCTTGAGCAAGAAGGATTTGTTCCGACATAAGTCCACCTTTAACAAAAGCATATTGGACTTCTGAAATCATCTTGGGAAATAGATTACTCATTCTATTTAGTAATAAAATGGCCACAATTTTGTAAATAGAATAACAAAGGCTAATGGGTCTGAAATTGGTAGGTAAAATAGGATTATTTACCTTAGGAATAAGAACCACATTAGTATATTTCCAATCCATATTCATATAACCTGTCTTGAAGAATTGATTAATAGCATTCCACATATCATTGTGTATAATATACCAACATGCTTTGATAAATGAATAGGAAATACCATCTCTCCCCGGTGCTTTGTTAGAACCCAGATTTTTAATAACAAATTCCAATTCTTCTTTAGTAAAATTTCGGTCAAGCAAATTAGAATCAGCATCATCAATGGCATTAGAACACGGAGGCCAATTGTCCATAGAGCAGGATCTACTATGCCATTAGTTTTTGAAAAAAATTAAAAATACTTCAGTGATCTCCTCCTAATTAGAAACTATAGATCCATCATTATTCTTCAACTGGTTGATCCAGTTAAAGTTTCTTCTAACTGAAGCTGAAGCATGGAAGTATTTCGAATTGCTATCTCCCTCTTTAATCCAACGAGATTTAGATCTTTGTTTCCACCATGTACACAGCCGACCAAGTGTTGCATTCAATTCTTGGACCTTGGATCTCAACAATTCAGTATTCTGATCAGAAAAGACTATAGAATTTGATTCTTCTTCTTGAAGCTCTAAAATCTCCTTTTTTAAATTATTCTTAAATTCTGATAAGTTTTTGTGCTTAGCCTTACTTCAGAAAAAAAGAGCTTTTAAGGATCTTCTGAATTTAAGATTCAAAATAGTATCTGCATTGCCTTCTGCAGGTTTGTTCCAAGCAAACCAAACCACCGAATGAGAAGCTGGGTACGAAAGCCAAGTATCTTCAAATCTCATATTACAATTATGAAGAATAGGTGGAGAAGAAATCCTCAACATAATGGGACAGTGGTCGGAAGCAATACGAGCAAGATGATTAACAACAGCTAATTTCAGATGATTTAATGCTATGCAATTAAGTAAGCATCGATCCAATCTTTCTAATATACGAGCTTTCCCTGTTTTATTATTGCACCAAGTGTAGTTGGGACCAATGAATTTTGTGTCATGAAAATCACATTCTCTCATAAATGAGAGCATATCTTGCACTACTTGAGAAAAAGAGAACTTTTTCCCACCTTTTTTATCATTTTGGGATAAGATGCAATTGAAGTCACCTCCCATAACCATGGGAAGTTTAGCTGATTTAAAATTTTCCAATTTGTTCCAAAGGGATCTTCTTTCACACCAATCCGTACTACCATAAATAGTGGCTATAATCCAGGAAATTTTTTTTGAAATGATAAGCTTTCCCAACACAAGCTGATTAGAATCTTCTATGACATTAAATTGAGCCAAGTCCGATCTCCAACAAACTATAATTCCACTAGATAAACCCCTTGCCGGGCTTAAATGATAATTCCAATTATCTCCTATAACTCTTTTAAACTCCAAAGAATCTATAGAAGAAATTTTGGTCTCAATGAGACCAACAAAGATAGCATCATTATCCTTAATCAATTCTTTCAAATATCTGGAGGCTTCAACCTTTCTTGCCCCCCTACAATTCCAGAAAATAAATGAACTCATTTTGGATTAGGAGTGGGAAAAGACCCACCACTTTTCCTTTTGATTTTTTCATTTTTCCTGAGCTTTGACGGTAAACTGACGTTACCCAAAGATTTCAACTCCTTTTGTAGTTTGAATTTGATATTAGATTGGGATTTAACATCATTTGGATAGGTAATACCTTCAATGACCTCTTCGGTGTCTACAGGAGGATTCGAGTTGTCTTGTACTAAAACAGAGTCAAGAATAACATTTCTTCCTGAGATATCTGATCTGAACAATAAGTTCTTCCGTTCTTCTTCACAAACAATCAAGGTGTTATCTATAGAAGATGACACCTTTTCCTTTTCTTTCGCCTTATGAGGTAAGGATTCTATGTTTTTATTCTCAACATAGTTATTTATCAAATCATTCTTCCTTCGAGCTTCAACAGAAATGCTGATAGGAGATAAATCAACCTTCTCCGCTGTATTGTTATTGATAACACCTTGAGCTATTACATTAGATTTATGATAGGGAATACATGAGTTCGCAAGTAATCCTTTAGGATATACTTGAGTTCTTAAGCAACCCTCCCCTTCTGAAACGTCTGAAACAGAATTAGATTTGTTAACCTCCAAATCTTCCAGCTGACAATCTAGAATTTTGGAATTATTTATAACATCAGTAGCAAAATTCTGGATTTCAATATTGTTGTGAGTTTCTACAATTTCACCTTCTTCAATTATTGCTTGATCCAAATTTGGATCAATATTAGGAGAAGAATTTATCTGCTTAGGAACAAATTTCCTAAAAGTTTTATTCTTCTTGAACTTCACTTGAATCCAAGGACCTAATTCATCTTGGTCTTTGGAACCTGCTGCTTCTTGATTTGGAATATTTTTAACTTCAGTAACAGTGTGTTCAGTAGAAGTTAATGAAGTACATTTGCTTTTCAAATGACCAATCTTGCCACAGTGAAAACAAAGAGAAGAAATCTTCTCATATTCAACTCTTTGGAATGATCTACCATGCTTTCCTTCAATCCAAATTCCTTTTGGTAATTTTTTATCAAGCTCTAAGCGAACACAAACACGAGCATATTCCCTCTTAGTCCATTTAAATGAATTTTCATTTGAATATAAGGGAGCTCCTATCATAGATGCAATTCTACAGATGTTATGTTCATCCCAACAATGAAGAGGTATACAAGGTAAGCGAATCAAAATAGGTGCTCTAAGACCCTTAAGGGATTCTGGGGAAACATTGGGGGAACATTTGTCCAAACCAATTATATTACCTCCAATAAACTAGGGGCCACCTTCTAGAACTTCTTCCACAGCATCAGGATTGAAAAAAGACACAGGATCCAATCAAGGCCCAAGGTTGTTAGATGAAATTTTCCAAATTTGGACCATTGTTTACGGAGCTCCCTGCTGTAGATAGGGAAAGGAATATTTCTACCAAGAACTTTGATAACCAGAGAGTTCCTGAACACATGAGAATTAGCATTTTCAATGTGAGAGTTCATGATAACAGCAACTCCATCATCAGTAATGGGTGTAGATTTCGAATCATAGTTGATTTTGATATGTTGAGTCTTTCTCCAAGAATTAGGTATCTTCTCTTTATCACCAGGAATTGAATTTGTCAAATTTTCATCTGAAACCTTCTTACCAAGAACCGCTTGCACAAAACTCATTTTCGGTAGCTCAGAGGAACAATCAGGAGGAAGCTTATCAATTAATGTAGAAGGATTGTTAATAAAATTTTGATTATTCGCATTTATCTCTGGCCTAAGGTCAGAGATTGCATTTGAACAACTAAATTTATTAACAAAAATCTTCACATTAGAAGAAGAAGCTTCACCGTCGTTTTTACTACGGATAAAATCAGCCGAATGCTTCTTAGGAGTATTATCAACAGGATGATGAATACAACTTTTTCCTTTACCAATAACAACTTCAGAAGACATCTTCAAAGGATAATTACTAACCTCTCTGATAATTAATGATCCCGCAGAAGATCTAGCGCGAACCTTATCTTCACCAGAACGAAGCTTCGATTCATCTGTAACCTTGATGGATCCTTCGATATGTTCAATAATGGTAGACGCGCCAACTGAAGATCAGCGGCCGTCCTCCGTCATCGCCACTGGCCGGCGACGATGGTAGCTAAAAACCCGCGAATTGAAATTCAAAACCGGCGACGATGGTAGCTAAAAACCCGCGAATTGAAATTCAAAACTTACGCTGTTTCTCTCTCTAACGACTATTTCTCTCTCTAACGGCTGTTAAAAAATACCCTCCTCATGGTATAGTCGTTATCATAACTAAACTATTTAAAAGGCTTATAAAGCACTCAATTGGCGGGTCATATCATAACTAAAGTCTTAGGATTCTCAAACGAATTCTTAAAGTGGAGTGGCACATCCCAAATGTGAGCAATGGAAAAAAGAGGAAGATTATAATAATTAATTAATTATTATTATTATTATTATTATTATTATTATTATTATTATTACTATTATTATTATTATTATTTTAAGAAAGGAATTTGATTTAAGCTAATATTCTATGAATCATTTTGTTATACGGTGAATCATTTTTTAAATGAGATGAAACCGATTTTATATGCTCTCTGTGATCTCTCTTTTAGGAGAAGTTATTCTATGTGGAGGTCGGACACAGCTCTACATCCGGAGACGAATTACGTGCAGCTACATCAGCGATACCGAGCCACGGTACCGAATGAAGGGGTGATGTGACACATTCTGATTAGTCTCCGGACGGCACTAGGCATCCGCACAGAAAAATTAATCCTCTTCATACTACACTTTGAAGATCAAATTCTTGGATTTTTTTTTTTTTATTTACTGGCTAACAAATATTATATCCATAGGCGCATGAAAGGAACAATAAAAACAATAACGAACTTTATTTTTGAGCTATTTATCAGGAATTCTTTTGATGGAACATATAAATTAATTATATTATTTGAATGTAACAAAAATTATGACTTTACTATTTAAATTAATTGATAACGAGAGTTTATTAATATAAATCTATAATATATAAAGACATTAAAATTTAAGGAGTAGTGTTTGGGTCATTTAAAATGATAAATGTTCAAAATAAATTTGTATTCGGCTAATTTTCAATTGCATCGCACTTCCCAAGTTTTAAACAAACAGCTCATATAAAATAATAAATGAGCATTTTTTAGCCAATTAACAAACTTATCTAACCAGTTTTTTCTACCACTAAACAAATGCTTTGAAAATGATATTTTTCAATGAAGACTAAAAAAATTCTAACAAATATGAATAAAAATCTCTAATTAATAGACACTATAATGTTTAATTAGTTTTAAATTTATTAATGAATGATTATTCTGTTATTAAATTATAATGAATATAAATTATTCAAATTAGATTGTTCACCATTTTTGATGAGTTTGTTCAAAATTATAATGATGATATAAATTATAATGAATATAAATTATTAAATTATAATGATGATATAAATTATTCAAATTAAATCAAATGTTCAAGCTTATTTGATTACTTAACCAAACAATCATGAATGAATTATGATTGGGCTGAGTCACAAGTAATTTATCAAATGCTCGATTTATTTGCAGTTCTAAGGAGGATAAAAGAGCCTTGTCAATTCCCTTGCTAAAACTCTATGTTCACCATCATAGTGAAAATATAATGATATAAATAGGAAGTAGTAATTAATCAGTAAATCTATATAAAAATTTTTAGATTTATGTGCTCTTGATGAATTGTATTAGATCCTAAATTCATGTATGTGTGGGCTCCAAAAATTTGCGCCCTGGCCTACCCTCTTTCGAGAGAGTTTTAAAGAATTAAGTTCTTGGGCAACTTCTCATTTGTTGTAATAAGAGAGAACTTTTGACTTAGGTTAGTCGTCAAACGAATACAAAGAGATACTTAGTATCTTGTATATAATAGTAGCATGAGTTTATGTATTTGAGAATTTGACATTTAAAATTAGAAATTTTACCATCTTGCATTAAAACTGTATGATTGGGGTGTGTGAGTGTGTGTGTGTGTGTGTGTGTGTGGGGGGGGGGGGGGGGATGATGAGCCTTATCTATATCTTATGGTTCTATCATCCTGGGTCATCATGGTCCACAATCTATTAGTCAAAGGAGGTAGTTGATAGTGTGAAACCCTTAAACTTTAAAGAATTTTTGGCTAACTCAGTACAGTTCGTCCCGTACGAATTGAGTTCATCTGAGACGAACAGTTAGAATTTTTTATTCGTTTATACGAATCATCTGGACGAATTGAATGTGAACTAAACAAGGCATTCGTACCGACACAAAATTAATTATCGTATGTAGGATAGTTGTCTATGAACATAACAGAGGCATTCGTCCCGGTATGAAATTAATTATTGTTTGTACGTTTGTTGTCAGAGAAAAGAATAGAGGCGTTCGTCCTGGTACGAACATAAATATTGTCGATACGATTGAAAATATATATTTAGTCATTTTCACAGTTTAGAGAATCGGAGAGAGAGAGAGAGAGAGAGAGAGAGAGAGAGAGAGAGAGACGGGGAGAGAGAAAGAGAGAGAGAAAGGAAGAGAGAGGAAATCCGAATTTTTGGGCGACTTCGAGGGGTTTTCGTCTGTCGACGAAGTTAGAAAAGTTGTTTGACTCTAGGTAAGGCACATTATGATATCTCAATTTTCAAAAATGTGAAAGTTTGACGAATATTCTGATTAAAATTTTCTATCCATTAGCAAAAAATTGGGATTACTTTGCACCGGTAAAATTTTTACTGCGTAACTTTTTATATGTCATTGAGATGATGATTTTGCATGTTCTAAATATTTTCTGGAAAAAATTCACCAGGTATTCTGAAATTTGAGGGGTATTAATTGAATAAAAAATTATTGGGACATTAAAAAATAATGTCACATTACAATGAAAGTCTTAAAATATTGTTTTACACAATTTCTAGTAATCTGGTAATTTCCTTGAAACTATGCATTTTTACCTCGTTGAATTTTCTGATATATGCTATTAAATAATATTGTGATATTTTGATACATGCACAATTACTCTTAAATTATTATGATGTGATGATATATGTGCATATGTGATTAAATGATATCTGTTGGGAATTATAAAGAGTCGGAATCCTTTGAGATTCTGGCTGTATCAGGGAATTTCTGAGAGGCATAAGGGTCAGAATCCTTGAGATTTTGTCTGTGTCAGAGAATTTCTAGGAGGCATAAAGGGTCAGAATCTTTTGAGATTCTGAATCTGATATGTTCTGATACTGTAAGCACAAATAAAAAGGGAGTCATAAAGGGCCAGAATCCTTTGAGATTCTGTTTAGGTCCGTGAAATGTAATATGAATAACTATGTAATATGAATTTGCATTTACTCATTCATTATGTACTCTTATCTGATTTATTCCTTCTGCATTGTTATATGATTTAACTGTTCTGTACGGTTATCGAATCATAGAATATTTATCATGTATTTATTACATTGTTATATTTTGTGATTCTCAATTCAGTGAATTATTTAAACTGCAATTAACTACTTTTAAATCTTCAGTAAATATTATTGCGGATCTGTTTTCATGGTTTATGATTTTGATGATAGCAAACACTCTTATTTCTCTACGACTACCATATCTACTAACATTTCAGGTCCACACGATGAGACTGCAATTTGGAACAAGCTCAAGATTGGGTAGATTAGGTCTGAGTCAATTTGTACCCTTTTTTCTTTCTTGAGTCTATTGTATTTGGTGTGGCTCCTGATGCTTTATAACTTGGAAGATTTCTGACTGTTCTCTAGAATTTACTGTTTTTGGTAACATCATTCGGGATGATTTTATATCGTCCTGGATGATCTGTTGAAAAGTAGAAACCCTAATTAGGGCATCCTTATAAAAGCAAGTCATCATTATGCAAAACACATCGTCCTGGACGATTTTGTATCATCCAGGACGACAGGCTCAAAATAGAAAGAATCTGCTGCGAGATCTATTTAGGAATTACTTATTTTTTGACATCGTTCAGGTGGATTGTCCAGGACTATAAAATATCGTCCAGGACGATCCAGGATAATTTTTCCAAAATTTCTCTAGAATTTAAGGAAAAAAATTATGAGTTGCATGATCAAATCATCCTGGATGATCGCAAAATTGGCCAAGACAATCTGCTGGACGATTGGACATCGAATAGCTATTTTTCAGGGCGATGTTCAATCATCCTGGACGATATGAACAAACTTCTTCTGATCATCTCAAGTCGTCCCGGCTGATTGGGCTTAAATTGCACTGATCGTACAGGATGATATTTGTATCGTCCTGGATGATAAAGTCAACAACTTGTATTAATGAGCTCATTTTGAGTACTTCTATTTAAGCTATGACATGACACTTGGTATGTGTCTTTGGCAGCCATTTTAGCTTCCTTCTTTTTGGGGAAACTTGAAGAGAGAGCTTAAAAGCGAGTGAGGAAAGGGTGGAGTTTGAGAGAGGGAGAAGATCCTGTGAGGGGGGACTTAAGAGAGTGTGGAGGGGGTTCCACACGGTTGCTCCGGCAAGCTCTCACCTGATTACCGTTAGATTCAAGGCTTGTCTCGACGGAAGTTCACCAAAGAAGAAGATCTCTTTGGTGTCAAAGGACCCGACGACTCCGTCGTATCTGGGATGGTGGAAGAGACACTTTTGTAGTATAATACTTGGAGGGTGCCTCCAAGGAGTGGATGTAGGTCAAGGTTTTGAACGAACCACTATAAATCTGATGTGTTCTTTTCTTATTACTGCTTCTGCATTTAATTTCCGCATCGTTGATTTCTTTGTGGTGTTTTGGTTTGTAGCTTTATTTTAAAAGATCTTTAACAACCAATTCACCTCTCTCTTAATTAGTCTTGGGCTAGTTCATAAGGGCCTAACATCCCTAACGAACTTTTTAGTGCTATCAGAGCACTTTCAAGTGGTATCAGAGCTATTTTCAAAAAATAAATTTTTAAAAACTTTTGAATTTTGATCCATGGCTAATTTTTCAAATCATAATTTTTTGGAAGGTTATTCAATCACCAGACCATCTTTGTTTGAAAATATTACATTTGATTTTTGGAAAATTTGCATCTATATTTTTTTGCAATCAATTGATTTTCACATGTGGCATATGATTTTAACTGGTTATTCATTACCGTCATGTATTTTAGATAGAATTAAAACTAACATTCCTTTTAATCAATGGAATAGAGATGAACGAATTGATGCTCAATTGAATACAAAATCTTTAAATTGCTTTTTCTGTGCTTTAAATTCAGAAGATTTTATGTTAGAATCCACAAGCACTACTGGAAAGAAAATTTATGATAAACTACACATCATATATAAAGGCACTAGTGAAATCAAGCAATTCAAGTTGAATATGTTAATGCTTGATTTTGAACTATTTTCCATGAAACCTTATGAGACGATCTTAGACATGTATAATAGGTTTATTCAAATTGTGACATCATTGCATGCTTTAGGAAAAGAATTTTTAAATTTTGAAAATGTTAACAAAATTTTTCATTGTCTATTGGATAAGTTTGATGCTAAAGTAATTGCTATTTATGAATCAAAATATTTGAATGAATATTCTATTGATCATTTGATTGGCTCACTCATTGCCTGTGAGCAAAGTTTGGGTCAAAGACTTGTGGATGCAGGTGAAACGATTGTTCTAAAAGATGAAGATATGAAAAAAAGATAGCTTAGTTGGTGACACATGCAATGGCATGTCAAACAAATAAAAAAGCTCTCCAAAGCATAAGCATCAACAAAAGTGGAATAAAGGTAAAAATGGTAAGAATGTTAATATTTCTTCTAACGTTATTTGTGAAAGTTCGTTAATGATGTTAGTCCATATGAACTGGCCCAAAGCTAATTAAGAGAGAGGTGAATTGGAAAAATATCTTTCAATCAAAACACAAATCAAAACCAATATCACCAAAATAAAAACCAAAGTGCGAAAATTAAATGCAGAAGTAATAAAGAACGAACACACCGAATTTATAGTGGTTCGGTCAAACCTTGACTTGCGTCCACTCCTTGGAGGTACCCTCTAAGTATTGCACTAAACTAAGTATCACTCCTTTAGCCCCTACAGCTAGGCGGAGAAGCCCTTACATAATCACTTCCACCTTCCCTGGTGCGGCGGAGTCGCCGGGTCCTTTGACACCAAAAAGATCTTCTTCTTTGGTGAACTTCCCTCGAGACAAGCCATGAATCCAACGGTATTCAGGTGCGAGCTTGCCGGATCAACCGTGTGGAACCCCCTCCACTCTCCCTTGAGTCCCCCCTCATAGGATCTTCTTCCTCTCTCAAACTTCACCCTTTCCTCACTCACTTTTAAGCTCTCTCTTCAAGTTTCCCCCAAAAGAATGAAGTTATAATGGCTGCCAAAGACACTTACCAAGTGTAATGTCATAGCTTAAATAGAAGATCTCAAAATGAGCCCATTAATACAAGTTGCGGAATTTATCGTCCAGGATGATAGGCATATCATCCTGGTCGATTAGTTCAAATATGAGGAAAATCGTCCTAAACATCGCCCTGAAATGAAGCTAGACGATGTCCAATCGGCCCTGCCGATGTGATCAAGCAAATAACCATTAATTACTTTCCTTAATTGCTAAATTTATTTAAGAAAAATTACACTGGATCGGCCAGGCCTATCCTGATAGACCAGGCCGATCCACCGGGACGATGTCCAAAAATAAGTATTTCCCAAGTAGATCTGGTGGCAGGTTCTTTCTGAATTGAGCTTATCATCCTGGCCGATACAAAATCATCAAAGACGATGTATTTTACATAATGATGGCTGCTTTAATGAGGATGCCCTAATTAGGGTTTCTGCTTTTGAACCGATCATCCAGGATGATATAAAATCATCCCGGACAATGTTACCAAAAGCAGTAAACTCTAGGAAACAGTTAGAAAATTTTCCAAGTTACAAAGCATCAGGAGCCACACCAAATACAATAGACTCAAGAAAGGAAAAAGTGTTCAAACTGACTAAGACCTAGTCTACCCAATCTTGAATTGATTCCAAATTGCAGTCCGATCGTGTGAACCTAAAATGTCAGTATATAAGGCAATTGTAGAGAAAAAAGAATGTTTACTATCATCAAAATCATAAGCCATAGATCTGCAACAATTTGCTTTCGTTGTAGGAAGCTTGGACATATGAAAAATAAGTGCCCTAATTTAGAAATTCTTTCTGCGAAAGAAAAGTGTAAAGCGAAGCAAATTTTAAACTGGGGAAATAATAAAAAGCAAAAAATCTCTTGGGTAGACCTGGTCTCTGAAGCATCGAACGAGGAGCACGATGGTGCTTA
The DNA here is from genome assembly GCA_016618105.1 of Dendrobium huoshanense. Taxonomy (NCBI): domain Eukaryota; kingdom Viridiplantae; phylum Streptophyta; class Magnoliopsida; order Asparagales; family Orchidaceae; genus Dendrobium; species Dendrobium huoshanense. The sequence goes on along the minus strand of CM028352.1, from coordinate 44,990,369 downwards.
AACCTTTGTTTGTTTTTATATTTACATGTTTTGTTTGTCCTTTTATTTTTGTGATTTTTTATTTTTTTATTCTATTTTTCTTATTTTTCTTTTTCCGTTAAATTTTTATGTGTCTTTTCTCTGATCAATACACACATCACCTTTCTTAAAAAGAAAAACCTACCTCTTATTTTTTCTTGAATTATTATGAAAATTGTGTTTGACTTCTCTAAAAACAGTCAAAGAAAGAAAACTCATGATTTTGACTCTCAAACTCTGTTTCCTTAAAGAGGTTATTCTACTTTTGATTTAAAATCTTCATCATATTTTAAATTAGATTTTGAAACTAAACTTTTTTCATCTCACTACATTTTATCTATCGCATAGGAATCTTTTACAAGATTGTTGAATCTACCTCATAATTTTCCTAATCAAGTAGTTCGTTGTGTCAATAGAATGGATTCATTTTTGTTTTTAAAATTTCATAAAGGTAGTATACTAAAAAAAATAGCCAATGACGCCAAATCAAAAAAAAAGTGGCCAATGACATCAAATCAAAAGATGCACAATGACGTCAAATCTAAAAAGATACACAAAGTGTATCAAAAGAAAAAGAAGCACAAAGTGCGCCAAAAACTTGATAAGAGGCATAAAATGAGCCCAAAAAGAGTATGCTTACTTTTCTGTTTTATTCAAAGCTTAAGAAAACCCTTGATATTTTTTATACTTGATTTTTAAATCTTGATTCCTGATTAAACATTTCGTGCATTAATCTTCTATTAGATATATTTTATGAAAGGAGTTTTAAAAAATGATTGTTTCTATCTCTAATTTATTTCATGATTTAGATAATGAATTAAAAAGTTTTTTAGCCTTTTAAAAAGAACTAGAGTTTGGATTATCAAATTATGAATTTTTAATATTTTTCGGGCTATGCGTTATCAATCCAATTCTACTAAGTTTTTTATTAAAATCAAGAGGTAACTTTCTTATTATAAGAATATCTGTTTTTCACTAGATCAGGAAACGTTTTTTGTCTTTTGGTCATTTTATTTTTTATTTGTGCCTACTCTCTTTTTGATAATGTCAAAGTGGGAGAACGTATTGTTGAATTTTTATAATATTTTTGTATTTATATCTTTTGTTCAAAAATTTAAAAAACAACAAAAATATTTTTATCTCCCCTATTTTTAAAAGTGTTATTGTACGAAGGAAAAGATTAGGAGAAAATGTTCCTTTTTGAAAATTCAAATTATAGTGTTTGCCATCATAAACAAAGGGGAGATTGTTGCAGATCTGTTTTCATGGTTTATAATTTTTATGATAGCAAACACTCTTATTCCTCTACGACTGTCGTATCTACTGACATTCCAGGTCCACACGATCAGACTGCAATTTTGGAACCAGCTCAAGATTGGGCAGACTAAGTCTGAGTCAGTTTGTACCCTTTTTTTCTTTCTTGAGTATATTTTATTTTGTGTGGCTCCTGATGCTTTGTAAATTAGAAGATTTCTAACTATTCCCTAGAGTTTACTATTTTTAGTAACATCGTCCGAAACGATTTTATATCGTCCTGGACGATTTGTTCAAAAGCAGAAACCCTAAAATTAGGGCATCCTCATTAAAGCATCTGTCATTATACAAAACACATCGTCATGGATGATTTTGTATTGGTTAGGATAACAGGCTCAAAATAGAAAAAATCTACCGCCAGATCTATTTAGGAATTACTTATTTTTGGACATCGTCCAGGTTGATCGTCTAGGACTAGACCTGTCAATATTGGATCCGACTCGAAAACCCAATCCGAACCCAACCCAGAATTTTCGTGTTTGGGTTGATCCGAACCCGAAGCGGGTCGGGTTCGGATCCGGAAAATCAACCAGTTTGCAAAAATTAAATTTCTCTCCACGCCAGTTCGCTGCCCCCGCGCTGCCCGATTCCCCCTGCCCGCCAGCCCCGCGCTGCCCGCTCGCTGCCCCTGCGCTGCCCGCCAGCTCCGCACTGAGTGCCCGCTGCCCGCCAGACAACTCGTTCCATCCGCGCAGGCGGCGACGCCGGCGAGGCCACTCAGACCAGTTCCTCCGCTGCCCGCAAGCTCCTCTGTCTAGTGTACGCGCAGGTGCGCCGCGTGCAGTGTCCCGAGACGGCAAGACTCCCGAAGCGGCGAGGCCAGCCAGACCAGCTGTTACGCGTTCCATCCCCAGGCGGCAAGGCCGAGGCGGCAAGGCCAGGCCAGTTCGCGTTCCATCCCGAGGCGGCTACGCGGGTCGGGTCGGGTTGACCCGAACCCAAAGCGGGTCGGGTTCGGGTCCAGATCAACCCGACCCGCAACCCGAAATTGACAGGTCTATCTAGGACTATAAAATATCATCTAGGACAATCTAGGAAAATTTATCTTAAATTTCTCTAGAATTTAAGGAAAGAAATTATAACTTGATTCAATGATCAAATTGTCCTAGACGATCACAGAATTGGCCAGGACGATCTGCTGGACGATTGGACATTGAATAGTTATTTTTCAGGGCAATGTTTGTTGCAAATCTATTTTTTATGTCTTATGTTTTGATGATTGACAAACACTGTTTCTCTTGGACAGCTTGTTGCTTCTAACTTTTCAGGAATCGACGATCGGACAATCAAAAAGGAGCCAAGTTCAGGAATGCGTAGGTTTAGGGTTGAGTCAGTCTGTACTTTTGCTTTTTTACCTTTTGAGTCCACTTGTAATAGTCAAAGAGACTGATGCTTTATAACCCTTCACACACACACTTGAGAGACTTAGAATTTCTGTTTTTACTCATATCGGCCAGGACGATTTCTTTAATCGGCCTGGACGATCAGCTTAAAACAGAAAGTCTAATTAAGGATTCTTAATTAAGGCAGCCGACGTTAACAGATCATCCTGGACGATACGTGTTTCGGCCAGGACGATAAGCTCAAAAAAACAAAGAAGTAGCCGCCATAGACAAGTATGGTATACTGTATCTTTAAATTATCGGCCAGGACGATCCTCGGATCGGCCTGGACGATATTCACAAATTATGCCATAATTGTTCAAGAAATCAAGGAAGTAATTAAGGATGATTGATACGATCATATCGTCCTGGACGATCGCAAGATCGGCCAGGCCGATCTAGTCAAAAACCTTAAGTTACTTCAGGACGATCAATATCGGCCAGCTTGTATTCAGGGCTATTGTCAGGACGATTTTCCTCTGATTTGAACTGATCGGCCAGGACGATCGTGAGATCGGCCTGGACGATCAAGCTATTTTTCAATCGTCCAGTTTTGCATCCAGGGCTATGCTCTGGCCGATCTTCGTTGATTTGTACTGATCGGCCAGGCCGATGTCCATATCGGCCTGGACGATATTGTCGGCAACTTGCAATTAATGAACTCTTTTGAAGCTCTTCTATTTAAGAGCTCTTGTTCAACATTTTTAAAAACCTTTGGCTGCTGCCTTGACCTGAGAAGACCTTGAGGAGAGAAAGAGAGAGAGAGGAGAGAGAGAGGATCTTGTGAGGGGGAGCTTATGAGGGGTTTCACAAGGGTTGCTTCAAGGATCTCTCTGCGTCGTCTTCGTCTAGAGTTTCTCATCCGTGGAAGGGTCGGTAGAGGTAAGGAGTTTTGCTTTTGGTTCTGGTTCTCTGCCAGCTTCAGGAGGAAGCAAAAGGAGATAGGTTCTCTGCCTTGCCGGGGTGGCAAAAAGGAGGTTCTTGTGAGGGTTTCTCCGCCTAGCCGTGGGGGCTAAAGGAGAGTCACTTTTTGTGTAGTGTAATACTTGGAGGGTGCCTCCAAGGAGTGGACGTAGGTCGAGTCGACCGAACCACTATAAATTTCTGTGTTCTTTTTCTTGCTTCCGCACTTTTAAATTCCGCATTATTTTATGGTGTGATTTGGTTTATGTGATTTTATTTCTTTGTTTAAAAAGAAGTTTTTAAAATACCAATTCACCCCCCCCCCCCCCCCCTCTCGGTTAGTTTGGGACTAAGTTCATAGGGCTTAACATCCTATCGAACTTTCAAGTGGTATTAGAGCTTGATTCGAAAATTAAAGTTTGAAAACTTTTTGAATTTGATCCATGTCTAACTTTGGGAATCGCAACACTACGGAAAGGTATTCTATTACCCGACCTCCTCTGTTCGATAACCTATCTTTTGATTTTTGGAAAACTCGCATGTCAACTTTTTTACAATCTACTGATTATCGCATGTGGATACTTATTCAAGAAGGTTATTCTCCACCTTCTCGTGAAATTAACGGTTTTAAAACTGAAGTTGCTTTTACCGAATGGATTTTTGATGAACGAGATTTAGCTCAATTAAATGCGAAATGTTTGAATTGTTTTTTCTGTGCTTTGAAATCTGAGGATTACATGCGTGTTTCAACTTGCAAAACTGGTAAAGAAATTTGGGATAAATTGTGCATTACTTATGAATGCACTAATGAAGTTAAACAATCCCGTTTAAACATTCTCTTGCATGACTACGAACTTTTTCGTATGAAACCTCATGAATCGATTTCTGACATGTACACAAGGTTTACTTAGATTGCTACTTCATTGCATGCACTAGGAAAAGAACTTTCAAACTATGAAAAAGTTAATAAGATTTTGAGATTTTTGCCTTCATCCTATGATGCAAAAATTACTGCAATCACTGAATCTAAAGATTTGAACACCTATTCTATTGATAACTTGCTTGGCTCACTCATTGCTTACGAGCAAGGGGTGAATCAAAGAAATCTTGATGCAGGTGAGAAGAAAAAGGAGAAAATAATTGCATTGAAGGCACACAAATCGGATTCTGAATCTTCCGGGTCTGAAAGCGATGGAGTTGCCTTCATCACAAGACAATTCAAAAGCTTTCTAATGAAGAAACAAAAGCATCATCAAAGTTGGAGAAAAGGTAAGGATCATAAACATATTAAAGGATCTTCTGATATTGTTTGTTTTGAATACAGAAAACCTGGACATGTAAGAGCCGATTGTCCTACACTTCAAGATCATTCAAGCAAAGAAAAGGAAAAAGGTGAGGAGAAAGCTAAGCCTAGGAAGGAGAATAAGAAAATCCAAAGAGGCTTCTAGGCAGAATCTGGTACTGATTCCTCTGAGACTGAACCAGAGGAAGAGACTACAAACTTGTGTTTCATGGGAAAAAATCAAAGTGATGAGGAAGAGGTATGTAAACCAACATATGATGAATTGTTTGAAATTTGTGAAAAAATCCATACATCATACAAAAAACTTAAGAAAACTCATGCTAGCCTAAAATTAGAACATTCAAATCTACAAAAAGAGTATGAAGTTTTTCTCAAAGATCATGCAACGATTGATTCAAATCACATGGCTCTCCTTGATGAATTTGATGAATTAAACAAGAAGCATTTGGAATTAGTTGATAAAAGTAATGCATTAAAAGCTTCACACACCTCACTTAACGATGATCTTAAGAAACCTAAAGAGATTGAGAAAAATTTGAGGATTGAGAATGATGCATTAAAAAGAACTAACTTGAGAATTCAAAATGATTTGGAAATATGTAAGAAAGCTAGGATGACACCAACTTTTAATCAAAGGACAGAACCTAGGAAGAGGCATTTTTACCCAAACCATTTAAGAAAACCTTTTCCTGGAGTTCAATGTTTTTCTTGTGGCATGCTAGGACACATCTCACACACTTGCACAGTTCACCGCAGTACACATTGAGTGTGGAGACCTAAGATGCATGATTCAAAGCATACCACATCTACATTGCACTCTACATTTCCTAAGAAGGAGCCCAAATCTGTTTGGGTTCCTAAAACTGACTGTTGTTGAGTTTTGCAGGAGTGCTCTCACCAAAGACCTCGTGGGAGCATAAGATAACTGAACATAAGGAGGCTTGCAGCTCAATTGCTTAAATCCGTTGCTTTATCACTTGCTTGAAATCTTTAATTTTTGTATGTCTTTTATTTTTAGTTTTTGTGTTCACTTTGTGTTGTCTTTGGTTTGCTTATTTTTTTTGCCTTTGCTTTTTCACTTTGGTCTTTACTTTTTTTGGGCTTCCATATGATGAAACTTCTCAAGCTTTTAAATATTGGAGTTTTTGGAGATAGGGTTTAGCTTTTTAAAATTGGTTAAAGGGAGTAAACTGTTGATGTTTTTCCCTTCTTCTGACTTTGTTTAGTGGCATGATTTTCTTCTATAAAACAAAAGTCTAAACTCAGTTTAACCAATGGCTTTTTAAGATCTCTTTCTAAATCTTGCTACATTAAAACATCTTATGCATAATAGTCAAAATTCTTTGATATCATTCAAGCTTTTGAAATCTTACCATTGCAGTTATCACGTGATTTTGATTTTGTGTTGTGGATTGTTCTTCCCTATGTTAAAGAGAGAGCTCCTATTCTCTAATATTTGGAGGATATACTTACAACTAAGTATTTTTTTAAGGGTATATTAAAGAATTTTTAGCTTGCAAAAGTTAAAAAGGAAAGAGGCCAATGAAGCCAAATTGAAAAGAAAGCTATATACACAAAAGTGTATCAAAAATCAAAAGATGCTCAAAGAGCCAATAAAAGTGACAAGAGGCATAAAATTAGCCCACTAAATGCAAGCTATCATCTCTTTGGTAAAACTCTTAAAACTTAGAAAACTCATTGATTATGTGATACGTTCAAAGATTTGATTTCAATTTCCATGATTGAGAAAAATTATTTTGGTTTATTGTTTATGAGATTTTTTATTGTTAACAAGTCTTGATTGGATCTTCTTATCCTCCTTTGTTATTCCGAGTTAGGACTCTGTTGTTTTTTTTAAGAGAATTTTGTACCCTGAAGGATGTCCGATCTAGGGTAAATGGAATCAGTTTTTCTACCTTCTTCTAATTGGATTTTGTTAAACCTCTTGATCTCCTAAAACTTTAAAAGTTTAAATTCATGAAAAGAATTCTCATATGATGCCTCCATAAAACAAAAAAATATAGAAAAATTAAAATCCAAAAATATTCGGTGTTTGTTTTATTTTTTTTTTTTCTTTGACTATTTTTTTTATTATTTTCATTATGTTATTTTTGTGTCTTTGACTGTCTTTTCTTTTGTTTTATTTTTGAGGGTATTGATCATCATCATTCTTTTCTTGATTTCAAATTCAAGTCACATCGGCCTGGCCGATATTTATATCGTCCCGGCCGATATGACAAATTCTTTCCAAAATCCATCTGCTGACTTTTTTCTGTGCTTACTGAAATTCATCATCCTAGACGATACATTATCGTCCTGGACGATTTGATCAAACTCATGGTGATAGTCCTGGTCGATAGTATATTTGTCTGGCCGATGCATTCTATGTGCATCGTCCTGGCCGATACACTGGACCGTCCCGGACGATCCACGTGTCAGCACGTTTTGATCTTTAAATTCGGCCCCGGATGATCCATTATTGGACCATCGGCCGGGCCGATCCATTGTTCGTCCTGGACGATACACATGGCAAGCATTTAAAACGTTTTAACTTCGGCCGGTATGATCAATTATTGTGCATCATCCTGGACGATACACCTAATCGGCCCGGACGATCTGCTTTTTCAACGGTCGTCCGGACTGACTCCTCGGGCCAATAGCCTGTGTCTAATCGGCCTGGCCGATATCTGATCAGCCCGGATGATTGGACCGCCTTTTTGACCAATCGGCCTGTACGCAATTATTGACACATATCGGCCTGGACGATTCCGCGATCGGCCAGGACGATATGGACGTTTCTTTCAATTCAGGCCGATCCAGCCATGTTTTTTCACTCTTCATCCTTTCTCATTTGTGTTTTTGCTTAAGTTCTCTCAAATGGCTGGTGGGAAGCGCATCCGTCAGACCTCTGGAAGTTCCTCGAGGGCAAGGGTTGACCCTCGTTTCCAGGAAGCAGAAGATGAAGCCGCATATCATCGTTATAAAGAATGTGGAATTACTGTTTCCAGAATTATCAATCCGGTCCACATCTCTTACCCGGTAATGGATCTCTTCGCTCACACTTCCCTTTGCTTCATTTTGTCTCTTGTTTTCCCTTTCAATTCTGAGTTCCTTCTAGAATTTTTTGCAAACCTTCGCATCAACTCTACCTTCACAGCCCTGTCCTCCTATGTGAATCGACGCCCTGTCGAAATCACATATCAGGACTGTGTTGATCTTTTACAGCTATCCACCACCGGAGATAAGCTACACCTAATTGCCCCTGACCCTGATTTTGACTAGTCCACGGCAACTCACTTTCTTCGCCAGACCAATGTCCGTTACCATGTTGGAGAGACTAGCTCTTTAGTCAGAGATGCTAGGACAATCCAACATGTTCTTCGCACCTCCGTCATTCCAAAAGCCGGCGACCGTGTCCACATTACCCCTCTACTTTCCCTCACTACCTTCTACATCATGGCTCATAGGGAATTCAACACTGCGGACCTATTTTTTTGTTACATTGATCACCTAACAACAATTTGCGATCCAGGCCACAGAAGAAAGCCAAATCTAGCCTTAGGACACATCATAGCCTATGTTCTTGAAACTAAATACCAACTTCAATATCCTATTCCACCAAACCTCTCAACCCCCTTCTACTCAAACAACTCCTTCAGCACCCTTCACAGTACTCGTCTCCACCCTGAGGAACCTCAGGGGGCTCAAGAGGAGGAGGCTCCCGCTCCAGCTCCCTTTCCTGACCCTGCTCCTCTCCACCAACACTCACCGGTTGATCAGTTGATTGAGAGATTTGATCGTTGGGAGACCCGATTTGATGCATATGTTGCTGCCCAGGAGCAGCAACACTCTGAGGACATTGCCCGCTACGAGCATCACCGCGCTGAGGATTTAGCTCGATTTGACAGTTTTCTTACTCACCAGCAGCAGCAGCATGACCAGGACATCGCCTGGTTCAATGCTCAGTTTACCACCCTTGCCAGTTATTTTCAGCAGCCACCTCCACCTCCTCCATCTGATGATCAGGATCCCTCGTTCTTTTAATTTGTGCTTTGAGTTATTATTTCTTTTGTGATGTTTTTTTTTTCTTTTCTCTGCTGTTTTTGGACTCTCTTTTTGTGATGACAAAAAGGGGGAGTAGGATAGGGTGTGGTAGGAAAAAGTTGATATTGTAACTTTGTTTTTCTAATGAATCTATTTTTGTCCTACTTGTGTTTTGCCATCATCAAAAAGGGGGAGATTGTTGCAAATCTATTTTTTATGTCTTATGTTTTGATGATTGACAAACACTGTTTCTCTTGGACAGCTTGTTGCTTCTAACTTTTCAGGAATCGACGATCGGACAATCAAAAAGGAGCCAAGTTCAGGAATGCGTAGGTTTAGGGTTGAGTCAGTCTGTACTTTTGCTTTTTTACCTTTTGAGTCCACTTGTAATAGTCAAAGAGACTGATGCTTTGTAACTCTTCACACACACACTTGAGAGACTTAGAATTTCTGTTTTTACTTATATCGGCCAGGACGATTTCTTTGATCGGCCTGGACGATCAGCTTAAAACAGAAAGTCTAATTAAGGATTCTTAATTAAGGCAGCCGACGTTAACATATCATCCTGGACGATACGTGTATCGGCCAGGACGATAAGCTCAAAAAAAGAAAGAAGTAGCCGCCATAGACAAGTATGGTATACTGTATCTTTAAATTATCGGCCAGGACGATCCTCGGATCGGCCTGGACGATATTCACAAATTATGCCATAATTGTTCAGGAAATCAAGGAAGTAATTAAGGATGATTGATACGATCATATCATCCTAGACGATCGTAAGATCGACCAGGCCGATCTAGTCAAAAACCTTAAGTTACTTCAGGACGATCAATATCGGCCAGCTTGTATTCAGGGCTATTGTCAGGACGATTTTCCTCTGATTTGAACTGATCAGCCAGGACGATCGTGAGATCGGCCTCGACGATCAAGCTATTTTTTAATCGTCCAGTTTTGCATCCAGGGCTATGCTCTGGCCGATCTTTATTGATTTGTACTGATCGGCCAGGCCGATGTCCATATCGGCCTGGACGATATTGTCGGCAACTTGCAATTAATGAGCTCTTTTGAAGCTCTTCTATTTAAGAGCTCTTGTTCAACGTTTTTAAAAACCTTTGGCTGCTGCCTTGATCTAAGAAGACCTTGAGGAGAGAAAGAGAGAGAGAGGAGAGAGAGAGGATCTTGTGAGGGGGAGCTTGTGAGGGGTTTCACAAGGGTTGCTTCAAGGATCTCTCTGCGTCGTCTTCGTCTAGAGTTTCTCGTCCGTGGAAGGGTCGGTAGAGGTAAGGAGTTTTGCTTTTGGTTCTGGTTCTCTGCCAGCTTCAGGAGGAAGCAAAAGGAGATAGGTTCTCTGCCTTGCCGGGGTGGCAAAAAGGAGGTTCTTGTGAGGGTTTCTCCACCTAGCCGTGGGGGCTAAAGGGGAGTCACTTTTTGTGTAGTGCAATACTTGGAGGGTGCCTCCAAGGAGTGGACGTAGGTCTTGTCGACCGAACCACTATAAATTTCTGTGTTCTTTTTCTTGCTTCCGCACTTTTAAATTCCGCATTATTTTGTGGTGTGATTTAGTTTATGTGATTTTATTTCTTTGTTTAAAAAGAAGTTTTTAAAATACCAATTCACCCCCCCCCCCCTTCTTGGTTAGTTTGGGACTAAGTTCATAGGGCTTAACATCCCCATCGAACTTTCAATGTTCAGGACGATATTCCACGATTTTTTCTAATCATCCAGGACGATATAGTATCATCTTAGATGATATGAACAAACTTCTTCTGATCGTCTCAAATCGTCCTGGCTGATTGGGCTTAAATTGCACTGATCGTACAGGACGATATTAGTATCGTCCTAGACAATAAAGTCGGTAACTTGCATTAATGAGCTCGTTTTGAGATCTTCTATTTAAGTTATGACATGACACTTGATATGTGTCTTTGGCAGTCATTGTAGCTTCATTCTTTTGGGGGAAACTTGAAGAGAGAGCTTGAAAGGGAGTGAGGAAAGGGTGGAGTTTGAGAGAGGGAGAAGATCCTGTGAGGGGGGACTCAAGGGAGTGTGGAGGGGGTTCCACGTGGTTGCTCCGGTAAGCTCGCACCTGAATACCATCGGATTCAAGGCTTATCTCTAGGGAAGTTCACCAAAGAAGAAGATCTCTTTAGTGTCAAAGGACCCGGCGACTCCGCCGCACCGGGGAAGGGTGGAAGTGATTTTGTAAGGACTTCTCCACCTAGCTGTGGGGGCTAAAGGAGAGATACTTTTGTAGTGCAATACTTGGAGGGTGCCTCCAAGGAGTGGACATAGGTCAAGATTTGACTGAACCACTATAAATTTTATGTGTTCTTATCTTTTTATTGCGTACGCATTTAATTTCCGCATCGTTGATTTATTTGTGGTGTTTTGGTTTGTAGTTTTGTTTTAAAAGATCTTTAACAACCAATTCACCTCTCTCTTAATTAGCCTTGGGCTAGTTCATAAGGGCCTAACATCCCTAACAAACTTTCTATTGCTATCAGAGCACTTTCAAATATTTGAAATAAAATAATGTTTGGAAATTTAAATTGACTTGTGTGACTTGCTGAGCTGTTATAGCTCAGTGTGGTTTTACTAATAGTTTTCAGGATTTGGTAAAGGGAAAGTAATTGTTGACTAGCTGTTCAGGATCTGATCTGAGATTCTAGGTATTTTACTATTTTGATTTTTGTACAGTCATGACTATTTACTTTTCAATTATGTAACCCCTGTTTGTAGCCATGAACTATAGTGTATATAATTATTTTGATGAATGAAAGAAACTTTATGGATGAGTGTTTTAGTATTTGGATATTTTAGTAGCTTTGTGGTTTATCATTATTTTAATGAATATCGGCATAAAATCTAAAAAAATTCAAAAATATATCTTGAGGTTTGCCTATCACGGCGCAACATGACAGGACCTGTCCTGGTTGGGTTGGGTTGTGACGGACCGAACCTGACAAAAAGGATCCTTCTCGACAGCCATGGGTTGCTTCATCCAAGTGTATCTTATAGACCTGTGATTAATATTTGTATAAGGGGACAGATTTGAATCCACCTTAGTTGATAGAAGATTTTATGTCTTATCGATCATATTATATTGATTCATATATCAAGGATTTAACTCCATTGGGGAACATATGGGTTATGACCATAATTGTAATATAATGGAGTCATTGGACTAAGCCACTAGGTCAGAGGGTTGCGGTCATAATTGTTAACCATATGGAGTCTATCTGGCCAGGCCACGGGTTCTTCGTAAAGCCATACGGCCAGACCGCTAATTTGAGTACTAATGTCATGTCCTTACTGGCAGGAGACTATTTGAGAATGAACCTTAGTGATATTCTCGATATATATTAGCTTTTTTTGAGATGAAGTAGTTTTCAAATTGGCCGCCTCGACAAACTGTTGTGGAGGGTGGAGGGTTTTGATTTAAGTATTTTGATGTTTTTGGAGTTTGAATTATTATGGACATTTGGGAGGTATTTAGAATATTTAGAATTAATCCCTCCAGTTGAGTTATATGCTCAACACGACCACCATCTAGATATTTATGAGAAATTTTTATTTTTTATTTAATATTGTCGACTATGTTTACTTATTGATAGAGGATCTGATCTATTATTATGGATTGGATGTATGTTTTTATTACTTAATTTTCTTGGTTATAGTCTTTGTAAGCCTAATATGAATGCATTAAAACAAATATCTCAGTCGATGTCATGATCGTATATTTATTTGATAGTTTGATCCGTGTGGACTCCTATCAACTCACATAGAACGTTCGTGCTCAAACTTAAATTTATAATTTGACCCGCATAACATCTTTGGATGTATGTGTATACTCATAATATGTTTGTCGGGGACAATACGGGTGTATATTCCTACATGTATACAGTTTAATATACTTGTATATGTACTTTTACATTTGTATGTATACATTCTATAGTGCATGTGTGACAGCATTTTAAAAATTTTAGCGCTGATCAGCTGTGTGAATGATCAACATTTGGATGTGCACAGCGCTCTCTGTAGAAGCTTGTAAATTCTTTATGCCCACTTACATAGATGTTGCAGATCTGGCGATGTGGCGTCGTGGTGCACTGGGTCTCATTTGGAAATTTATAAATGCCTTTTGTCCCTTGCATGGATGATGAAAATTCGGTGGTGTGGCATCACAATGTAAGTTATTAGTTTCTTTAGCCAGGTAAGTTATCATGCACTAGCAAACCTCCTTCATTTGTTCTTGGTCAAGTCAATTTATATACAAATCTTCTAGCACTGGCCATAGACATTCGTATTTGCTCTAATTATTTTACAACATGCTTGTGGTCAACACATTGGGTGTACAATGGGTATTCTACAATAGCTTGTAAGAGCTTATATTTATCACAGTCCTTTTGTATTTGATCATAGATGACATATTGAGTGCCTGACAGGTCTCTTATAGTGGCCCATAGGTGCTTGCATTTGTTGTAATTCTTTGTATATTCTAATAGATAGTATGCTAAATGTATAATGAATCTTCTACCAACGCTCGTAAGTTTTTTCATCCACTGTTATCTTTCTTCTCTGGTTGCAAATTACATTTCACATATCCTCCATCATTAATTGCATGCAAAATCAATATGCTCATTTGATGCTGACTGCTGATTGAGCTACATTCTTTAACATCTCTTCATGCATTTTGGTTGGCGAATTATTACATTCCTTGCACGTTATTTTTTTATGTTTGTAGGGAATTGCAACTTTTGTTTTCTAACTAGATAATGTTAATGGCAGGATTTCATAGCATTCACTATGTGTCTTTTGATTTCATTGGTAGGTTTGCAAGTTTCTGCATTCACATGTATATATCTCACAATCGTTCACAAACATTCACAAGATTCCTGTAGTTTCTTGTGAATGGACTATTATATGTGTTTGCAAGCTAACTAACATTGCTAGTTGGGATATTAATGCGTTTGCTTGGCACTAAAGTGTAGGTAACAGCAGAAGTACCCTAGCATCTGCTACGTGTTATCCATCGTCAACCATAGGTGGACTAATATATTTGTTTGTAAGTTTTATTATGTTGTGCGTAGGAATATTACCAAATCTACAACTCCTTTGCTGTCATTGCCACTTGTCGATGTTTGTATGCCCTTTGTGTATAATATACATATGTATCAGGTGGATACTTTAAAAATGATGACTATGATGGTGTATTTACCTGATAATTAATAGTTGTTGATTGTAAGGATACTTTAACTTTCATTTCCCTCCACTAATTATTACTCATAGGTATATTACTATGCCTACAACAAATTTTTCATTATTTTTAGTAGATATTTGTTCTCATTGCAAGTTGCATTGTGTTCTTGCAAGAGGCTATGTTACTTGCATGTGGATTGATGCATTTATTGTATATTGATCTTCAGCATTAGTAGGGAACCACATGTAATCTTTAAGCTAGTGGCATAGGCCATAGAAAGACATTCAAATTTGTAACCTATTTGATGTCTGTTGACCTCATTTTTGTATGAGGTCTCTAATGTGATCCTAAACCCAATCCAAACTCAAATCAATACAAACTCTAGTCAAATCCAGACTCAGATCTTAGGTCCTAAGGCATAGTCCTAAAGACCTCTTCCAGTGAATTTTTGAATACTTCAAAACCCAGTCAAAAGAACTCTGATCCTGGCTCTATCAGTTTCATACTGATGGGACATGTCTCTAGCATCAACCCTCTAAATTTGAGCTCATTCTGAGATCTCTAACTCTAGAAACTAAATTAAATTCCAAAGGTTGTAAAACCTTCAAATATTTACAGCATATGCCACTAGGCATGTCACCCAGTGGATCTTGACCCTGGAGCTTCCTCCAAAGCTTCCAATCACTTCCAGACCATCAATCCTGATATGTTGATCAATAAACTACATTTTTCTGGACTCATTTCAACCCCCAGTGGTCACGAGCCCAAATGACCAAAATACCCCTATGGGGCTTAAATGGACATTTCAAATCAAATGATCTCCAAATTGAATGCAACCACCTCCAGCAAGTTTCAAATGTCATTTCAAACCTGTTGGACCCCTTCCCAACCCCTGGGTTAACCTGGTTGACTAAGTTAATAGGTTTGACCCAAGAGGCCCTTTAAGGGTCCAAACAAGCATTTTGAACCAAATGACCTCCCTAGACCCTGAAACCACATCCAATAGACTCAAAATGACATTTCAAATCTGTTGAATCTATTTCAAGACCCTGGATACACCTAATTGACCAAGTCAACCAATTTTAACTCAAAGGCCCATTAAGGGCCCAATAAGCCTTTGTGATTCAAATGACCCATCTAAACCTTGGAATGACCCAAACAACACTCAGCCATTCTTCTATATGCCAACTTAGCTGCCACCTCACTCATGTTTGAATGATTGGCCAGTCAAATAATCAATATGAGGCTGTAAATGGGCTAAGGGTGATTAATTAACCACTTAAGTTAATTCACTCAACCCCAAATCATTCCAGCAGCTCTAGGGTGCTCTAAAACCTTCCTAGACTATCCTAGCCTTTGATTCAAGATCCAATGGCCTTCAATCCTCCCATGTGCTTAAGTGGGGACCAAGAAAGGCTTTCCACCTCATTGTCCTTGCTTTTCCTTTGATTCTCTGCACCCCAACAACCTCCATGCCACTTGGAAGCAATCCAGAGTCCAACCATTTGATCCCAACCGTCCAATTCACCCGGGAACATTTGAATTGGGTAAAACCTTCAAGAGAGCCATCACTTTTGATCTAGCCTTCTCTCACCACTCAAACCTTTTTATTATACCAGAGCTGATTTTGTTTTAGCTTTTGGGGGTTCTCCCTACATCCCCCAAGTCTAAACCCGACGGTTGGAGGTGGACAGCGGCAAGATTCTGACCAAACCGAGACTAGAAGACCGTCCCAGGTCCATAGCTCAAGATCCAGACCTGCTCAGCCCTTGGAGTCTTCTGGAGAAATAATCTAGGACAATCAACATGCTTAACAAGCCCTCAATCGTTCAAAATGTATCCATTATGTCAAGGTGAATCTTAAACCCCAGGTAGATCTACTTAGGTTTAAATAGCTTTCTATAAAGTGCTTTTCATATCCCGAAATCACTTCCCCATTGTTTTATTCTACCATGTAAAGCTCTATCTAAAATTTCATAAACTTTGGTTCAGACATTTGGAAGAACGAGCCATTCTTCTTCATCTGGAGCTTAAGTCCTCGCATGTATGGCCTGTACGTGTTCTAGGCCGTTGATTTCTCGATCAACGGTCCAGATCGCATTATTCAACGATCTGATCGACTGCGTGATCTTTCGCTCAGCTTAGATCTTGGTCCGACAAGATCATGACCATTCCTTCCAAATGACAAAAGATCAGATGGCGGGGAGCTCGCGCTGACGTGGATAAGTTGAAACCGCATCCGCGCCACCGTATCTGGATCCTCCAACCAGCTGCCGACACGTGGCCCGCCAGCGCCGCTGTTTCCTAATAATAAAAATAATTAATTTTAAATGCATTAAAATCACAGCAAATTCAAAAAATCATAGTAAATAAAATATAAATCCAAAAAAGACATATAATATATCAATCTTCTCATATTATCATCTATTTTATTCTAAAAATAAAATAAAACTAAATTTATTATTATTTTATGAATAATTTCAAAAATACAGAAACTCATATTTTATTTTTAATTAGTTTTATATAAGTTTTGTTTATTTAAAATTTAGCACGAATTAATTCAAGCATGTTTCTGAACTCCAGTAATTTTCTTAAAATTAATTGGGCTATATTTTGATTGTTATTGAATTTTAAAGTACAAGTGTGATTTTATATTACATATAATTTAAAATTAAGCTATAAATAAATCTAAATCCATTTGCATTCATTCAAACGTTTATTGGTGTTGAGTCCAGTAATTAGGTTGTTAAGCCTAAGTAAATGTCCCACGGCTACCAAGAGGGGGGTGAATTGGTAGTTTTAAAAATTTTAAACCCTCTTAAAGATAAAGTTGAACCGAAATAAAATATTCTTTTAAAGTTTGTAGAAAAATGTTTTTTAACCACGGAGTTGTTAAAACTGAAATTTAAAGTGCGAAAACGTAAAAACAATAAAAGTAAATGACACCAGATTTATAGTGGTTCGGTCTATAACCAGACCTACATCCACTCCTCAGAGGCACCCTCTGAGTATTGCACTAATACCACAAAGTGACTCTCCTTTAGCACCCACAGCAAGGCGGAGAAGCCTGTACAAAACACTCTTTTCACCACTACCCGGTGCGGCAGAGAACCGTCGTCCTTTTACACAATCCACAGTGCTGGCAGAGAACCGTCGTCCTTTTACACTCTCCTAGTGTGGGCAGAGAACCCTACGGCTATTCACACTCTCCAAGTGTAGGCAGAGAACCTTCGTCTTTTTACACTCTCCTAGTGTGGGCAGAGAACCCTTTGGCTGTTCACACTCTCCAAGTGTCGGCAGAGAACCGGATCTCCTTGACTGATCTTCTCACAAAAATTTAGAAGGAAGAAGGAAAAAAGTGAAGAAATCCAATTTCGCAAGTAGAGACACTTACCTTAGTAATCCAAGTGAAGCCTTCTCGCTCCAGTGGTAGGAATCCTCCCTTGAATGCTCTCTTCCACTCTCTCCTTGGCTTTTCTCTCAAGAGGCACGAAGATCAAATGACAAAAAGATTGGGTGGTAGTCTAATTTGGACTATTTATACAAAAGACATGAAAAATCGCCCAAAAACTGCATATTTTCAATTCTGTACGCAGTGGATCGTCCCGTACGATCCTGGATCGTCCTGGACGATTTTACTTAAACGATCTGAAACGACCCAATTTGTATATGTGTACGAAATGACTTCGTACAGCTGATCATCCTGTACGAACTAGGTTCGTCCAGTACGAACGGTTATTACAAGGTCAGTTCTAGAAACTGCTGAAAACTGTTCTAAGTCGGTTAATCGTTTGGACAAAAATATGTTCGTCTGGACGAAAATTTTCCAAAGAGCCGATCATCCTGGACGATTATTTATTTCGTCTGGACGAAAATTTTCCAGAGGACCAATCGCCGCAGACGATAATTTGTTTTCGTCTGGACGAAAATTTTCCAGAGAGCTGATCGTCCGGTACGATATTTATTTTCGTCTGGACGAAAATTTTCCAAAGGACTGGTCGCCTCGTACGATGATAAAAGTCGTCTGGACGAAAATTTTACAGAGAACCCATCGTCCGCGACGAAGATAAAATTCGTCCTGGACGAATAGGACTTAGAAAAATTTTTTAGAACAAGTTCCTATTTGTTCCAAGTGCTCTATAGGAGATAACTGACAGATCGTCTAGTACGATAAATATCATCCTGTACGATTAGTATAGAATTTTAAGATCTCCTTATTTGTGTGTGTGAGATTTTATTCACTCAATTACAATCACTCCCTTTCAAAATTAATTCAAAGAAAAGGCAAACTTCAAATAAACAAAATATCTCATGTTGAATTTGATTTGAAGTTATCGTAGTCTGGAGTCTGATTTTCCTGAAATGTTAGTACACACAAGAGCAAGTACAAATCTTCTGAAATTGTTAGGAGATAACTATACATTTGAACAATAATGTTTGGAATCATCAAAACTATATAAGTTGCACAATTATACATCATTCAAATAGCAACTATTCAAACAATCTCCCCCTTTTTGATGATGGCAAAACAATTATTATTAGTATGGTTTCAAGTTAAAACAGATCTCTTATCTCCTAAACTCCCCCTGAATTTATGAGTACATTAAAATAAGGAGGCATTAAAGAACAATATTTTTGTTTTTCAAAATTTTTAACTTTAACACAAACAAAAAAAACTTGCAATCAGAACAAACAAAAATAGAAAACACAAACCACAAAAACACAAAACACAAAACACAAACATAATAATTTCTCCCCCTTTTTGACAGCAACAAAAAGTGAAGAAGAAAAAGACAAGAAATGTAAATAATTATATGAAATTCATTTTTAAAATTTAATCTAAATTGTGATTTGACATAGGGTATGCAATTTTAAACTAAGGATATTAGATCAATCATAGAAATTCATAAAATTTAAGAAGTGATATAACATTGTAAGTAAGAAGAATTTATCAAAGACATGATTCAATTTAGACATTTGACTATTGAAAATCATTACAAGAGAGATGTATAAAAATTCTATATTTCAAAGTTCAATAGAATATAAATGAACATAAGATTAATTTGAATTAAGAGATTGAACGAATTTGGAAAGAAGAGAATTACCTCATGTGGCGCTTTGCGCATCTTTTCAAAGTTTTGGAGCACATTTTTGTGCATTTTTCCATGGTTGGGCTTATTTTGTGCCTCTTTTTCACTTTGCAAATTTTTGCGAATTCCTTTTGATTTTTGTACATTTGTACAATGTTCAAGAGTAATTTGACCAATTCTTTCCAAAATCTATAATCTAAAATTTCAAATATTTCTAGGTGCATAAATATCTTTTGAGCATAGAAATACAAAATAAAAAAACATCTAAATTGCAATAGTAATATTAACTTTTATGTAGTCTAAATGAATAGACATGAATTTAAAAGTTCTAATTACAACAAGTTATATACAACTTATTAAATTAAGAAAGTCTAGTTTTTCTAATATAGATAATCTCAAATTACAATCAAATTTAAGCACTATGTAGATTAAATAATACTACTGAAATTCACAAACATTAACCACATTTCAAAACAAATCTAATAAAAACAAACTTTCATTAAAATTAAAGGAACGGATAAAAAAAATACATTGAACTTAAAAACATAAAAACAAACACATTATAATAACACAGATAAGATAAAAACAAAACAAACAAAAAACACAAAAAAAAAAAAAATACAACAGACACAGACATAAAAACAATTTCACTGTTCTGGAGGAGGAGGAGGAATGCCGCCAAAGAGGTTGAAGTAGGAGGCCATCAACATTACATTGGTATTTATTTCATGAACTTCATCTTTAATATTACCAATGTCATGTTGCTGCTGCGTAAGTTGAGCATCAAATTGATCAAACCTTTGATCAATGTGAGTCTCTAGTCTATCAAATCTCTCAATCAGATTCTGGTAGTCTGATTGAGAAGCAGAAGCTTGCACTCCTTCTTCTTCTTCTTCTGAAGCACTGGCATGTGCTTTTTCTTTTTCTTTTTCCTCCTTGAAGAGCAATCTGAATGATGCATCGTTATAGTAAATGGGCTCTTCATATTCTTCATCAGGATGCACTATATTATACTTCTTTTCCAAAATATAAGTAATTAAGTGCCCTAAAGAAAAGTTTTTCTTCCTCTTCTGATCAGCATGTCCTATTTCTGAAAGCCCATAGATATGATCTATGATAAGTTGGGCTTCATCAATAGGATGTCTTTGCATGATTAAAAAAGTTAGACAAGAAAGAAGAGGAGTAATGTTAATCCTATCACCAGCTTTAGGAATAATTGAGGATCTAAGGATATGCTGGATGATTCGGGCATCTTGGGTCATACCGGAGACTCTAACAACATGATTGTCAATCGCATTTTCTCTAATTACCCTATTGATTTGAAACCATTTGAAGGAGGTTTCAGACATTAGGGTGTGGGCTCTATATCCCTTAGTTCTTAAGTTTAAAAATGCACCAAGGTCGTGCTTGGTGATCTCAACTTTTTTCTTAAAAACAAAAGAACTAATGGTGGAGTGATCAGAATTGAAACTCATGTTGGCTAGAAAGTAGTGGTAGGTTTGTTTATTGTAGAGGTGGACGAGAGAAAGAATGAACTGAAATTGGGTTGAGGCGAAGAGGTACAATACCTGAAATTTCAACTCTGTTTGAATAAGAATGCGAGACGGAGTGATTTTTGCGGAGGCAAAACGAGGAAAAGATTCCTCATTTGCCTTGGAAAGAAAGTTATCTGGCGCATTCCTATTTGGTTTCTTCACCAAAACTTTTTTCCTTTTGCTAGAGGAGGCCATTGTTGATTTGATGTAGAAAGGGATTGAAAAAGAAGTTTGGAAGTGTGATTGTCAAGTTTGAAAGCCTTCATATTTAAAGAAAAACGATACGTTCGTCCTGGACAAAAATATTCATCCTGGACGAAAAATTATCGTTCGTCTGGACGAAGTAATTTCGTACAGACGATCCAATTCGTCCAAAATGTAACGGCTTTTCGTATTCAACACAACTTACGATGCGTCCCTTCGTACAGGCTTTTTGACTTGATCGATCGTACAGACGAAAAAAATTCGTACAGACGATCAAAAAGTGAATCATTTTAATGACTCTTGAAAACCGTCCCCTACAATGAACCGACACATGTTCGTCTGGACAAACGAAAATTTCGTACAGACGAAGTTCGTATTAAAAACTGCCTTATCCACTCAACCGCTGCATTCAATCGTCCCGACATTTGAGAGAGAGAAAAATTCGTCCTGGATGATTACATATCGTACAGACGATCCAATTAAAAACTGCTCTCAAAACGGTTTAAATTCGCGCAAACTGTTTCTTCACACATCGTCCCGTACGAAACCAATTTCGTCCTGGACGATTTCCTCCAAAAAAAAATTTAATTTTGATTTTTTAAATTAAGAAAATCAACAAAAACATTCAAAAATACAGAAAACATAAAAAAAAATCATAGATCCAAAAACAATTCATTCAAAAACACACAAAATCACAAAATCACAAAAACAAAACACAACAAGTATAAATGTTGCAAAGACATTTTGGTTAAGCATTCAAATCAATAACACCAAGCCTTGTTCTTAAAGTACTGAAGGTATCAAAGGCTAAAGGTTTTGTAAAAATGTCTGCAAGTTGATTTTTAGTTGAAACATGTATGAGTTCAATTTCTCCTTTGGATACATGATCCCTTATGAAATGATGCCTTATATCAATGTGTTATGTTCTAGAATGTTGAATAGGATTTTTGGAAATGCAAATAGCACTAATATTGTCACAATAAATTGGAATAGTGCCTATAGTTAATCCTAAGTCAATCAACTGTTGTTTTAACCAAAGTACTTGTGCCACACAACTTCCTAATGCAATGTATTCTGCTTCTGCAGTAGATAGTGCCACTGAATTTTGTTTTCTACTAGACCATGAAACTAATGAATTTTCAATGAATTGACATGTTCCAGAAGTGCTTTTCCTATCCACTCTACAGCCTGCAAAGTCAGAATCTGAGTAACCAATAATTTCAAATGAAGAGCTAAACTTAGGATACCAAATTCCTAAGTTTTGAGTTCCTAGTAGATATCTTAAAATCCTTTTCACTGCTGTCAAATGTGATTCTTTTGGATCTGATTGAAATCTAGCATATAAGCAAACACTAAACATAATATCTGGTCGGCTAGCAGTCAAGTAAAGTAAAGATCCAATTATCCCTCTAAATTTCTTTTGATCAACAGATTTTCCCTTAAGGTCTTTATCCAACTGAACTGAAGAACTCATTGGTGTACTAACAGGTTTAGCATTGTCCATTTCATATTTTTTGAGGATGTCCTTAATATATTTGGTTTGACTAAGAAAAGTACCTTCCTCAAGTTGCTTAATGCTAAATCCTAGAAAGTAATTTAAATCTCCCATTAGACTCATTTCAAATTCACTACTCATTGTTTTAGAAAAATCATCACAAAGATGTTTATTTGAAGATCCAAAGATGATGTCATCCACATAAATTTGAACAATAAGTATATCCTTTCCAATTTTTCTTAAAAAGAGAGTTGTATCCACACTTCCTTTTTCAAAAGATCTTTCAAGTAGGAAGGTGCTCAACCTCTCATACCAAGCCCTAGGTGCCTGTTTCAATCCATATAATGCCTTTTTTAATTTGAAAACATGATTTGGAAATTTAGAATTTTCAAAACCTGGAGGTTGTTCTACAAAAACATCTTCTTCAATTACCCCATTTAAAAAGGCACTTTTGACATCCATTTGAAACAATTTAAAACCTTTAAAACAGGCAAAGGCTAGTAAAACCCTAATTGCTTCAAGTCTAGCTACAGGGGCAAAAGTTTCCTCAAAATCAATTCCTTCAATTTGATTATACCCCTTAGCTACTAATCTAGCCTTATTTCTAATGACTACTCCTGAGTCATTCATTTTATTTTTGAACACCCACTTGGTTCCAACAACACTTTGATCTTTTGGCCTTGTAGTTAGTTCCCAAACTTTATTTCTTACAAATTGATTTAACTCTTCTTGCATGGCCAATATCCAAAATTCATCTGAAAGTGCTTGATCAATGTTAGTGGGTTCAATAGTTGAAATAAAGGCTGAATGATTGACTTCCTTGTTTAATCCACGCCTAGTTCTAACACCCTCACTTGGTTCACCTATGATCAATTCCTTTGGGTGGTTTTTAGAAAATCTCAAATCTCTAGGCAAAGGGTCTTCTCTTTCTAAATTTTCTTCCACATTTTCTTCCAAATTTAATCTATCAATCTTTTGGGAGTTTTCTTCAATTTCTTCTTCAACAACATTTGGCTCTTCATGTTTCCATTTTCATCAAAAACAACATGTGTGGTTTCTTCAATGACTAAAGTTCTTTTGTTGAATACTCTATAAGATTTTCCAACACTTGAATATCCAACAAAAATTCCTTCATCTGATTTTGGATCAAATTTTCCTAAGGCAGATTTTCCATTATTATGTATGAACACCTTGCAACCAAATACATGCAAATGAGACAAATTTGGTGTTCTACCTTTTAGCAACTCATAGGGTGTTTTATTCAAATTTGATCTCACATTCACCCTATTCAGAACATAGCATGCAGTGCTAACCGCCTCAGCCCAAAAATATCTAGGAAGTGAGTATTCTGCTAACATTGCTCGGGCGGCTTCTATTAATGTTCTGTTCTTTCTTTCAACTACTCCATTTTGTTGAGGAGTTCTAGGTGCAGAAAAATTGTGATCAATCCCCTTTTCTTTACAGAAATCTTCAAATCTTTCATTTTCAAATTCTCCTCCATGATCACTTTGTATAGAAATTATTTCACATCCTAGTTTTCTTTGTATCCAAGTTGAAAAATTTCTGAATTCCTCAAATGATTCACTCTTATGAAAAAGAAATTTAACCCAGGTGAATCTTGAAAAATCATCTACTATAACAAATCCATATACCTTTCCTCCTAGACTAACAGTGCTTACAGGTCCAAAAAGATCCATGTGTAGAATTTCTAAAGGTTTACTGGTCCTAAGATCTTTATTGGACTTAAAAGAGGACTTCACTTGTTTTCCTAATTGACATGCATCACATAGATGGTCCTTAGTAAAGTCTAGTTTAGGTATTCCTCTCACCAAATTCTTTTGGGTAATTCTTCTAAGATTTTTCATACTAGAATGACAAAGTCTCCTATGCCAAAGCCATGATTCATCAGAAACAGTTTTCAAACAAAAAGCAGTAGGAGATTGAATACAATTTAAATCTAGCATGTAGACATTGTTCACCCTTTTTCCATTTAAAACAATTTTCCCATTTAGGCTAATTATGCAGCTAGTAGGTAAAAATTTTACATTATAGCCCTTATCACATAGCTGACTTATGCTAAGCAAATTATGTTTTAAGCCTTCAACTAATAAAACATTGTCTATGAAAAAGTTTTTCAAATTTCCAATCATACCTGATCCAACCACTTTCTTTGTGGTATTATCTCCAAGTGTAACCTTGCCTCCACTCCTGGCTTCCAGCGTTATGAATTGAGCAGTATCTCCAGTCATGTGTTTTGAACATCCGCTGTCCAGGTACCATATACTCTCACGAGGTCTTGTGTGAGAGTATTCCTGCAAAATTCTCAAATGTTAGACCTGGGAACCCAAACTAGTTTGGGTTCACCTTTATGAAATTTATAATCAGATGCATGTATGATATGTCTAGGTTTATGCATCTTAGTTCTCCACACCAAATTAGGTTTCATCTTTAAAGTGCAGGTGTGAGATATATGTCCCAAAAATCCACAATTGTTACATTTAACATTAGGAAAAATATTCCTATGTTTTCTTTCATATGATTGTCTTCTAAGGGATTTCATGAATTTAGGATAATATTTAGGATTTGTAAAATCTTCAAGTTTAGGGGGGTTCCTATTATCCTCGAGAGCTCTTATAGTGAGTTTGTAAAATGAATTCATATCCTCCAAGATTCGATTGGTATAATTGATTCTATATGTCTTGCTCTCAGATTCATCCTTAAATTTCTTAAATTCTTTTTCAAGTTCAGCATAGGATGATTTTAAATTCTCAAAATTTTTATTCAAGTCATCATATTCATCAAGTAGTTTCATGTGGTTGCTATCAATTAAAGCATGATCTTTCCTAAGGATTTCATGTTCCTTATTAAGCTCTTCCAATTCTAAAACTACACTAGCATGCATCTTTTTCATTTTCCTATATGCATCATGCATGTGTTCAGAAACTTCAAACAATTCATTATAGGTTAAATCACATACCTCTTCTTGATCTGATTGTTCAGCTTTATCTGCCATCAAGCAAAGGTTGGTGACTTCTTCTTCTTTTTCAGTCTCAGATGAGTCTGAAGCTGAGTCCGCCCAAAAAGCCTTTTGAAACTTCTTCTTGCCCTTCTTCACCATTGGTTTCTCCTCTACCTTCTCCTTGCTAGGAGTGGCTTTGAGTTTTGGACAATCAGTCTTTATATGACCTGGTTTCCTGCATTCATAACAAATCACTTCATTAGAAACCTTGTCATTTCTGTTATACTTACCTCTATTCCATTACTGGCGTCTCTTCTGCTTCCTCTTTAAAAAGCTTCTGAATTGTCTAGTCATCAGTGCTATATCATCTTCATCCTCAGGTTGTGAGTGTTCACTTTCTGACTCTTCCACATTTAGTGCAATATTCTTGTCTTTTCTTGGTTCACCTACATCAATCTTTCTTTGACTTACTCCTTGCTCGTAAGCAATGAGTGAACCAAGAAGATTGTCAATTGAATAAATGTTCAGATCTTTAGACTCTGTAATTGCAGTAATTTTAGCATCATATGCAGTAGGTAAACAACGAAGAATCTTATTAACCATTTCAGCATTTGTTAATTCCCTACCAAGTGCATGCAAAGAGGTGACAATTTGAGTAAATCTTATGTACATGTCAGATATAGATTCATTAGGTTTCATGCGAAATAATTCGTAGTCATGTAACAAGATATTGAGTCTTGATTGCTTAACCTCATTTGTCCCTTCATAAGTAATACAAAGTCTATCCCATATGTCTTTTCCGCTTTTACAAGTGGAAACTCGCATGTAGTCCTCAGATTTTAAAGCACAAAAGAAACTATTTAAACATTTCGCATTTAATTGTGCTAAGTCACGTTCTTCTATAGTCCAATCTGCATAGGGTGTATCTACCCTAATTCCATCAACTAATCTAGTTGGTTTTGAGTAACCTTCCTGGACTAACATCCACATGCGATAATCAAGTGACTGTCAGAAAGTAGACATGCGTGTTTTCCAAAATTCAAAAGGAATATTGTCAAACAGTGGAGGTCTAGTGATAGAGTAACCCTCAGGTGTGTTTCGGTTTCCAAATGTAGCCATCAACGTTAATCAAAAAGTAGTTCAAACTTATGATTTTGAAACCTTGCTCTGATACCACTTGTTGAGTCCAGTAATTAGGTTGTTAAGCCTAAGTAAATGTCCCACGGCTACCAAGAGGGGGGTGAATTGGTAGTTTTAAAAATTTTAAACCCTCTTAAAGATAAAGTTGAACCGAAATAAAATATTCTTTTAAAGTTTGTAGAAAAATGTTTTTCAACCACAGAGTTGTTAAAACTGAAATTTAAAGTGCGGAAACGTAAAAGTAATAAAAGTAAATGACACCAGATTTATAGTGGTTCGGTCTATAACCAGACCTACATCCACTCCTCAGAGGCACCCTCTGAGTATTGCACTAATACCACAAAGTGACTCTCCTTTAGCACCCACAGCAAGGCGGAGAAGCCTGTACAAAACACTCTTTTCACCACTACCCGGTGCGGCAGAGAACCGTCGTCCTTTTACACAATCCACAGTGCTGGCAGAGAACCGTCGTCCTTTTACACTCTCCTAGTGTGGGCAGAGAACCCTACGGCTGTTCACACTCTCCAAGTGTAGGTAGAGAACCTTCGTCCTTTTACACTCTCCTAGTGTGGGCAGAGAACCCTTCGGCTGTTCACACTCTCCAAGTGTCGGCAGAGAACCGGATCTCCTTGACTGATCTTCTCACAAGAATCTAGAAGGAAGAAGGAAAAAAGTGAAGAAATCCAATTTCACAAGTAGAGACTCTTACCTTAGTAATCCAAGTGAAGCCTTCTCGCTCCAGTGGTAGGAATCCTCCCTTGAATGCTCTCTTCCACTCTCTCCTTGGATTTTCTCTCAAGAGGCACGAAGATCAAATGACAAAAAGATTGGGTGGCAGTCTAAATTGGACTATTTATATAAAAGACATGAAAAACTGCCCAAAAACTGCATATTTTCAATTCTGTACGCAGTGGATCGTCCCGTACGATCTTGGATCGTCCTGGACGATTTTACTTAAACGATCTGAAACGACCCAATTTATATATGTGTACGAAATGACTTCGTACAGCTGATCGTCCTGTACGAACTAGGTTCGTACAGTACGAACGGTTATTACAAGGTCGGTTCTAGAAACTGCTGAAAACTGTTCTAAGTCGGTTAATCGTTTGGACGAAAATATGTTCGTCTGGACGAAAATTTTCCAGAGAGCCAATCGTCCTGGACGATTATTTATTTCATCTGGACGAAAATTTTCCAGAGGGCCAATCGCCGCGGACGATAATTTGTTTTAGTCTGGACGAAAATTTTCCAGAGAGCTGATCGTCCGGTACGATATTTATTTTCGTCTGGACGAAAATTTTCCAGAGGACTGGTCGCCTCGTACGATGATAAAAGTCGTCTGGACGAAAATTTTACAGAGAACCCATCGTCCGGGACGAAGATAAAATTCGTCCTGGACGAATAGGACTTAGAAAAATTTTTCAGAACAAGTTCCTATTCGTTCCAAGTGCTCTATAGGAGATAACTGACAGATCGTCTAGTACGATAAATATCGTCCTGTACGATCAGTATATAATTTTAAGATCTCCTTATTTGTGTGTGTGAGATTTTATTCACTCAATTACAATCACTCCCTTTCAAAATTAATTCAAAGGAAAGGCAAACTTCAAATAAACAAAATATCTCATGTTGAATTTGATTTGAAGTTATCGTAGTCTGGAGTCTGATTTTCCTGAAATGTTAGTACACACAAGAGCAAGTACAAATCTTCTGAAATTGTTAGGAGATAAATATACATTTGAACAATAATGTTTGGAATCATCAAAACTATATAAGTTGCACAATTATACATCATTCAAATAGCAACTATTCAAACAATTGGAACCGTTAAACAGAGCTTATCATGATCAAATAAATTTAATGGGGAATATTCTTTGGTTTGGAAAATAATAGTACCATCACTGTCAATTAATTAAATTTTCAAGTAGTATGATTATTATTTAATCCTAATGCTTGGAAATTCATCAATCCTGTTGAGTCTAGTGAATAGGTTGTTAGACCTAAGTTAATGTCCCAAGGCTAACCAAGAGAGGGGGTGAATTGGTAATTTAAAAAATTATACTTCTACTCTTGGATTTTTAGAAAATCTTTTTAATTATTAATACAAGTTAAATTTAAAGTTTAAAAATTAAACTTTTCAACTAGAGTAAACAACTTGCAATGAAATTAAATGCGTAAGAAAAATAAGAAAGAACACACCAGATTTATAGTGGTTCGGTCAAACCTTGACCTACGTCCACTCCCCGGAGGCACCCTCCGAGTATTGCACTAATACCACAAAGTGACTCTCCTTTTGCCCCCACAGCAAGGAGGAGAAGCCTGTACAAAATCACTTTCACCTTCCCCGGTGCGGCGGAGTAGAAAAGTTCTTTGACACCAAAGATATCTTCTTCTTGCCAAAACTTCTCTCAAGACGACCCTTGAATCTGATGGTACTGAGGTGCAAGTTCGCCAGAGCAAACGTGTAAATATCCCCTCCACACTCATTTGAAATCCCCTCCAAGGATCTTCTCCCTCTCAAACTCCACCCTTTCCTCTCTCCCTTTCAAGTTCTCTCTTCTAGTTTTCTCCAAAAGAACGAAGACACAATGACTGTCAAAGATACACTTTGTCATCCTTTTACACTCTCCAAGTATCTGCACAGAACCGGACCGATGTTGTTGAACTTCACTTGAGAGTCTTCAAAGGAGATGGGAAGAAACAAAGAGATCTTCTTCTTCAAGTAACCTTGTGAATCCCTCATAAACCCCTCACTTTATCTCTCACTCTTCACTCTTACAATCTCTCCCAAACTCTCACTCTCAATGATCCCTCTCAAGAGAAACCAACTCCAAAGGCACTTGTAATAGTTTCTAGGACTCCTTATATAGAAAGGACATGAAAAACCATCCAAAAAATTGCTAAAAACATATTTTTCTGCACACTGGATTGTCCCGTATGAAATTGAGTTAGTACTGACGAACTGTGTAAAAAACTGTCCCGTACGAACCATTTGTGCATCTATACGAACCAATTTCATCCTGGACGAAATAGGTTCGTCCCGTACGAAAACATTTTGTCCGGTACGAACAGTTATATCAAAAGTTGGTTCCAAAAACTGCAGAACGTTGCTAGAAACTGCCATAGTCGGTTCCCATCATCCTGGACGAACATGACTTCGTCTGGACAAAATTTTACAGAGAGCAACTCGTCCTGGGACGAAAATGATTTCATCTGGACGATCAAGACTTAGAAAAATTTTCTTGTTCAGTTCCTTTTCGTTCCATTGCTCTTACAAGGAGATAACTGATCTGATCGTCCTGTACGAACAATGTTCATCTCGTACGATCAGTACAAAAACTTTTTCAAGATCTCCTTTAGTGTGTGTGAATTTATTCACTCAATTACAACCACTCCCTCTCAAATTTAATTCAAATAAAAAGTACAAGCTTCAAATTCTCAAAGTATCTCATGCTGAATTTGATTTGAAGTCTTCGTAGTATGGAGTTTGATTTTCCTGAAATATTAGTACACACAAGAGCAAAAAAAAATCTTCAAAAAATTGTTAGGAGATAACAACACATAAAACAATAATATTTGGAATCATCAAAATTATACAAGTTGCAAGAATGTAAAACATGCAAATAGCAACTTTCCTAACATATGCTTCTCATATTAGATTAGTAGCACTTTAAATGTTCATGTTTTGTATTGATGTGATTGTAATTTAGTGTTAAAGGGTTAGATACCATTGATTTGCTATCCTACAACCTAGTGACACTAAGGACAAAAATTAAGGACATTGTCTTAGTCAACTTAGATCAATCTAGGGAGAACTAAACACATCTCTTTTGGGATTAAACAGAAACTTTAAAAAAACTAGTGACATAACACCTTGATCAAATACACACTGATTTGACATTAATAATTTTCAAAACAACTAGTAGATTAAGGATCCTTTCTTTTTGTTTTAACAAAACCTAAATAAGTCTAATAAAACTCCTAAAAGACTAAAATAAATCTTAATCAATTCTAACCAGTCTAAGATCAAACTTACAATCAGGTAAAACCAAAACAAAAAAAAAATTCAAATCTCACTAATTTTATTAAATCTACAATTAACCTTTAATTAAGCCACCAAAACTTCTAAAATATGTAATAAATCCATTTTAAATCCAAAAAAAAATACAAATAATACCTCTAATTGACCAAAACTGAGTCCTTAACCAATGAAAAATAAAACCAAATTGATTTGACAGCAAGTTAAAGTTTAATTTAATTTTAAGTAAAATTTAATATTTAATTGATTTCATTAATTAATAATTATTAAAAATTCCAATAAATTTCCAAACACTTGAAAATTCCCCCTTAGGTCATCCCTGACCTTTGGAGCTGATTTCAAGAAGTTTGGAATTCATTTTGAGCAAAATCATGAAAAGAGCCTTAATTAAACAATTTTAAAAACTCATTAAACACACCAAACTTTAAAAATTCATAAATAATTCAAGCAAAATCCAAATCAATCAAACTTAGTTGCATTCAACTCATAATAAGGCCTAATATTTATTAAAAATCTAAAAATTCCATAAAATCATCAAATTCAAAAAGTCAACATATTGGTCAACTATAAGTCAAAATCAGTTCAAAACTTCAAACCTTCATAATAAAATCTAGAAAAATCCAATTTAAGCATACTTACCTTCTAATTGATCTTCTTAAGGTATAATATTTTAATAAAATGCTAACTTTATATAAAAACACCTTTAATTAAAAAGTCAATTTTCAACCACTTAATTAAATTATTAAAATATTTCAAAAATTCCTAAAAAGTCAGAAATTGTTTTAAAACTTCAGAAATGCTTAACCGGCTCCTAAAATCATCAATCAAACTCCTTTTGAATAAAATTAACTTTTAATTCTTAACCAAATTAAGTTACTTAATTATTCCGGGTACTACTGGGTAACCCAAACCTACGAGGCTATTAACTTAGCCCCAAAGAAGGTGAAATAAACTTCACGGCCTCGGTGTGAAAAAAAGGTGGTATTCAACCAATAATTAAAATTAATCTATAAATCAATTTCAAATCATCAAACATTCAATAAATAATCAAAATTTTGAATGTTATAATAAAATTCACTAAACTTTGAATTAAATTCTAATTTATTTAAACTAAATTAGTTTGATAATTTGATTGATTAAGATTCATCTTAATCAATCAAATTTGATAATTTATTTAGATTAAATAAATTAAGGTCTTTTATGCCTAATGTTTGATTCCTTTTGGAGGGCTTTATGCATTTTGATTTCAAAAGACCCTTAATGCATCTAAATAACCAAGAGATTTCCTATGGATTGTGCACGACTCCTTCAAGGAAGGAACTAATCCATTTGGATTTGGAGATCTCCAAACAAAAATAATAAACTACTGACCTTATACGATGTGCTAGATTCCTTCGGGAGGGCACGTTGTATTACATTTGTAAGGTCACTTTTTCTCTCCTTAATAAATTTTGGGGATTCTCAAAATGAATACCTATCTTCTGTCTAAGACGGGTATTCATTCTGGAAGTTCTAGGACTTATAAATTGATAATTTCCTACACTTAGGGAATTATCAATCTATAAGTTCTTTATAACTAAATTAAATAACTCCAACATTTTAAATTGGAATAATTCTTAATAAATCCAAATATATTTTACTTAAACTTTAATCAAATTCCTTTGGCCTCTAATAAATAAACCATAATAATACATGAAATTCAAACAATAATTCCTATAAAGCATATCCAAGCCACACGACCTCTTTCACACACTTAGATGCTTGCTAGGACTACCAACTTTAGCCTAGGCTAGGCCGGTGGTTTGTTGTGGTTTATTTGTGGGTGTCATGCCTAGAGGGCACCTATATGTGATTGCTTATTTTTCTGTACTGCATAAGCATGCATATCTACTTTCCATCTGTACACCAGAGCGCGGAGTGAATAAAGTGAGGATTGTGTACTTTACTTTTCTGTCTTTATTTTCCAGCATTTATAACTGTATACAACACACTCATAACATGCATCATTATGAACTTCTTTTCTTCCTGTCTTTTATATTACTGCAAAATAGAATGTTCTTAGGGATCTGATGTGCATATAAATAAAAAATGTAAAGCTTTCTTTTCCTAGAATTATTGTATATATATTGAGTCTGTACAGCGTCTGGAGTCTGTAAAAGGATTAAAAAAAAACTGCTTATATATATATATATATATATATATATATATATATATATATATATATATATATATATATATATATATATATATATATATATATATATATATATATATATATATATATATATATATATATATGGGGCTCCAAAAAGTAATATCTTCCTTCAGGAGGACGTTAATTTTTGAAATTCCATAGAAGACCGGGCCTAAAGACCATAAGCAGTTATGTTTAATTCTACTTTCATGTAGGCTTAGAATCCAGTTTTGTTGTCAGTGGGACCTGGCCACCATTACTTTACTGCAAATTTTTTGAATGTAACCGATAAATTCAATATTAATAAAATCAGCTCTTTCATATATATATATATATATATATATATATATATATATATATATATATATATATATATATATATATATATATATATATATATATATATATATATATATATATATTTCATGCATCATTAGCATTCGTGTAGATTTTTTATTTTTGTAAGCATATTCAATTGCACATGGTTTAAGATCTTTAAACCTCGCCTTGATTCCTAGGATAGAGCTATCTTAAAATCTTGCATCATCGGCGAATTGTTGTGATTAGGATTGTTAGCTGGCAGCCCACTCTAGGCAGGTGGTAAGTCCAAATTGTATACACTTCTCTCTGCACATTCTTCTTTCTAATCAATTCTAATTCTTCTAAATTCAGTGTTAGAGTCTACAATCTAAAGCCTGATCATGGAAATTTAACTTAGCCTAAATATTTAATTAAATTTGTATATAATGTTGGAATCAATTAGTCTTCATTTAAATCGGGAGTATTCTCTTAGGAGATGTACTTAACTATAGGGGCTTGCCCCTATAGGGAATCTAGATCCCAGAATAATCTAAACCCTATATTAGTTTCTTTCTAAAGTAGGGGAAAGATCTGTGAAACGTAGATTGGTGTTTTATCTATATTTTAAAATTTATTTCCATAATCAAAGGATAGGTAGGTAATTGATCTGCTTTTATGGGCAGGTTAAATATCTCCTATATTTGATAATGGAAATGAGTCAGTAATTAATTAATCTAATCAGGTCGATAGGGTAGTATACGAGTCGTTCTTCAGGATGATTTATATATTCCCTATGTTGTCCCTAATTAGAATAATGAATTATAATTTCTTCATCTAAAATCAATAGAAGGACATTAGGTTGTTCCTCAGGGCGGTAAAATGTCCAACTATGTAGATTTAACTAAAAGAAATATTAAAATATAAGTAAAGCGAATTGTGTGAGAAATATTTAAATATTTTTAAATTTAAATATTTAAAAGTAAATCTAAATATCTTTAAAATTATTTTCTTAAACTTAAATATTTAAAAAGTAAATTAAATATTTTTAAACATATTTTTAAATATAAATATTTAAAAGTAAAATAGATATTTTCTAAAATAGAGTTAAAAAAATATTTCTCACAATGTCATTGTTCAAGAGCAAATTAGTGTACTTGCTTGCCAGCTAATGGTTGTCATTTATAAGTTGTGCTACTAGTACATGTTAGTCATCATTATGTTTTGATTGAAAAATATAGTTTTGAAAAATATTAATTTTCTTTGGGAATATTTAATTTCTAGAATTTTGAAATTGAATTCATCATTATGAATAATATATCACATCGGGATGTGAACATATCTTTCCATAATGAGTTCAAATTACAAAATTTTAATTCATCCTTATTATTGTAAACTTAAGAAAGAATCGCATATGCCCCCCGGAGGGTCAACATTAAATTCAATCAAGTGTCTGAATATGCTAATCTGGATAAAGGAATCATTAATTTCATAATCAAAGCTACAATAATAATTGATATATCTCTCCAAAGAAAAAAATATATCAATTACTATCGATCGTTTGAAAATGATGATAATGATCGTTGTATTTAATTTTCCCAAAGATAATTAATTAAATATTTTGAAAATTTTGATTTTGAAAATTAGGTCTGAATTTTTAAATCTCCTACGAGCGCAAGCCTTCGTAGTTAATTATATCGTAGGATACAAAAGTTTCCTATGAATACTCTCGATTAAAATAGCGGTAAATATTTTATTTAAGATTTTCAAAGTTTGTTGTCAAAGGAGGTAAGGGTTTGAATTTCAAGTGGGATTGGTTCAAGATTGAACACTTATTTCTGGAGTCAAAGGAAGAGTAGGGAGTGTTTTAAGATTCTAAAATGATTTAGAAAACACTCCAGCCTATCCTATGTGTTGGGCTTTATTTTGATTGAAAGAGATGTTTAGTTTAATGGTCAATTTTATTAGAAATTTGGGATTCAATTCCCGGAGGTTGAGTTCTTATAGCCCGAACTTGCATTAGAACCTAAGTTTAAAGTGGGTATTAAAAAGTAACCTGAACCTAGCTAATGTAGTGCAAATCTAGACTTATCCCGGCCTGGATTGGGGAGCCAGCTAAACCACCTAGGCGCTTTAAAATTATGTATCAAGTCATTTAATGTTAGAATGGGTAGGGACGTTGTTTAAGATAGGTTTTTAAAAATAGGGTCGACATCTAGAGCAGATCCTAATTGGTCGTTTGACTTATGTTGGGTGTTTGATGCTTAAGCTAATGCAATGAAAGATTTAAAAATTTTTAAATTTATTACTAATGCGATGAATGCTAATCGACTCGATTAAATGCTTGAATTTGAATTAAGACTTTTGAAATGAGAACTCCTGGTTGTTCCGGGCTTACTATTGCGGATCTATGGCTTATGATTTTGATGATAGCAAACATTCTTTTTTCTCTACAACTTCCTTATCTACAGACATTTCAGGTTCACACGATCGGACTACAATTTGGAATCAACTCAAGATTGGGTAGACTAGGTCTGAGTCAGTTTGTACACTTTATCCTTTCTTGAGTCTATTATATTTGGTGTGGCTCCTGATGCTTTGTAACTTGAAAGATTTTCTGACTGTTCCCTAGAGTTTAATATTTTTGGTAAAATTGTCCGAGTCGATTTTAATTCGTCCTGGACAATCGGTTCAAAAGTAGAAACCCTAATTTGGACATCCTCATTAAAGCAGTCGTCATTATGCAAAACACATTGTCCTGGATAATTTTATATCGGCCAAGATGATAGGCTCAATTCAGAAAGAATCTGCCGTCAGATCTACTTAGGAAATACTTATTTTTGGCCATCGTCCTAGTGGATCGGCCTGGCCTATCAGGATCGGCTTGGCCTATCAGGATCGGCCTGGCCGATCCAGAGCAATTTTTTCTTAAATAAATCTGGTTGAAGAAAAAATTTTGGCAAGTCCTTATAGCCTATGCTCGGGTTCCAGGTTAAATCAAAGTCGACATGTAAGAATTGCCAAAAAAAACTATAAAAAGTAGGCATCCTATATCGCAATCAACATCAAACATTAATCAAATCAAATAAATTAATATTCAAATTGAAAGTTTATAGGTAAGTGCCTTTTAATATTACATCTCAGAATTATAGAAAAGTAAAGTGGCCGGGCACCACTGACAACAACCTGAATTCTATTCCTAAGATTTAAGTGATTTTGAGATTTGGGATTCTTCTCGCTATCCCCTTCTTCGTCTTCCCACAAGCATCTTGATTCATCAGTTCCGAATATCCAAATGAAAAGAAACCCCCCTTGAACGAGGTGTTATCTTTCCTCTTTGGATATTTAAAGAGTATCCTAACTTGATCTTTCAAATGGAAGAAGACTCTCCCTTTCAGAGATGTCTTCTCCTCTTTGAAATTCAAGTTGGATATTAATATCACAAACTCAAATCTCTTTGAATATTTACAACCATTATATAATAAAATTGCATTTGAAAAGATAAAATTCTAGACTCGATCCTACAGGATTATCCTAATAATCAACAGTTATTTATAATCCCAAATAGTTATAATCAATCTCAAGCAGTTAATATTTAAAATTTAAAATGCTCAATTACTCATGACATAGAGTGCAGAAAAATAAGTAAACAAACACATCAATTCTAAACTAGCAACCAGCATACAGTAAAAGCGTGAAAACCTGACACATAATAGAAAAGTAAACACCAGCCTATCCTAAAACTAGAGTTGGTTGTCCTAGTAAATCATCTAAAGTGTGTGAGTAAGGCTCTATGGTTTGGATATATGTCCTAAGTATGATCATTATAATGAAGTTGCTTAAGGTTTGATTGGTTGAAAGGCTTAAGAGAAAATTTATGTTCGAGTTTAAATACTAATGACTTAAAGTTAACTTTAAAATAGATTTTAATTGTTTGTTGGATACCACTTTTGTTTCTCACCGAGGCCATAAAATTTATTTCACCTACCTTGGGGCTAAGCTAATTGCTTCGTAGGCCTGGGTTACCTAGTGGTACCCGGTATGATTAAGTGATTTAAGTTGATAAAAGTTTGAAAGTAAATGAAATTTAATTAAAGTTACTTGATTGCTGAATTTTAAAGTTGATTAAATATTTTTAGAGTTTTAGAGTGATTTTCAAGTTTTAGGATTTTTTTTATTATTTTAATCATTTAATTAAGGGGTCAAAAATTGACTTTTTAATTAAGAGTGTTTTCTAGGAAATTAATATTTTATTAAAATATTAGACCTTAATACAATCAGTTAGAGTATAAGTATGCTGAAATTGAATTTTTCTAAATTTTATTATGAAGATTTGAAGTTTTGACATGATATTGAGTTAAGTTTGACCGATTTGATGACTTTTTGATTTTGACAGATTTATGAAGGTTTAAAATTTTGATAAATATTAGATATTATTATGAGTTGAATGCAATTGAGTTTGACTCATTTGGATTTTTCTTGAATTAATTATGAATTTTCAAAATTTGTGTATTTATTAGAATTTTCAAAATTGCTTAATTAAAGGTCATTTGTTGATTTTGTTTCAAATGAATTTCAAACTCCTTGAAATTAGCTCCAAAGGTTAGTAATGACCTAAAGAAAGATTTGAAAGTTCGTTAGGGATGTTAAGCCCTACAGAATTGGCCCGAGACTAACCAAGAGGGGGGTGAATTAGTATTTAAAATTTTCTTTAAGCAAAGCACAAATATCGCAAACCAAATCACCACAAAAACAAGTGCGGAAGAAAATAAATGCAGAAGCAGTAAAAATAAGAACACAAGGGTTTATTGTGGTTCGGTCAAATCTTGACCTACATCCACTCTTTGGAGGCACCCTCCAAGTATTGCACTAAAATAAATGTCTCTCCTTTAGCCCCCACATCTAGGCGGAGAAGCCCTTACAAAATCACTTCAACCTTCCCCGATGCGATGGAGTCGCCGGGTCCTTTGACACCAAAGAGATCTTCTTCTTTGATGAACTTCCCTCGAGACAAGCCTTGAATCTGACGGTATTCAGGTGCGAGCTTGCCGGAGCAACCGTGTGGAACCCCCTCCACACTCCCTTGAGTCGCCCTTATAGGATCTTCTCCCTCTCTCAAACTTCACCCTTTCCTCACTCCCTTTCAAGCTCTCTCTTCAAGTTTCCCCCAAGAGAACGAAGCTAAATGGCTGCCAAGGACACTTACAAGAGTGCCTTGACAAAGCTTAAATATAAGCTCTCAAAATGAGATCATTAATGCAAGTTGCCGACATTATCGTTCAGGACGATATGCATATCATCCTGTACGATCAGTACAATTTAAGCTCAATCAGTCGGGACGATTTGAGACGATCATAAGAAATTTATTCATATCATCCAGGATGATATATCAGTACAAATTGTGGAATATTGTCCTCGACATCGACCTGAAAAATAGCTATCTGATGACCAATCATCCAGCATATCGGCCAGGACGATATGGCGATCGTCCAGGCCAATTTGATCTTGAAATCAAGTCATAATTACTTTCCTTAAATTTCATAGAAATTTTGGAAAAATTGACTTGGATCATCCTGGACGATATTTTATAGTCCTGAACAATCCACCTTGACGATGTCCAAAAATAGATTATTTCTAAATAGATCTGGTGGCAGATTCTTTCTGAATTGAGCCTATCATCCTGGCCGATACAAAATTGTCCAGGATGAAATGTTTTGCATAATGACGGCTTCTTTAATTAGGAAGCCCTAATTAGAGTTTTTGCTTTTGAACAAATCGTCCAGGCTGATATAAATATCATCCCGGACGATGTTACCAAAAATAGAAATCTTTAGGGAACAACAGAAAATCTTCCAAGTTACAAAATATCAGGAGGCACACCAAATACAATAAACTCAAGAAAGGAAAAAATGTACTAACTAACTCAGACCTAGTCTACCCAATATTGAGCTGATTCCAAATTGCAGTCTGATCGTGTGAACCTGAAATGTCAGTACATAAGGCAGTCATAGAGAAATAAGAATGTTTGCTATAATCAAAATCATAAACCATTGATCCGCAACAACATTCCCAAGTGTTTGGGAAATTTTTTGAATTTTTAATTATTTTAAATTAATTAAATATTTAATTTTACTTAAAATTAAATTATCACCATATTTGGTGTCAAATTAAGTTAATTTTATTTTTTATTGATTAAGGGTTTGATTCTGATCAGTTAGAGGTCTTACTTATAATTTTTTGGTTTAAATTTGATTTATTAAAATTTCTGGAAATTTTAAAGCTTAATTAAGTGATTAATTTTGACTTGTTTAGTTTTCTAACCTAATGAGCTAGAAATTGAGTGAAATTTGAACATAAGGTTTATAATGTCGTTAAGTTTAATGTTCTCAAGTTTCACCCCTATTGGGTGTGTGTAGGATTTCTTAGGATTTTTTTAAG
Source organism: Dendrobium huoshanense (assembly GCA_016618105.1). NCBI lineage: Eukaryota > Viridiplantae > Streptophyta > Magnoliopsida > Asparagales > Orchidaceae > Dendrobium > Dendrobium huoshanense. The sequence continues at coordinate 44,950,814 of CM028352.1, read as the reverse complement.
TTGACTAGACATCATCCTTAATTATTGTTCCTAGGTGGCACTAGTGTTCAATTGGGCTGAAATCTCTGTTTTCCTAACCCTTAGACATATACAAGCATACCACGGTGATTTGGAAGCCTAACTCTACCAATTTGGAGAGTTATGAATTTTCAAATTTTCGGTCCAAAATTTTCGGTCCAATTTGGATAGTTCTCAAGTTTCACCCCATTACTTTGTAAATTCATCTCATAGCAATTCATTGGACATCTGGACCTAAGAAAATTACATTTAATGCCTAAGATGTCCAAGATTATTTCACCAAAATTTAAACTCCATTTGATCACTGGATTGAGAAAATTGAGAAAAATGGATTTCAAACAAACCCAAATATCTAACAATTTAATGATTAAAATAGGTTTAATTTAATTTTAATAAATAGTAGAGCTCAAGAGCTTTCTAACAAGCCCAAGAACTCTAAATTTGGCGAAAGGATTAATTTACTATGAATTTTTAAATTTTCTAGGCATTTAATTTAATTTTTAAATTAATTTTGAGTCAAATCAGCCGTCACCGCCGTCGAATCCAATCATTGGCAATGATTGAGATGACCCGCGTTCGAAACCGATGGTCATGGACCTTCCGATCACGCGTTTATCTCGATCGGACTATCGTGATTGCACCAGAGTTATAGTTCAAAATTGAACTGAAAATTAAAAATGCTCATAACTCAAAAAATACTCAGCCAAACTTCATGAAAATTGAAACATAGATTTATGGTAACATAATCTTCCAATGTATGGATTTTGAGAGCTCCATGCACTGTAGATATGCTACAGTTTTAATTTGCATTTTAAACTTAAAATAAGAGAAACTTATAATCTTGCCAATGGATTTTTGACTTCTTGGACATGTTGGAAAGCTTAGAATGTCCTCTTCAACTTTGGTGAAGACTTCAAGATCTAGATCTGACTGGATTTGAAGTTATTCTTGAATCTCATGGTTCTCTCTCTAGATCATCTCTCTTCTGCAATTATAGTTTGGAGGCCAAGATCTGGTGGTGGAAGGCTTGGAAGGATTAGGGAAAGGCATGGAGAAGGTTTTGGAGAGTTTTGGAGGTTGGATTAGCTCTGGGGAAGAGGGATTGAGTGAGAGAAAGCTAGGGTTAGAATATTTTTGCTTAAATGAGGGTTTTCATCCTATTCAAACATCCCTAGACCTATTAGATGGTCCTGATAGTCTTGGGGGTCTCCTTGATGCATGTCATCTATCTCTAAGGCAGTTAGAAGCAGGGAATCAAAAAGGACAAAAAGGACATGAGGTGTAAAGGTGAAATTGTCCTTTGAGCATATGGGATAGATTTGATCTAATCCTAATCTGAGGATTAGGATTAACTTAAGAATACTCTAGAGTCTATTGAAACTGCTGGAGTGGAAAATTGAAGAGACTTTGAGGCTTAGGATTAAAACTTGGAAGAGTAGAAAGAAATTTAAGCTAGTTTGACCAATTTACATATGTTGACTTAGTCAAAATGCCTATGTTTTGGCTCCAAATCAATTTGATCATATTTGAACTATGGAATTATGTGAGTTTGAAAGCTTGAATGGTTTGAAATGGTTAGATGAGTTAAGATAACACATTTAGACTCTTAAGGAATTATCAAGTCAACCTAGGTTGACTTGGTCAACTAGGTTGACCTAAGATTTGGAAATTGGTTCAATAAATTTAAACTGGTATTTGGAGTCCAATGAGTGTGGTCCCTAGGTCTGGGGAAGTTAAATCAATCAAAATGCCCATTTTGACCTTTATGGGCTGAAAGTTCATTAGGGATGTTAAGCCCTATAGAATTGGCCCAAGGCTAACCAAGAGGGGGGTGAATTGGTATTTAAAAAATTATTTAGGCAAAGCACTAATACAAACCAAATCACCACAAAAAATAAGTGCGGAAGAAAATAAATGCGGAAGTAGTAGAAAATAAGAACACAAGGGTTTATAGTGGTTTCGGTCAACTAAACCTACGTCCACTCCCCGGAGGCGCTCTCCGAGTATTACACTACAATCGTGACTCTCCTTTAGCCCTTACAGCTAGGCGGAGAAGCCTTTACAAACATCTATTTTTGCCACACCCGGCAAGGCAGAGAACCTTCCTCCTTTTGCTTCCTCCTGAAGCAGGAAGAGAACCTCGATCGCTTGCTAGAACTTATCTCTCCCAACCCTTCCAAGGACAAGAGACTCTACGGAAGAAGAAGTGGAACAAAGCTTGGAGCAACCCTAGTGAATCCCCTCATAAGCTCCCCCTCATAAGATCCTCTCTCTCTCCCTCTCTCTCTCTCTCCTTTAGGTTTTCTCAGGTCAAGACTGCAGCCAAGGATGTTAAAAAACATTGAACAAGAGCTCTTAAATAGAAGAGCTTCAAAGGAGCTCATTAATTGCAAGTTGCCGACTATATCGTCCAGGACGATATGGACATCATCCTGGCCGATCAGTACAAATCCCATGAGATCAGCCAGGGCATCGCCCTGAATGCAAATTGGACGATTGAAAATTGGCTTGTTCGTCCAGGACATTCTCACGATCATCTCGAGGCCGATCAATTCAAATCAGAGGAAAATTGTCATGAGCATCGCCCTGAATTCAAGCTGGCCGATCCCGATCGTCCAGGAGCAACTAAGGTTTTTTAATAGATTATCCTGGCCGATCTTGCGATCATCCAGGATGATGTGATCGTATCAATCATCCTTAATTACTTCCTTGATTTGTCTGATTAATTAAGGCATAATTGTGAATATCATTCATGCCAATCTAAGATCGTCCTGGCCGATTTCCAAAAATACATAATACTTTAATTGTTTTATGGCGGCAATTTTTTTCTATTTTGAGCATTTCGTCTTGGCCGATACACGTATCGTCCAGGCCGATTTGCTAATGATGGCTGCCTTAATTAAGAACCCCTGATTAGATTTTTTGTTTTAAGCCCGATTGTCTAAATATCGTCCTGGTCGATTTGAGTAAAAAAACAGAAATTCTAAGTCTCTCAAGTGTGTGTGTGTGTGTGTAGGGTTACTTTGCATTAGTCACACCAAAGATTACAATTGACTCAAAAGGGAAAAAATATAATTACAGACTGACTCAACCCCAATCCACCCCATCTTGAGCTGGCTCCATTTTTCCGTCCAATCTTTGATTCCTGAAAAGTCAGTAGTAAAAGGCAGTCATAGTGAAGCAAGATTTGTTTGCTATCATAAAAATCATAATCTAAAAACATATTTGTAACAATCTCCCCATTTTTGATGATGGCAAACATATCAAAAATTAATTTCTAACTAAACCAGCTTTTACTAGAACAAGTACAAACATACTAATCAAGAAAATAAGTACAAACATACTAATCAAGAGGGAAAGTATAAGCATACTAATCAAGAGGGCAAGTACAAACATACTAATCAAGAGAGAAAGTACAAACACACTACTCCCCCTTTTGACATCTCAAAAAGGAGAAGGAAACAACAAAATGAAGAGAAAAACACAATACATAAACAGGAAGCAATCCACAGAAAATAGAAACTATAACTAAAAAAATGAGGGATCCTGATCATCAGATGGAGGTGGAGGTGGTGGAGCGTACTGAAAGTAGCTAGCTAGCATAGTAAACTGAGTATTGAACCAGGTTATGTCCTGGTCGTGCTGCTGCTGCTGCTGAGTAATATAGCTGTCAAAACGGGCTAGTCCTATATGCGGTGCTGCTCGTAGCGAGCAATGTCCTTAGAATGTTGCTGCTCCTGTGCAACAATGTAAGCATCAAAATGGGTCTCCCAACGATCAAATCTCTCCACTAACTGGTCAAGTTGTAAGTGCTGTTGAAGAGGAGTAGGATCATGAACAGGAGAGGGAGCGGGAGCCTCCTCCTCCTCAGCCCCCCGAGGTTCTTCTTCCCCTAGGTGGAGACGAGTACTGTGAAGGGTATTGAAGGAACTGTTTGAGTAGAAGATAATTGGGAGGTTGGGAGGAGCAGGATATTGAAGTTGATATTTGGTTTCAAGGATATAGGCTATGAGATGTCCTAAAGCCGGATTGGGTTTCCTCTTACGACCTGGATTGTTGATTGTGGTTAAATGATCAATGTACCAAAAAATTAAGTCAACAGTATTAAATTCTCTATGTGTCATGATGTAAAAAGTAGTCAGAGAAAGTAGAGGAGTGATGTGGATTCAGTCCCCAGCTTTTGGAATAATGGAGGTTCGAAGGACATGCTGAATTGTCCTAGCATCTTTGACTAAAGAGCTAGTCTCTCCAACATGAAAAGGTGCATTGGTCTGGTGAAGGAAATGATTTGTCGTGGACCATTCAAAGTCAGGATCTGAGATGATTATATGCAGCTTATCCCCGGTGGTGGATAGTTGTAATAGTTCAGCATAGTCCTGATATGTGATTTCGACCAGGCGTCGATTCACATAGGAGGTTATGGCTGTGAAAGTAGGATTTATGCAAAGATTTGCGAAGAATTCACGAAGAAGCTCAGAATGAAAGGGGACAGCGAGAGAAAGAATGAAACAAAGAGAAGTGTGAGCAAAGAGATCCATTACTGGATACAAAAGGTGGACAGGATTGATGACTCTAGAGACAGTTATCCCACATTCTTTATATCGATGGTAAGCAGCTTCATCTTCTGCCTCCCTCAAATGAGGGTCAATCCTAACCCTCGAAAAACTCCCAGAAGTTTGTCAGACTCGCTTCCCACCAGCCTTAGTAAGAAACCAGTAAGAAAACACAAGAGAAGAAGGTTGAGGTGAAAATAATGGCTGGAATGGCCTGAATTTAAAGAAACAGCCATATCGTTCAGGACGATCGCAGAATCATACAGGAGGATTTGGTTCAATTATTGCATACAGGCCGATTGGTCAAAAAGGCGGTCCGATCGGACGGGCCAATCAGATATCGGCCAGGATGATTAGACACAAGCGATCGTCCTGAGGAGTTAAGCCGAACGACCGTTGAAAAAGTAGATCATCATGGCCGATTAGGTGTATCGTCCAGGACGATGCACAATAATTGATCGTAGCGATCGAAGTTAAAACATTTTAAATCTGTGTCATGTGTATCGTCTAGGATGAATAATGGATCGGCCAGGACGATTGTCCAATAATGGATCGTCCGGGGCCATTATTAAGGATTTAGACATGCTGACACGTGGATCGTCCAGGACGATCAAGTGTATCGGCCAGGACGATGACCATAAATGCATCGGCCAGGACAAAAATTGTATCGACCAAGACGATCAAAAGAGATTATAATTGAGTTCGATCATATCGTCCAGGAAGATACAGGATCGTCGGGGACGATGAGTTATAGAAAGCTCAAAAAAGATTCAGCAGATGAAATTCTGAAGAGAATTTGTCCTATCGTCTAGGACGATATAAGAATCGGTCAGGACAATGTGACAAGAAATTTGAATCCAAGGAAAAGATGTTGATGATCAAAGCCCTCAAAAATAAATGACTCATAATACAAAGCTAGAAACAATTGTAAAAAAGGCTAAAAAACTAGAAAGAAAAAGAAAACGAAAGAAAGGAATTTTTTTTTTTAGCAAAGTATCCATATGAAAAATTTCTCAAACAATTAAATTTTAGAGATTCAAAAGATCAAAAAGTTAACAAGTAAAAATCTGAAAAAGGTAGAATATCCGATCTTGTTAATCCCTAGCTCGGACTTCTTTCAGGGCAATAATCGTCTTTTTAAAAACAAAATGTCTAACTCAGAAAAACTTTACTGGGTAAAAAGAAGATCCAATCAAAACTTGGTTACAAAGAATTATCTTATAAATAATATAACAAAGTAATTTGTCTCAATCATGGAATTTGAAATCAAGCCTTTGAAAGCATCAAATAACCAATGAGTTCTCTAAGTTTTAAAAGTTCAGAAAAGAGATAATAGCTTATATTTAGTGGGCTCGTTTTATGCCTCTTGTTTCTTTGATTAGACTCTTTGAGCATCTTGATTTTTTATACACATTTGTGTATATATATTTTTTCATTTCAAATTTGCATCTTTTCCACTTTCTCTTTTAATTCTTTCAAGCTAAATTCTCTTTAACAAAAACACCTAAAAAGAACCTTAGTTCTGAGTATATCCTCCAAATATTAGAGAATATGAGCTCTCTTTCTAACATAGGGAAGAACAAGCCACAAAACAAAATCATAATCATGTGATAAATGCAATGGCAAGATTTCAATTAACTTGAAAGATATATAAGAACTTTGGATATTATGCATAAGATAGATTATTGTAGCAAGATAAAAAGAATCTTAGTTTCAAAAACCAGTTGTCAATATGAGATAGATTTTTATCTAGAAAAGAAAATTATGTCACTAAAAGATGTTAGAGGGAGAGAAATCATCACCGGTGTTTCTCCCTTTAACCGATTTAGATATGATAATCAATGGCTTTAAATCTCCAAAATATAAAAGCTTAAAAAATAATTATATATAAAACCAATCATAAAAGCAAAGTGAAAACAAAATAATCTAGAACAACAAAAAGCTAGCACACAACAAAAAATAACACAAAACTAATTAAAAATATTACAAGAAATTATGAAGCAGCAAGTTTAAGAAATTCTGAGCTGCGAGCCTCCATATGTCCAATTATCTTATGCTCCCACGAGGTTTTTGGTGAGAGCACTCCTGCAAGAATCAACAGCTGTCAGACTTAGGAACCCAAATAGGTTTGGGTCCCTTCTCATAAAAAGTAGAGTGTAATGCATGTGTGTTATGCTGTGAATTATGCAATTTTGGTCTCTACACCCAATGTGTACTACGGTGAACAGTGCAAGTGTGTGAGATGTGTCCTAGCATGCCACATGAAAAATATCTAACTCCAGGAAAAGGATTTCTTAAGTGACTTGGGTTATAATGCCTCTTCCTAGATTTTGGCTTTGGATTCAAAGTGGGAGTCTTCCAATTTCCTTTAAATGAGACCAAATCAATTTTAAGCCTCAAATTATTATTTTTAAGACATCATTATCAGCCCTCAAATCTTTTTCTATCTCTTTAGATTTCTTAAAATTAGATTTAAGTGAGGTGTGTGAAACTTTTAATACATCGTGCTCATCAATTAATTCCAAATACTTTTTGTTTAAATCATCGAATTCATCAAGTAGAGCCATGTGATTTGAATCAATCGTAGAATGATCTTTGAGAATAATTTCATATTCTTTTTGTAAATTCAAAAGCTCTAACTTTAAACTAACATGAGTCTTCTTGAGTTTTTTATATGATTCATGAATTTTCTCACAAATTTCAAACAATTGATTATAAGTTGGTTTGCATACCTCTTCATCATCGCTTTGCTCAAGATGATCTTCCCCCATTAAGCACAGGTTTGTTGTCTCTTCCTCCGGTTCAGTCTCAGAGGAATCTGATGCAGATTCTGCCCAGAATGTTTATTAAACTTTTTCTTGTCCTTCCTGAACTTGGATTTCTACTCACTCTTTTCCTTTTCTTTGCTCGAGTGATCTAGAAGTAGGATAATCGGCTTTCACATGTCCAGGCTTCCTGCATTCATAACAAACAAAATCAGAAGATCCTTTGGAATATTTGTTATCCTTACCTTTTCTCCAATGATGTTTTTGCTTCTTTCTTAGAAAGTTTCTGAATTGCCTTGAGATGAAGGCAACTTCATCGCTCTTAGACCCGGAAGAATCGGAGTAAGATTTGTGTGCCTTCCGTGCCACCATTTTCTCTTTCTTTTTTTCACCTGCATCAAGATTTCTTTGATTCACCCCTTGCTCGTAAGCAATGAGTGAGCCAAGTAAGTTGTCAATCAAATACGTGTTCAAATCCTTAGATTCAGTTATAGCAGTAATTTTTGCATCAAAAGAGGAAGGCAAGCATCGTAAAATCTTATTTACTTTTTCAAAATTTAAAAGTTTTCTTCCTAAGGCATGCAAGGAAGTAACAATCTGAGTAAATCTCATATACATTTCAGAAATTGATTCATGATGTTTCATACGAAAAAGTTTATAGTCATGCAAGAGAATATTCAAACGAGATTGTTTTACTTCATTGGTTCCATCATAAATGATACATAACCTATCCCAAATTTCCTTACCAGTTGAGCAAGTGGAAACACGCATGTAATCCTCAGATTTCAAAGCACAGAAAAAAAATAGTTCAAATATTTTGCATTCAATTGAGCTAAATCTCTTTCATTGAAAGTCCATTCAGTAAAAGCAACTTCTGTTTTAATTCCGTTAATTTCACGAGAAGGAGGAGAATACCCTTCTTTAATAAGCATCCACATGCGATAATCAGTAGATTATAAAAATGTTGTCATACGGATTTTTCAAAAATCAAAAGGTAGGTTATCAAACAAGGGAGGTCGTGTAATTGAATAACCTTCAGTAGTGTTTCTATTCCCAAAGTTAGCCATGGATCAAATTCAAAAAGTTTTCAAACTTAAATTTTTTAATCCTGCTCTGATACCACTTGAAAGTTTGTTAGGGATGTTAAGCCCTATAGAACTGGCCTAAGGCTAACCAAGAGGGGGGTGAATTGGTATTTAAAAAATTCTTTAGACAAAGCACTAATATAAACCTAATTACCACAAAAAATAAGTGCTGAAGAAAATAAATGTTGAAGCAGTAGAAAACAAGAACATAAGGGTTTATAGTGGTTCGGTCAACTCGACCTACGTCCACTCCCCGGAGGCACCCTCTGAGTATTGCACTACAATCGTGGCTCTCCTTTAGCCCCCACAGCTAGGCGGAGAAGCCTTTACAAACACCTCTTTTTGCCACACCCGGCAAGGCAGAGAACCTTCCTCCTTTTGCTTCCTCCTGAAGCAGGCAGAGAACCTCAATCGCTTGCTGGAACTTACCTCTCCTAACCCTTCCAAGGACAAGAGACTCTAGGGAAGAAGAAGTGGAACAAAGCTTGGAGCAACCCTTGTGAATCCCCTCACAAGCTCCCCCTCACAAGATCCTCTCTCTCTCTCTCTCCCTCTCTCTCTCTCTTCTTTAGGTTTTCTCAGGTCAAGATAGCAGTCAAGAATGTTCAAAAACGTTGAACAAGATCTCTTAAATAGAAGAGCTTCAAAGGAGCTCATTAATTACAAGTTACTGACTATATCATCCAGGATGATATGGACATCATCCTGACTGATCAGTACAAATCTCATGAGATCGGCCAGGGCATCGCCCTGAATACAAACTAGATAATTGAAAATTGGATTGATCGTCTCGGCCGATCAGTTTAAATCAGAGGAAAATCGTCCTGAGCATTGCCCTGAATTCAAGCTGGCCAATCCCGATCGTCAAGGAGAAACTAAGGTTTTTGAATAGAACGTCCTGGCCGATCCTGCGATCGTCCAGGATGATGTGATCATATCAATCATCTTTAATTACTTCCTTGATTTGTCTGATTAATTAAGGCATAATTGTTAATATCGTCCAGGCCGATCCAAGATTGTCCTTGCTGATTTCCAAAAATACAGAATACTTTAAACATTTATGGCGGCAATTTCTTTCTGTTTTGAGCATATTGTCCTGGCCAATGCACGTATCGTCCAAGCCGATTTGCTAATGACGGCTGCCTTAATTAAGAACCTCTAATTATATTTTCTACTTTAAGTCCGATCGTCCTGGCCGATTTGAGTAAAAAAATAGAAATTCTAAGTCTCTCAAGTGTGTATGTAGGGTTACTTTGCATTAGTCACACCAAAGATTACAATTGACTCAAGAGGAGAAAAATATAATTACAGACTGACTTAACCCCAATCCACCCCATCTTGAGCTGGCTCCATTTTTCCGTCCGATCTTTGATTCCTGAAAAGTCAGTAGTAAAAGATAGTCGTAGTGAAGTAAGATTTATTTGCTATCATTAAAATCATAATCTAAAATCATATTTATAACAAAGGCCTCTTTGGTCAAACTAGATTGACTTGGTCAACTAGATTGACTTGGTCAACTAGGTTGACTCTGTTGAGTCCAGTAATTAGGTTGTTAAGCCTAAGTAAATGTCCCACGGCTACCAAGAGGGGGGTGAATTGGTAGTTTTAAAAATTTTAAACCCTCTTAATGATAAAGTTGAACCGAAATAAAATTTTCTTTTAAAGTTTGTAGAAAAATGTTTTTCAACCACAGAGTTGTTAAAACTGAAATTTAAAGTGCGGAAACGTAAAAGCAATAAAGTAAATGACACCAGATTTATAGTGGTTCGGTCTATAACCAGACCTACATCCACTCCTCAGAGGCACCCTCTGAGTATTGCACCACAGCAAGGCGGAGAAGCCTGTACAAAACACTCTTTTCACCACTACCCGGTGCGGCAGAGAACTATCGTCCTTTTACACAATCCACAGTGCTGGCAGAGAACCGTCATCCTTTTACACTCTCCTAGTGTGGGTAGAGAACCCTACGGCTGTTCACACTCTCCAAGTGTAGGCAGAGAACCTTCGTCCTTTTACACTCTCCTAGTGTGGGCAGAGAACCCTTCGGCGTTCACACTCTCTAAGTGTTGGCAGAGAGCCGGATCTCCTTGACTGATCTTCTCACAAGAATCAAGAAGGAAGAAGGAAAAGAGTGAAGAAATCCAATTTCACAAGTAGAGACTCTTACCTTAGTAATCCAAGTGAAGCCTTCTGGCTCCAGTGGTAGGAATCCTCCTTTGAATGCTCTCTTCCACTCTCTCCTTGGCTATTCTCTCAAGAGGCACGAAGATCAAATTACAAAAAGATTGGGTGGCAGTCTAATTTGGACTATTTATACAAAAGACATGAAAAACTGCCCAAAAACTGCATATTTTCAATTCTGTACGCAGTGGATCGTCCTGTACGATCCTGGATCATCCTGGACGATTTTACTTAAACGATCTGAAACGACCCAATTTGTATATGTGTACGAAATGACTTCGTACAGTGGATCGTCCTGTACGAACTAGGTTCGTCCAGTACGAACAGTTATTACAAGGTCGGTTCTAGAAACTGCTGAAAACTGTTCTAAGTCGGTTAATCGTTTGGATGAAAATATGTTCGTCTGGACGAAAATTTTCCAGAGACCCGATCGTCCTGGACGATTATTTATTTCGTCTGCACGAAAATTTTTCAGAGGACCAATCGCCACGGACGATAATTTGTTTTCGTTTGGACGAAAATTTTCCAGAGACCCGATCGTCCTGGACGATTATTTATTTCGTCTGGACGAAAATTTTCCAGAGACCCGATCGTCCTGGACGATTATTTATTTCGTCTGGACGAAAATTTTTCAGAGGACCAATCGCCACGGACGATAATTTGTTTTTGTTTGGACGAAAATTTTCCAGAGACCCGATCGTCCTGGACGATTATTTATTTCGTCTGGATGAAAATTTTCCAGAGGACTGGTCGCCTCGTACGATGATAAAATTCGTCTGGACAAAAATTTTACAGAGAACCCATCCTCCGGGACAATAATAAAATTCGTCCTGGACGAATAGGACTTAGAAAATTTTTTTTCAGAGCAAATTCCTATTCGTTCCAAGTGCTCTATAGGAGATAACTAACAGATCGTCCAGTACGATAAATATCGTCCTGTACGATCAGTATAGAATTTTAAGATCTCCTTATTTGTATGTGTGAGATTTTATTCACTCAATTACAATCACTCCCTTTCAAAATTAATTCAAAGAAAAGGCAAACTTCAAATAAACAAAATATCTCATGTTGAATTTGATTTGAAGTTATCGTAGTCTGGAGTCTGATTTTCCTGAAATGTTAGTACACACAAGAGCAAGTGCAAATCTTCTGAAATTGTTAGGAGATAACTATACATTTGAATAATAATGTTTGGAATCATCAAAACTACATAAGTTGCACAAATATAGATCAATCAAATAGCAACTATTCAAACAATCTCCCCCATTTTGATGATGGCAAAACAATTATTATTTGTAAGGTTTCAAGTTAAACAATTTTCCTATCTCCTAAACTCCCCCTGAATTTATGAGTACATTAAAATAAGGAGGCATTAAGAACAAAATTTCTATTTTTTTTAGATTTTCTAAAATTTTATCATAAACAACTACAAAGTAAAAAAAAACTTGTAACTACAAAGTAAAAAAAAACTTGCAAATAGAACAATCAAAATAGAAAAATTAAAACAGAAAATACAATAATTTCTCCCCCTTTTTGACAGCAACAAAAAGTGAAGAAGAAATAGACAAGAAATGTAAGTAATTATATAAAATTCATTTTTAAAATTTAATCTAAATTGTGATTGACATAGGGTATGCAATTTTAAACTAAAGATATTAGTTCAATCATAGAAATTCATAAAATTTAAGAAGTGATATAACATTGTAAGTAAGAAGAATTTATCAAAGACATGATTCAATTTAGACATTTGACTATAGAAAATTATTACAAGAGAGATGTATAAAAATTCTATATTTCAAAGTTCAATAGAATATAAATGAACATAAGATCAATTTGAATTAAGAGATTGAACGAATTTGGAAAGAAGAGAATTACCTCATGTGGCGCTTTGCGCATCTTTTCAAAGTTTTGGAGCACATTTTTGTGCATTTTTCCTTGGTTGGGCTTATTTTGTGCATCTTTTTCACTTTGCAAATTTTTGCGAATTCCTTTTGATTTTTGTACATTTGTACAATGTTCAAGAGTAATTGGACCAATTCTTTCCAAAATCTATAATCTAAAATTTCAAATATTTCTAGGTACATAAATATCTCTTGAGCATAGAAATACAAAATAAGAAAACATCTAAATTGCAATAGTAATATTAATTTTTATGTAGTCTAAATGAATAGACATGAATTTAAAAGTTCTAATTACGACAAGTTATATACAACTTATAAATTAAGAAAGTCTAGATTTTCTAATATAGATAATCTCAAATTACAATCGAATTTAAGCACTATGTAGAATAAATAATACTAATGAAATTCATAAACATTAACCACATTTCAAAACAAATCTAATAAAAACAAACTTTCATTGATATTAAAGAAACGGATTACAAAAAAATACATTGAACTTAAAAACAAAAAAACAAACACTTAACAATAAAACAGACAAGATAAAAACATAAAAAAAATACAACAGACACACATAAAAATATTTCTACTGTTCTGGAGGAGGTGGAGGAATGCCGCCAAAGAGGTTGAAGTAGGAGGCCATTGTTGATTTGATGTAGAAAGGGATTGAAAAAGAAGTTTGGAAGTGTGATTGTTAAGTTTGAAAGCCTTCATATTTAAAGAAAAATGATACATTCGTCCTGGACGAAAATATTCGTCCTGGACGAAAAATTATCGTTCGTCTGGACGAATAAATTCGTACAGACGATCCAATTCGTCCAAAATGTAACAGCTTTTTGTATTCAACACAACTTACGATGCGTCCCTTCGTACAGGCTTTTTGACTTGACCGATCGTACAGACAAAAAATTTTCGTACAGACGATCAAAAAGTAAATCGTTTTAATGACTCTTGAAAACCGTCCCCTACATCGAACCGACACATGTTCGTCTGGACGAACGAAAATTTCGTACAGACGAAGTTCATATTAAAAACTGTCTTATCCACTCAACCGCTGCATTCAATCGTCCCGACGTTTGAGAAAAAAAAATTTCGTCCTGGACGATCACAGATCGTACAGACGATCTAATTAAAAACTGCTCTCAAAACGGTTAAAATTCGCGCAAACTGTTCCTTCACACATCGTCCCGTACGAAACCAATTTCGTCCTGGACGATTTCCTCCAAAAAAAAATTTTAAATTTTGATTTTTTTTAAATTAAGAAAATCAAACAAAACATTCAAAAACACAGAAAACATAAAACAAAACCAAAAATACAAAAACAATTCATTCAAAGCACACAAAATTTCATAAAATAAAATAAAAAAAAATAAAACAAAACACAACAAATATCAATGTTGCAAAGACATTTTGGTTAAGCATTCAAATCAATAACACCAAGCCTTGTTCTTAAAGTACTGAAGGTATCAAAGGCTAAAGGTTTTGTAAAAATTTCTGCAAGTTGATTTTCAGTTGAAACATGTATGAGTTCAATTTCTCCTTTGGATACATGATCCCATATGAAATGATGCCTTATATCAATGTGTTTGGTTCTAGAATGTTGAATAGGATTTTTGGAAATGCAAATAGCACTAGTATTTGAAGATCCAAAGATGATGTCATCCACATAAATTTGAACAATAAGTATATCCTTTCCAATTTTCTTCAAAAAGAGAGTTGTATCCACACTTCCTTTTTCAAAAGATCTTTCAAGTAGGAAGGTGCTCAACCTCTCATACCAAGCCCTAGGTGCCTATTTCAATCCATATAATGCCTTTTTTAATTTGAAAACATGATTTGGAAATTTAGAATTTTCAAAACCTGGTGGTTGTTCTACAAAAACATCTTCCTCAATTACCCCATTTAAAAAGGCACTTTTGACATCCATTTGAAACAATTTAAAACCTTTAAAACAGGCAAAGGCTAGTAAAACCCTAATTGCTTCAAGTCTAGCTACAGGAGCAAAAGTTTCCTCAAAATCAATTCCTTCAATTTGATTATACCCCTTAGCTACTAATCTAGCCTTATTTCTAATGACTACTCCTGAGTCATTCATTTTATTTTTGAACACCCACTTGGTTCCAACAACACTTTGATCTTTTGGCCTTGTAGTTAGTTCCCAAACTTTATTTCTTACAAATTAATTTAACTCTTCTTGCATGGCCAATATCCAAAATTCATCTAAAAGTGCTTGATCAATGTTAGTGGGTTCAATAGTTGAAATAAAGGCTGAATGATTGACTTCCTTGTTTAATCCACGCCTAGTTCTAACACCCTCACTTGGTTCACCTATAATCAATTCCTTTGGGTGGTTTTTAGAAAATCTCAAATCTCTAGGCAAAGGGTCTTCTCTTTCTAAATTTTCTTCCACATTTTCTTTCAAATTTAATCTATCAATCTTTTGGGAGTTTTCTTCAATTTCTTCTTCAACAACTTTTGGCTCTTCCATGTTTCCATTTTCATCAAAAACAACATGTGTGGTTTCCTCAATGACTAAAGTTCTTTTGTTGAATACTCTATAAGATTTTCCAAACTTGAATATCCAACAAAAATTCCTTCATCTGATTTTGGATCAAATTTTCCTAAGGCAGATTTTCCATTATTATGTATGAACACCTTGCAACCAAATACATGCAAATGAGACAAATTTGGTGTTCTACCTTTTAGCAACTCATAGGGTGTTTTATTCAAATTTGATCTCACATTACCCCTATTCAGAACATAGCATGCAGTGCTAACCGCCTCAGCCCAAAAATATCTAGGAAGCGAGTATTCTGCTAACATTGCTCGGGCGGCTTCTATTAATGTTCTGTTCTTTCTTTCAACTACTCCATTTTGTTGAGGAGTTCTAGGTGCAGAAAAATTATGATCAATCCCCTTTTCTTTACAGAAATCTTCAAATCTTTCATTTTCAAATTCTCCTCCATGATCACTTTGTATAGAAATTATTTCACATCCTAGTTTTCTTTGTATCCAAGTTGAAAAATTTCTGAATTCCTCAAATGATTCACTCTTATGAAAAAGAAATTTAACCTAGGTGAATCTTGAAAAATCATCTACTATAACAAATCCATATACCTTTCCTCCTAAACTAACAGTGCTTACAGGTCCAAAAAGATCCATGTGAAGAATTTCTAAAGGTTTACTGGTCCTAAGATCTTTATTGGACTTAAAAGAGGACTTCACTTATTTTCCTAATTGACATGCATCACATAGATGATCCTTAGTAAAGTCTAGTTTAGGTATTCCTCTAACCAAATTCTTTTGGGTAATTCTTCTAAGATTTTTCATACTAGAATGACAAAGTCTCCTATGCCAAAGCCATGATTCATTAGAAACAGTTTTCAAACAAAAAACAGTAGGAGATTGAATACAATTTAAATCTAGCATGTAGACATTGTTCACCCTTTTTCCATTTAAAACAATTTTCCCATTTAGGCTAATTATGCAGCTAGTAGGTAAAAATTTTAAATTATAGCCCTTATCACATAGCTGATTTATGCTAAGCAAATTATGTTTTAAGCCTTCAACTAATAAAACATTGTCTATGAAAAAGTTTTTCAAATTTCCAATCATACCTGATCCAACCACTTTCTTTGTGGTATTATGTCCAAGTGTAACCTTGCCTCCACTCCTAGCTTCCAGCATTATGAATTGAGCAATATCTCCAGTCATGTGCTTTGAACATCCGCTGTCCAGGTACCATATACTCTCACGAGATCTTGTGTGAGAGTATTCCTGCAAAATTCTCAAATGTTAGACCTGGGAACCCAAACTAGTTTGGGTTCACCTTTATGAAATTTATAATCAGATGCATGTATGATATGTCTAGGTTTATGCATCTTAGTTCTCCACACCAAATTAGGTTTCATCTTTAAAGTGCAGGTGTGAGATATATGTCCCAAAAATCCACAATTGTTACATTTAACATTAGGAAAAATATTCCTATGTTTTCTTTCATATGATTGTCTTCTAAGGGACTTCATGAATTTAGGATAATATTTAGGATTTGTAAAATCTTCAAGTTTAGGGGGGTTCCTATTATCCTCGAGAGCTCTTATAGTGAGTTTGTAAAATGAATTCATATCCTCCAAGATTCGATTGGTATAATTGATTCTATATGTCTTGCTCTCATATTCATCCTAAAATTTCTTAAATTCTTTTTCAAGTTCAGCATGGGATGATTTTAAATTCTCAAAATTTTTATTCAAGTCATCATATTCATCAAGTAGTTTCATGTGGTTGCTATCAATTAAAGCATGATCTTTCCAAAGGATTTTGTGTTCCTTACTAAGCTCTTCCAATTCTAAAACTACACTAGTATGCATCTTTTTCATTTTCCTATATGCATCATGCATGTGTTCAGAAACTTCAAACAATTCATTATAGGTTAAATCACATCTTTTTCATTTTCCTATCTGCCATCAAGCAAAGGTTGGTGACTTCTTCTTCTTTTTTAGTCTCAGATGAGTGTGAAGCTAAGTCCGCCCAAAAAGCCTTTTGAAACTTCTTCTTGCCCTTCTTCACCATTGGTTTCTCCTCTACCTTCTCCTTGCTAGGAGTGGCTTTGAGTTTTGGACAATCAGTCTTTATATGACCTGGTTTCCTGCATTCATAACAAATCACTTCATTAGAAACCATGCCATTTCTGTTATACTTTCCTCTATTCCATTGCTGGCGTCTTATCTGCTTCCTCTTTAAAAAGCTTCTGAATTGTCTAGTCATCAGTGCAATATCATCTTCATCCTCAGGTTGTGAGTGTTCACTTTCTGACTCTTCCACATTTAGTGCAATATTTTTGTCCTTTCTTGGTTCACCTGCATCATTCTTTCTTTGACTTACTCCTTGCTCGTAAGCAATGAGTGAAACAAGAAGATTGTCAATGGAATAAATGTTCAGATCTTTAGACTCTATTATTGCAGTAATTTTAGCATCATATGCAGTAGGTAAACAACGAAGAATCTTATTGACCATTTCAGCATTAGTTAATTTCCTACCAAGTGCATGCAAAGAGGTGACAATTTGAGTGAATATTGTGTACATGTCAGATATTGATTCATTAGGTTTCATGCGAAATAATTCGTAGTCATGTAACAAGATATTGAGTCTTGATTGCTTAACCTCATTTGTCCCTTCATAAGTAATACAAAGTCTATCACATATGTCTTTTCCGCTTTTACAAGTGGAAACTCGCATGTAGTCTTCAGATTTTAAAGCACAAAAGAAACTATTTAAACATTTCGCATTTAATTGTGCTAAGTCACGTTCTTCTATATTCCAATCTGCATAGGGTGTATCTACCCTAATTCCATCAACTAATCTAGTTGGTTTTGAGTAACCTTCCTGGACTAGCATCCACATGCGATAATCAAGTGACTGTAAGAAAGTAGACATGCGTGTTTTCCAAAAATCAAAAGGAATATTGTCAAACAGTGGAGGTCTAGTGATAGAGTAACCCTCAGGTGTGTTTCGGTTTCCAAATGTAGCCATCTACGTTAATCAAAAAGTATTTCAAACTTATGATTTTGAAACTATGCTCTGATACCACTTGTTGAGTCCAGTAATTAGGTTGTTAAGCCTAAGTAAATGTCCCACGGCTACCAAGAGGGGGGTGAATTGGTAGTTTTAAAAATTTTAAACCCTCTTAATGATAAAGTTGAACCGAAATAAAATTTTCTTTTAAAGTTTGTAGAAAAATGTTTTTCAACCACAGAGCTGTTAAAACTGAAATTTAAAGTGCGGAAACGTAAAAGCAATAAAGTAAATGACACCAGATTTATAGTGGTTCGGTCTATAACCAGACCTACATCCACTCCTCAGAGGCACCCTCTGAGTATTGCACTAATACCATAAAGTGACTCTCCTTTAGCACCCACAGCAAGGCGGAGAAGCCTGTACAAAACACTCTTTTCACCACTACCCGGTGCGGCAGAGAACCGTCGTCCTTTTACACAATTCACAGTGCTGGCAGAGAACCATCATCCTTTTACACTCTCCTAGTGTGGGTAGAGAACCCTACGGCTGTTCACACTCTCCAAGTGTAGGCAGAGAACCTTCATCCTTTTACACTCTCCTAGTGTGGGCAGAGAACCCTTCGGCTGTTCACACTCTCCAAGTGTCGGCAGAGAACCTGATCTCCTTGATTGATCTTCTCACAAGAATCTAGAAGGAAGAAGGAAAAGAGTGAAGAAATTCAATTTCACAAGTAGAGACTCTTACCTTAGTAATCCAAGTGAAGCCTTCTCGCTCCAGTGGTAGGAATCCTCCTTTGAATGCTCTCTTCCACTCTCTCCTTGGCTATTCTCTCAAGAGGCACGAAGATCAAATGACAAAAAGATTGGGTGACAGTCTAATTTGGACTATTTATACAAAAGACATGAAA
The DNA here is from genome assembly GCA_016618105.1 of Dendrobium huoshanense. Lineage (NCBI taxonomy): Eukaryota > Viridiplantae > Streptophyta > Magnoliopsida > Asparagales > Orchidaceae > Dendrobium > Dendrobium huoshanense. Next base: position 44,931,893 of record CM028352.1, on the reverse strand, counting down.
AACCGCCCAAAAACTGCATATTTTCAATTCTGTACGCAGTGGATCGTCCTGTACGATCCTGGATCGTCCTGGACGATTTTACTTAAACGATCTGAAACGACCCAATTTGTATATGTGTACGAAATGACTTCGTACAGTGGATCGTCCTGTACGAACTAGGTTTCGTCCAGTACGAACGGTTATTACAAGGTCGGTTCTAGAAACTGCTGAAAACTGTTCTAAGTCGATTAATCGTTTGGACGAAAATATGTTCGTCTGGACGAAAATTTTTTAGAGACCCGATCGTCCTGGACGATTATTTATTTCGTCTGGACGAAAATTTTCCAGAGGACCAATCGCCACGGACGATAATTTGTTTTCGTTTGGACGAAAATTTTCCAGAGACCCGATCGTCCTGGACGATTATTTATTTCGTCTGGACGAAAATTTTCCAGAGGACTGGTCGCCTCGTACGATGATAAAATTCGTCTGGACGAAAATTTTACAGAGAACCCATCGTCCGGGACGATAATAAAATTCGTCCTGGACGAATAGGACTTAGAAAAAAATTTTTCAGAGCAAGTTCCTATTCGTTCCAAGTGCTCTATAGGAGATAACTAACAGATCGTCCAGTACGATAAATATCGTCCTGTACGATCAGTATAGAATTTTAAGATCTCCTTATTTGTATGTGTGAGATTTTATTCACTCAATTACAATCACTCCCTTTCAAAATTAATTCAAAGAAAAGGCAAACTTCAAATAAACAAAATATCTCATGTTGAATTTGATTTGAAGTTATCGTAGTCTGGAGTCTGATTTTCCTGAAATGTTAGTACACACAAGAGCAAGTGCAAATCTTCTGAAATTGTTAGGAGATAACTATACATTTGAATAATAATGTTTGGAATCATCAAAACTACATAAGTTGCACAAATATAGATCATTCAAATAGCAACTATTCAAACAGACTCAGGATCTGGGTTTGGGTCCAACAGGATTTGTTTGATATTTGAAACTTGCTATGAGTGGTTCCAAATAATTTGGAGTTCATTTATTTTGAAATTGATGTTTGAATCCCATAGGGTATTTTGGTCAAAAGGGTCAAATTGGTCAACTAGGTTTGACCAGGGTCAAGGATTGAGTCCATTGCACTCTTGGTGATGGTTAGGATGCATTGGAGGAGATTTTGAGATTTGATTTGAAAAGTCCAAGTTAAAGTTTGGAGAAAACTTCAAAATTGTCCTTAAGGGGCATTTTGGTCATTTTGACTCCTTGTCAACTAGGGGTCAAAGAGGGTCTCCACCAAAATGCAGTTTAATGTTCAATAGATCAGGATTAAGAGTTTAGAAGTGATTAGAGGCTTTAGAGAAGGCTCTAAGGTCAGGATCTACCAGGTGACAGGTCTAGTGGCATAGACCGTAAATACTTGAAGGTTTTATAACCTTTGGATTTCAATTCAATTTCTGAGGCTAGAGACCTCAGAATGGGCTCAAATTTGGAGTGTTACCTCTAGAGACATGTCTTATCACTGTGCAAGTGATAGACTCTAAATCAGAGGTCATTTGATAAGGTTTTGAAGTGTTTGGAAAAAAAAAATCCTAGAATAGGCTTTCAAGACTTGGGCATTTAGCCTTGGATTTGAGTCTGGATTAATCTAAGATCTAAGTAGATCCTAAGGTCTGGAGTCTAGAAAGATCCTAGGATCTAGAATATATCCTAAGGTAGGGATTCTAGGAGGATCCTATAGTTTGGATTGGTTTGGAGATTAGATTGATTTAGGGTCAGGATTGGTCCAAGTGACCTCATACAAAAATGAGATCAACACATTGCTCATGGGTAAAGTAATTGCATGTGTTAATAAATTCACACCATTTATTCGTAGGCAAGCTATGTTCATTACGAGCATGTTGTTTTGATTTGCATGCAACCCATGTTCCTCACAACCTTTCCAAGCACATTCTTTTAGTGGATCATAACCTTCATTGCATGTCAATCACCACCTTCATTTCTTACTAATGAACGTGCCATGTAACAAATCATTGTTCATAGGTGTGCCACATTCCTTGCATATGATTGTCGATGTGTTATCATGTTCATTATATATTCACTATTGTCACTCATAGATGATATTTTAGGTGTGTTGTAGGTCTTTTGTCGTCATTAAAAGTGACAGGCAATATGCATAGTGCACACATAAATGTTACAAATGTTGCTTGATAGTGTCTGCATTTCGTTGCATGTCTTCTACTCCTACTGGTAGAGGATTAGCGTATTTTTCCTAACACTGAGTGGTTGTTAACTACAAGGGTACTACAACATATATTGCCCGTTGCTACATAGCATGTAGGATATTGTATTTGTAGTGTGCTTTCTACCCTTGCTTGTAGGTAGCTAGTTGTTTATGCGGCTAATTTACTGCATCGATTTGTATGTGTTTGCATTTGTCACCAATTAACCACCTTTGTATATAGGAGATTGGAGTGTTTGTCTGACATCGAGTGATGGTTTATTGCAAGGATGTTTTCATATCCATTACTTGTTAATACATAACTTGCATATACTTGTTCATATTGCAAATGCACTAATTGTTTGCAGACGATGTTTTCATTTGCATGTTATTGATTGCTGGTTCAACTATGTTCATATCACCATTTCCTCGTGCGGGTTGATTAATGTATTGTTGTATTTATCAATTTCTACATATACACTGATTGTCAATACTCGCAAAGAATTATTGTATTCATTCAGATGCGGGTTGACACTAATTATAGGAATGTTGTTGTATTCATTGCATGTTAAATCCCTCTATTTGTAGGAGATAGGTGCATTTACCTGCCACCGCATTATTGCAGGCTGTATGAGTATCCTAGCACTTATTATAGGCTTATACATATGCATTGAGATTAAACGCAAGGCATTGCCGCATATATCTACATGATAGTTCATTCATCTTAAACTCATTGAATCTGTCAATCGTTGTGTTCATTATGTGTCAAATCCCTCCACCCATAGGGGAAAGATGTATTTGCTTGATATAAGAAGGTTACAAATGTTAGGGATGCTACCACATTCGTTTATAAAGCTTCCATGCTTCATTTATGAATATCCTTCTTCATTGCAATCTCTCTTACTCATTCAACGAGCATGATCTGAGGTAAATATCTTTCATGGGTAAACTAAAGGAATCTACAACATTCCTTGCGATCAAAACACCTATTCACGTTGATTGTTGCTTATGAGTGATGTGTAGAAAATTCAATCATTATAAGTCATTGTTTGTAATTGCCCATTGATGTTCAATTGAATTCTTTGATTTTATTTAACATTTCATATATCGAACTTTGACATATGTTTTTCGACTTAGAGTTTGATTCATTGTTGTCCAAATTATAAGTTCAATTAAAATTTGCAAGTTCTCTGCTATCCTTTTCATTCAAACTAAGTCATTTGTCATTGTTCATTTGAGTTTAAATCAAATCCTCTATTCAGTTCAAATTTTGATAGCCTCCTTGCATCTCTCCTGATTAGAGGAAATCCCAAGAGTCGAGCCTTCCTACAATGCTAGAGAAAAGCGTATGCGGCAGGTGTCAGATTACACTGCGGTCGTAAATATTCAATCTCACCACGCTAGAGAAAAACATATATGAGTCTTTGGGGTACCAGTTTGAAACGCGCAGTTCTTTCCCCATAGGCATTGGGGAGACTACAAGTACTTATATTCATCCTCGTTGCACTAGAGAAAAGCAAGTATAGGGCCTACCCGCCTCGCCGTAGGGGTCGCATCGAATTCCCTTCCCACCATGCTAGAGAAAAGTGTGTATGAGTGATTTTCTGGCACTCATGAACACTGAAAGTGAGAATTTATGTGTTTAGAGCATTATACCTACGCAACGAGGGATATGATGGTGATGATGATCGAGGCACGAAAAGAAAACACACATTTTTTATCCTTACTCTTTTATTTTTTTTTTTTTTTAAACTCTCTTTTTTTTTTTTGAAATTTTTATTATACTATATGTATAATAATAATAAGTATCATTAGTATCAATCATAATATAAATAATAAATAAAAACTTAATATAACCTATTATGTGAGGGAGATCGGGCAAGGTACAAACGACTTTGGCTATCGGTGCAAGTGGAAGCTTTGACCAGGGTAGATTAAATAGGGAAGACTGGTTGGAAGGGAAGATTCACAGGTAGAAGGAAGTCAGGAATGAAGCTGGGTTTGAAGGGGTCCTGTGACAGAAGTGGGTTTTCATTTTCAGCAGGGAAGTTGGTGAGTTCTAATTTGGTGGGTAGAGGCGACAAGTTTTGCAGGATAGATCAGAGCAGGTAGTATTCGAGGACCTAGAGGAAACCAAAGCAGACAACAGTTGGTAAAGTCGATCGGTATAAGGGCTCATGAGGTTACGGCCAGAATGAGCGAAGGTAGTAGTCAGTGAGGGAGTTTTGTGGGCTTCTGGAGTTTGGATCGAAAGCTTAGAGGAGGCAGGTTCGGCCGTGGAAGCCTGGTCAGGTTGTGGATGAGGGAATTGGGAAGAGGTAACGGGTCCTGCGACTGGAGCAGAGAATGTTGAGAGTTCTATCGAGATCGAGCAACTCTGCTTGCGACTAGAGGTCAACACAGTGGAGAGTGGTCGGAGGAAGTTCCTCCTGGAAGGGACGTCAGATTGCTTCAGGTGAGTTCTGGCTTGCGTGAGGTAGACAATGGGCACGAGTGGTGTAGGTAGAGACAAAAGAAGGTCGAAGACTTGGATTCAGGATTTCACGTGTGGAGTTAAAGAAAGCGTGAGTTCGGAACCGACCAGAAGGAGTCGTTCATCATCATTTTAACAGCACGAATGGCAGCAACGAAATGGAGAAGAAGTCATGCAAGCGAGGGATAGGAGACTAGATTTGGCGCCGTTTGAATGATTGTAGGATGGGACTGTAACAGGTAGATTTGAGCAGGAATTCGAGATGGGCTTCTGCAGAGGTAATGAGCAAATTTTTTGTTAATATATTTTTATATTATTATTATTATTATTATTATTTTATTTTATTTTGAGCAGAGATCAACAGTATGGAAAATACTTCTCCATCGCCATGCAAAGAAGTAAGAGCCCCCCAACCAATTCAAGCTTTAATTGCAAAGCTCACCTTCCCATATGAAGCCCATGCACATGAGAAAAGTTATATTGTCATCATCACATGATAGTAAAAGATTGAAAGACACTTGAAATCAATTAATTTCAGTTGCTTTGCCGTTATTACTGTGCAAGATTCCAAGGAAAGCAGCGCTGGCTTTTCAGCCTCAGATGACTACAGAAGCTTCCAACAACATCACCTTCACAAACCAGGAGACAAGATTGGATCAGGCACAGTAAGTTGAAAAAAGGAAGTCACGAGAACCAGAGTTCTTTGAAGAGCCGTTTCATCTTCTTCCCCGCCATGGATTCTGTGAGCGAAGCTCCACGGCCTTTTTTGCACCTTCGCAGCCGCCAGATGAGCCACAAACAACACCCGCGAGAATCAGCTCATGGATCGAACTGCATTGCCTGCTTCATGTTGCCAATCATGGCAGCTGCCATTCTTATGCTGCTTGTCTTCTTACTTCTGTTCGTTCTTCGTCGAGCGAAAAGGAAGACTGATAGGGGAAACAGCTTCGGCAAGAAAGGCTTTGATGAGACGAAGCAGTTTTCCAGGTGCAGTTCTGATATCAAGATAAATGGAATCCGATATAGTCCAGGTATTAGATATGCTCCTCGCCTCTAAGCTCGAGCTTGAATGAATAATCGAGTTCAGGTTTAACCTCAATTCTAATAGTTCATTTGGATTCAAGCTGTTGTTATAATAAAATGATTATAAGAAGTTATGAAAATCACAAAAGATAAGGAAGAGAAGCATAGTTTTTAAATATTTTTAACATGATACTTAAATAATTGAATTATAATATATTTTAAGTTCATTTCAATATTTTTAAATGAATAAGTTTATGAGCTAAGGAGTTGAATCTTCAGTTCATCAATCATTGTTAAGGGGTTAATTATCGAGCCAAGCCTGAATAAGCTTGACTCAATACTCACACCCTTATGCTCGATATTCTTTGACATACTGATTTGAACTTTATTTGTTTGGAGAAAGATGTGAGAAGTTGCATCTATGGAAGTAAATTAAGCTTTGCTCCACAAGTTAAAAGAAAGGTGGTTCAGGTTTTCACTTACAAGGAGCTTGAGCAGGCCACTGATGGATTCAGTGAGAGAAATCTTATTGAAAATGGTGGATTTGGTGTTCTGTACAGAGGAGTAATGAGCGATGGAACTGCAGCGGCCGTCAAGCTTTTGCAAGTTGAAGGAAAGCAAGGGGAGAAGGCATTCAGAATGGAGGTAAAAATAATTCTGATTTTTTTTTTTTTTTTTCCTGATTTTCAGTTTAAGATTGTGTTCTTCTCAACAGTCCCATATAACTTAACTTCACTTAAAAATATGGAGAAATAATGGCTTCATATACTTTACAGCTGATACACCGAAGCACATTAATCAATATCAATGATAATCAAATAAATATGAATAATCTTAAAAACTTTACAGCTGAATAATTTTCAGGCTCCAGACTTAACTTTTTTAACCTTAAAAATATTACTTATTCGCAGTATTTTTAATCAAATCTGCTTATTGATATTTGTTGGTTATTTTCTCATGTTCTCAAAGAAAATGACGAATATTTGAGTTACTCACTACTTTGTATGCATTCTCCTTTCCACCAGAAAAGCAGCTTTTCTTCATCGCCTTGTATTTATAAAATCTCAGTTTTTGCAATTGTTTCCAATTTTGTTCTCAAAATTGTTCTTAGTATGCCAGCTTTATGTTGCGTATGAATTTCTCAGAAAATTAATGACATTAATGGATTTCACTATTTATGCTAGCATGCAGGCAAACACAAAATTTGCACAGATGAATACAAGACAATGTTTGAACTGCTACCTGGCTCTGTTGGGAATAGAGACTTTATATAAAGATTTAAAACTGGATTTATGCTTCAATCTCATTTTGAAAATTTTGGCATAGGTAATTTTGTCGGTTTAGTAGTCAGTTTCGGTTGTGATTTCGATTACTTTTATCATAAAATATTATAGAAAAATATATTTAAGATACGAAATAAAGAGGATTATCTAATTAAAATTCAGATAACAGTACACATGAATTTTGATGGGAGGCCCAGCATAGAGTTTTAACAAAAATTTAGCTACTAATTAAGAGTTTTATTGAATTTTATTAAAAATGTGTTTTTCAGACGAAAGTTTCATCTAAAAACTAGATTTTTGATCGGAACAGTTGAAGCCAGCCTAAACCAAAATTTTTATAGGGTTTTGGAACAATTTTGACCAAACCCAAATCTAAACCAATGAAACTGAACTGAAATCACCAAAAATTAAAACTACGCTTTAGACGAAAACAACCTATTAAAATGGATCTAGCAATAAACTATAGGAGCTTTGTGACAAAACTACTTCTAACTTCTAAATGGCATTTATAAGTTTTGAGTATCCATAAGCACTTAGAATGTGTCCAAGTAGAGAGCATGCTTTCATTTGGCCTTTTGACATGCAATATATTATTTGATTCTCAAAGCATGAACGAATATTCAAAGCATGAACGAATATTTTTTATGTTATCTTAAAACCAATACTCAAGGCATATCCCCCATATTTATGATATAATTAAGACGGTAATTAGAACTTACATGACATAGATAGATTTGTTAAATTTGATGCAGGTAGACCTGTTGAGCCGACTGCAATCTCACTATTTGGTCATCTTGCTTGGCTATTGTGCCGATCAGCACCACCGCCTGCTTGTCTTTGAGGACATGCCCAATGGCTGCCTTCGGCAACATCTCCATCCCACAACATATCAGGCGGATAAACCATACCGGCAGCTTGATTGGAAGAAGCGTTTAAAGATTGCTCTTGACTGTGCTCGTGGCCTTGAGTTTCTCCATGAGCACTCCATCCCTCCAGTCATCCATAGGGACTTCAAGAGCAGCAACATACTATTAGACCACAATTTTAGTGCTAAGGTATCAGATTTTGGCATTGCGAAGACATGCTCTTATAAGGTCAATGGCCAAGTGCAGACTAGGGTAGTCGGCACTACCGGATATGTTGCCCCCGAGTGAGTTTTTCTCTTTGCGTTTGATTTTCAATTGTAATCATCTAAAGACAAATTGAAATCACGATTCTTTTGCTTACGAAGAATGCTTGATCTATTAGCTTATATAGCAGATATGCAGCAACCAGCAAGCTAACGACAAAATCAGATGTTTACAGCTATGGAGTTGTTCTTCTTGAGCTTTTGACAGGTAGAGTACCTGTGGATATCACTAGGCCTCAAGGAGAACATGTTCTTGTTTCTTGGGTAAGTAACTACCATCATTTGTAGACCAACTACTCAGCATTTAAATTAGATAAAATATTTATGCTAAAAAGATTGAAAAATGAGATGATTATGATAACAATTGGATGTCATGTTAACCTGGAATCATAAATGGCATCTTTCTTCTAGGCTCTTCCGAGACTAACAAACAGAGAGAAAGTGATAGAAATGGTGGATCCAGCTCTTCAAGGCCAGTATTCCATGAAGGAGCTTATTCAGGTAAGCTAAAAAATGATCTTCAGCATTTTAAACTCGCCATGAGTATGCAGATCATACATATATGTTCTGTCCAACATTTGAAATAGGTTGCGGCCATTGCTTCCGTTTGTGTGCAATCAGAAGCAGATTACCGACCACTCATCACCGACGTGGTGCAGTCTCTGATTCCTCTAGTAAAAAACACACACACAACTTGCTCTTCTACTCCAGCTAGATTTAAGGAAGATCAAGTATCGATTATAATGTGATAGGCTTTCTTCTGTTGGATTCAATATTGAAGACGACAATAAGCAGAAGAAATGGCTCAAATTTGACAAGAAGAAGAGGAGATGAATAATTTGTAGACCAGTTAACTTCTAGAGAAAGAAGTGCTATGATTAGTGACTAGCTAGTGAAAATTTCAGCCAGACAATTCAGAACTATAGTGTTATTTCTTGCATAAAGTCATGTTTTTTTTTTTACAACAAAGCTCTCCTTAAGAATTTGCAATAGTTTAAATAATAAGAAAACACCATGCTATGTGATTTCAAATTCATAAATTTATAACCAGTGAATCAACTTGACTGTGGCCTAGAAGAATACATATGCATGTGTGAGCCTGTGGAGGATAATAGAAGGCAATTGCATAATAATCTCTGGTTTGGTCTTAGTTAATTAAGCATAAAAACATGTTACTGGTTTGTCCATGGTCATGCTTAAACATGATCCTGGCAAAAATCTTCAGATTTAATTACTGAAAAAGTAAGACAAGGGTTTCAATTAATACAACTTGGCATGGGAACAAAACCATAATAAAACCAACTACTCATCTTAATCATGCAGAGCTAAAGTTTGTTATAGAGAAAGTCTTGATAAATTATGGTTGAATTGCCTCTTTAAACACAAAATTTTAACTAATCTATTTGTGGGCCATGAAAATATTTTGGAGATATTGTATTAATGTAAAATATTTTGAAGAGGTCTTGTGAAATTTGTTAATTTTAAAAATTCTTGTAATATCTTGTGTATTTTATAATAAATTCATGTCGTCAAACTCAATCCATGCTATCAATATAAGTAAAGTCTTTGAAGAAAGATTTGGTATGCTAAAACTACAAGCAAAATAGATAGAAGTGGTAGAGAGAGAGGGGAGTGTGGCTGCCAACCTCGAGAGTAAAAGGGGGACTTTTTTGGGTGCTCAAAGGAGAGATTTTCCTGTTACTCAAAAAGACGATGTTGCTAATTTTAATTCCATCAAAAGAAAAATCTTTCGGGCATAGAAGGTAGAAGCACACATTTGTACTCTTTTAATAAAAAAAAAAGAGAAATAACAATAACAACAATGTCATCTTCTTTGTACTCCAGATCTTACAAAGGTTTAGTTTCTCTTAAAATTGACATGGAACAAGCTTATGATTCCATGGATTGGCATACTTTGAGAAAAGTCTTAAATAACTGTGGTTTTCCTACTTGCTTTTCTGATCTGATTTTGGAATGTGTTAGTGATCCTTCTTTCACATTACTTATTAATGGGAATCACACTACTCATATTGAAGCCAAAAGTGGCTTCACACAAGGATGCCCCTTGTCACCTTTCCTTTACATTCTTTGTTCACAGCTTCTGTCTAATGGCCTCAAGAAGATTGATGATATTGGAATTCAAATTAGCCCCAATGGTTCTAAGATTTCTCATCTACTATACGCAGATGATGTCTTAATTTTTTCTAAAGCCAATAAGGAAAAAATTAAGTTAATCAAATCTACTCTAAATAGTTTCTGTGCTTGGACGGGTCAGTTGATTAATAGAGACAAGTCGGTTATCTTATTTGGGAAATATGTGAAGAGGAAGAAAAAGAGAGCTTTATCCCATATCATGGGATTTAAAGTAGTGAAAGAATTTAACTACCTTGGGAGTAAAATTGCTTTGTGAAGATTGGGGAAGCCGGACTTTCAATTCATCATTGACAAAGTGTTGAAGATGCTTAACACTTGGGGTAGTAAATATATCTCTTTGACAGGGAGAATAACTTTGGTTAAATCTGTTTTGCTCTCTTACCCAACTTTTCATTCTACCATCTCATTAATTCCTAAAAGTGTTTTATATGAGATTGAGAAGCTTTGTAGGAATTTTATATGGCACAAGAATAATGGAGCTTTTGGTCTTCACTATGTTGATTGGAAAACTTTGTGCCAACCGATCAATTTGGGTGGAAGAGGTTTACCTTCATGTTCAAGTAAGATCAACCCTCTCAGAGCCAAATTAGCTTGGAATTATATTCATATTAAAGATTCTTTGTTGCATAGTATCTTGTATCCAAAATATGGTGATTTCTGGAATTGCAAAGGTGGTAGAAAACTTATTTCACCTGCTTGGAAACTGCTTTTAAACGGGTGGGAAGCTCTTAAACCAATTTTCAGGTGGAACATTTCTACAAGAGATTCTATCAGGATCTATGATGATATTTGGATTTTGGATAAACAGATTAATAAGTGGCCTACTTTCATTGTTCCTGAAGATAATCTTGAGGAAGAGGATAAAGTCAGTAAGCTAATCTTTGAAGGTAATTGGAATAATCTAGAATTGGAAAGCAGATGTGGTGTTGAACTTATAAATCTTATTCGAAACATCAAAATCTATTCTAACCTGGATATGGATCGGATTGAATTGATTAATAACAATTCTGGCAAATCCATTTATGCATTGGCTTCCTTGGCAGTGACAGAATGTGAAATGTATCAAGTTTATTGGAATTGGATAAGGAATTCTAAACTCACTGCTAGAGTTGAGAATTTCAGGTGGAGATTGTTTAATAACTCTATTCCCACTTTCAAATTTCTTTCTTATAGAAGATTTCAAGCTGTTAGTCTTTGTCCTTTTGGATGCAACGAAGATGAAGATTTACATCACATCTCTAACAGCTGTATCAAGCTCAAGGAAGTTATCTGCCACTTAAATAATTGGGGCTTTCAAATCGGCAATTGTCACTCTTTTGCTGAGAGGTGTAGCTGGTTAGAAAAACAAAGCTCCTTCATCATCAATTTATTTTGTAGTACCATTTATATCGTTTGGAAAAACAGATGTGACATGGTATTTGGTAAATCTGGTAAAAGCTCTATGTTTACTGCTACTGAAGCAATTGGTATTGCTTCTTCCACGGTTATTTGCAATCATCAGATTTCGGGCCGGTTGGGTGTCAATCAACAAGGTTTGTTGGATAAATCTTGGCATCCTCCTCCACCCGGATGGATCAAGTTTAACTTAGATGCTTCCTTGCTTTCCTCTTACAAAGGAGGAGTTCGAGGCATATGCCGGGATCACAAAGGGAGATTACTGCTTGCATTTGGGAGATCTTGTGTACACTGGGACACAGCTCATGTGGAATTATTGGCTATAAAAAATATTAATGAGGTATTCAAAGAGTGGATGCTTGAGTATAATGGTATTATAATAGAAGGGGATAATTTCAACATCATTAAGCTCATTCATAAGAAGATCAAATCTGGTATGGAAGATACGGAAGGTCTTTCTTTTATTAACAATTTTAATCATATCATTTGTAATTGGGTTAAACGTGATAGTAATAAGTTAGCCGATCTTTGTGCTAACTATGCTATTCTTTCTTCTTTTGATTGGGAAGATATTACCTTGAATAAGATTCCTCCTTATTTTCTTGAATTGTTAAAGGAGGAATCGGTTGATTGTATGCTTTAGTCTATCTTTAATAAATTTGCAGTTTTCTGCTTTCTTCAAAAAAATTGATTTTTTCCTCAAAGTTTTATTATTATGCTAACAAATCAACTGATTCAACTATAACAATCTTTAATATTTCCCTAAACTATCCCTCAAAATATCAAGTCTCCTAAAACTTATGGTTTTGCTGGGTCCATTAGAAGGACCCTAGTTAACACTGATACTTAATTACAAACTTGGAACCTCTTCAATCCTAGCCAACCAATCCATTGGATTGTGTTAGGAAATACTTGAGTTTGCAAGTAACCCTAAGGGAAATACTTGAGTTTGCAAGCAAACCTAACCACAATTGGTGAAAACAGTGAGTAAAACTGCTGTTTACAGCGAAAAAACAGCAAAATACAACAGGTTTCTTGAGAAAAAAAGAGGAAAACTGATAGAAAACGAAGTATTCCACTCGTAGTTGCAGGAAAACAGCAAACGACACAAGTTTCTTCATTTCTAGAGGAAGAAATAGCTATCCAAATCTCTAGCCAAACCTAGAGCCCAAAAGAAAACCTTAGATCCCAAATCTGATTTCAAATTCAAGATAACCCCCAAACCCTAACAAGAAAGACTAATTAAAGCGTAAGGAAAATTAATTAATCCCTAAACAGCCCCTAATTCAAATTTTCCCTCCCAAGGGGCTAATTTTTAGAGAGGAGCGTGTCAATAATGACAATTAGCAAAAATAATAGATTTAATTAAAATTTTAAAAATGAGCAAATACGCCATGCAAATAGGCCTATTCCTAGAGAGAGAAAATGAGAGAAGAGAGGAGAGAGGAGAGAGGGAGGGCAGTAACTGGCAAATGGTTTAAAAAAATTAAACATATAAAAATTTTAAAATATTATATTTAAATATTATTTTAAATATAAAAGTAATAATTTTTATATCACATTAAAATAATACATTTCAACAATAAAATTTATATAATATTATTAAAACATAGTTGAAATATAAGTTAAATATTTAAATAGTTACATATTTAAAATAAATTAATATTTATACTTAAATATTATTTCAATTATTATTTTTCTTTCTAAAAAATATAGTATCACTATTAAGTTGCTATTTAAATATTAAAATTTGAATATTAGTTATATATTATTTTGAATATCTAAAAATTATTTTAAATATTATCCTTTTTAAATATTTTTTATATTTTTTAATTTTTTCTATAAAATTTTTTTTAAAATTACTATTTAATATAATTTTCAGATATTTATAATATTACATAAATAATTTAAATATTTAATAATAAAATTTATTATTTAAATTTAATTATGATTTTTTATGTTTAAATATAATATTTATAAGAAATTAAAACTATTTAATTAATTATTTATCTTTTAAAAATTTAATAAATTTAATTATTTATCTTTTAATAAATTAGATTTTAAAATTAAAAAAAAATTTAAATTCTTATAAATATTTTCTTAAAAAAATAATTATGAAGTACAAATAATTGTATTATATTTAAACAAAAAATATAATATGAATATTTTTTAGTTTTATATTAAATATATATTTAAAATATTTATTCAATATTAAATATTAGTTCAAATATATTTTAAGTAATTATTAAATATGTAACTATTATTTTAAATATTTTTAAATATTTAATTATTATTTATATAATAATTAAAATAATAATTAAATATTTAATATAACCCACCAGCATTCCACTCTCTCTCTTCCCCCCAACACTTTCTCTTACTTCCCTCCCTCTCTCCTCTCTCCTCTCATTTTCTCTCTCTAGGGAATACGACTATTTGCATGGCGTATTTGCTCAATTTTTAAATTTCAATTAAATCTGCTCTTTTTTCTAATTGTCATTATTCTCATGCTCTTCTTTAAAAAACGTCTTTAATTTAGGTCATGGGGCCCACCAATGCTGCCACCCCCCTCTCTTGTCCGCCTCCCCCTTTGAACAGGCAGGCATAGACATGAATCAGTCCAAGATGGATCGGTTTAGGTCTAACATTACCCCCTCCCAAAGACTCACCTTGACCTCAAGGTGAAATGAAGAAAACTGGTGTTTCACCCTCTCATGCGGTTCCCATGTGGCGTTGAACTCAGGAAGCCCCCTCCATGCGATCAACACCTCCTTGTTTCCTTGTCATATCTCACTTTTTTTAGCTCCAGAGGTTCTAAGACCACCTCCATCTCCTCAGTCAAAGTTGCTGGCAGTTCTGCACTGGTTGCATACTCCCCTATGGCCTTTTTCAATTGTGACACATGGAAATTGATGTATAGTGGCGGATGGGGGTAACTTCAAGCGATATGTCACTTCTCCAATTTTGTCCAATATCTCATAGGGGCCAAAATATCTTAGGGATAACTTCTCATTTCTCCTGTTGGAAAATATCTTCTGTCTGTAGGGTTGTTGTTTTAGAAAAACCTTCTCACCCACTTCAAACTGGATGTCTCTTCTATGTGCATCCGTCTGCCTCTTCATGATCTGTTGTGCCCTCATTAAATGTTTCTTCAACTCCTCCAACACCCTATCATTTTCCTTCAAGTGTTGCTCCACTGAGAATACTGGTGTGCTTCCCCTTCCAAAGTGCACTAAGTGTGGCAGATCTCTTCCATATAGCACCTTAAAAGGGGTCATCTGAGAAGTTGAATGTTAAGAGGTATTGTACCAATACTCAGCCCATGCCAACCATTTGGCCCACATCTTTGGTGTTTCAGAAGCAAAATACCTCAAGTAAGTCTCCAAACTCCAGTTGACTACCTTCTTTTGCCCGTTCATTTGGGGATGGTAAGCGGTGTTTCTCTTGAGAAAAGTTCCTTGTAACTTGAACAGCTCCCTCCAAAACTGGCCGAGGAAAATTTTGTCTCGATCAGACACTATCGACTCTGGAATCCCATGTAGTCTAACAACTCCCTGATGAAAGCTATCGCCAAGTCACTACGGTTTAGGGGTGTCGTATGGGGGTGAAGTGTGCATACTTACTCAGCCTATCAACCACCACCATAATAACATTGAACCCCTCTGATTGTGGTAGGCCATCAATGAAATCCAAAGAAAATTCCTTCCATACTCTGTTTGGAAGTGACCAAGGGTTGTAGTAATCCCCCCTAGCCATATACTTGTTTCTCTGACATATTTCACACCTCGCCAGCAACTCCTGCACACCCTTATGCATTCATTTCCAGTATAATTCAACAGTAAGTCTCTTGTATGTCTTTTTTACTCCAGAATGGCCTCCAAGGGTACTCCCATGAAACTTCTGCAATATATGGGGAATATGAATGGAATTTCGTGGCATCACAAACCTTCTATGGTACAACAGTCTCTCCCCCTAAAGGGCATAGCCTAGGTGACTGCTCCTATCCTTCAGTAGATCCATTCGAATCTTCTTCAACTCTTCATCCTGCACATTTTCTTCTTGGATCCCCCCCCCCCCCCAAATCTACCATCAGGGGCACTGAAATGGTTATCTCCTAGAGCTATCCCCCACACCTGGATAAGGAAGCAGCCACCTTATTCTCCAATCCTGGTCAGTATTGGATCTCAAAATCATATCCCAATTTTATACAGCCACCTCTGATGTTTCTCCACCACCATCCTTTGCTCCAACAGGTATTTTAAGCTCCTTTGATCTATCCCGACGATGAAATGCCGTCCCAGCAGGTATGGTCACCACTTCTGAATAGCCAACACGATTGTCATTGATTCCCATTTATATACAGACTTCAGTCTTGCTCTAGCTGCCAACACCTGAATAAAGTAGGCTATGGGTCTATGCTGCTACATCAGCACTGCTCCTAACCCATATCCAGATGCATCTATCTCCACCACAAAAGTCTGACTGAAGTATGTTAGAGCCAAAACGAGTACCGTGGTCATTTCCTTCTTAAGTTTCTCAAAAACTTGAGTAGTCGCTTCTCCCCATAAGAAGCTATCATTCTATAACTACTATGTCAAGGGTAGGCTACGTTGTTGTACCCCTTCACAAATCTCCAGTAGTAACCCGTCAATCCCAGGAATCCCCTCAACTCTCTCAAGTTCCTAAGTAGAGGCCACTTCTGCATGGCTTCAATCTTAGCTGGATCTGCTGCCACCCCCTCTTAAGATACAACATATCCCAAATACTCCACATTAGTCTGTGTGAAGCTGCATTTCTTTAGGTTGGCCCTGAGCTAATGCTCCTGTAGCACTTCAAAGACCACCCTTAAATGCTTCTGGTGCTCCTCTTCGGATCTACTGTACACCAGTATATCATCAAAGAAAACTAGGACAAACCTCCGTAGCTACGGCCTAAAAAACCCTATTCATCAATGACTGGAAAGTGGCAGGGGCATTTATGAGCACAAATGGCATCACGAAGAACTCATAATACCCCTCGTGAGTCCTGAATGCCGTCTTCTAAATATCCTCCTCTTTCATCCTGATTTGGTGGTAACCTAACTTCAAATCCATCTTAGAAAATACTACTGCTCCATACAACTCATCCAATAGTTCATCGATCACCGGAATGTGAAACTTATCTGGCACAGTCTCCTTATTCAATGTCTTGTAATCCATAGAGAATCTCTAGCTCATATCCTTCTTCTTGACCAGTAAGATTGGACTTAAAAAAGAACTCACATTTGGTCTGATGATCTCTGCTTCTAACATCCTCCCTAATCAGCTTCTCAACTTCGTCCGTCTGAATTTAAGAGTGGCAGTTGGGCCACACACTAATCGGTGACACCCCCTCCTTCAAAATGATTGCATGCTCCTGCTCTCTGTGTGGTGGTAAGCCTTGAGATGGTTGGAACACCTCACTGAACTGTTGTATGAGTGGTTGTACTTCCATGGGAATGTCTCCCTCTTCCCCCACACTGACCCTCTCTAAAATTGTAATTCCACCAAATATTAACCTCCAACCTCCTATATGGTTCTGATCATGAATTTGAGAGATACTCTAGCCTTGGACATCCCTGCATCGCCCTGAATCATCATCCTCTTTCCTCTTATCATCAATTCCATCCTCAGAGCACCTAATTGACCTTGATCTCCCCCAAGGTCTGCAGTCATTTCATCCCCATAATGATAACGGTACTCCCTAAATCCAAAGGAAGAAAGTCTTCTCTCACCTGGATCCCCTGAATCCTCAGCACTACTCCTCTACAAACTCCTCTACCAATTTTCACCTTTCCCGTGCCCATCATCACCTCATAGCCTCTTGTATCCACTAATTTCGCCCCTAATAGGTCAATAATCTGAGTGGAGATGAAATTATGAGTTGTCCCACTATCTATCAACACTACCACATCTCTATCAGCTATCCTCCCTTTACTTTCATAGTGTGATTCGGAGTGAATCCCACCAAGGAGTTTAGGGAGACTTCTAACACATCCAGATCCAGCTTCTCCTCATCCTCCATCTCTAACCCACTTCCACCTCTCTTCATCTTCCTCGTTATCACAGATGGTGAGAACCTGAAGAGTTCGGTCCTTACACCTATGCCCTGCCATGTACTTCTCATCACATCTAAAACACAACCCATTTTTCCTCTTATCCTATATCTCCTTCATAGTCAGCCTTTTGAAATTTCCCCCATTTTTCCCTCCTCCAGCTCTCTCCTTGGGCACTTCCCTCACCCCTCCTGGTGCAAGTCCCTTGGGAGCTAAGAAAGTAGTGGTCATATTGTATGACCCCCTTGAGTTTCTCCACCTAACCCCCCTCTCCAGATGCTTCTGGTCCTCCACCAGTTGTGCTAGCTCCATGGCCTCTCCCAGGTTTCGTGGCCTCATCATCCTAATTGTTACCCGGATCTCTGCTTTCAGCCCCTTCATAAAGTTTCTTCTAGCACTGTCTCTGAGAGCCGATCAAGTCTGCTGGCCAGATACTCAAACCTATAACAAAAATTTGCCACGGTCTCCTCCTATGTCAAGGTAAAGAATTTCTCATAGAAGTCTCCTCCTCTACCGGTTCGGAAACATTCTAGTAAGCACTCTTTGAAATCCTTCCATCTCTGGAGGAGTTGCCTCATGTCACGCCATTGATATCATGCCAGTGTCTTCCCCTCAAAACACAGTCTGGCAGCTATCATCTTCTCTTCATCCGTCAATTTGTTGATGGAGAAATATCGTTTCACCTTGTAGATCTATCTATGGCCATCCTTGCCCTCAAAGATGGGCATTTTCAGCTTCCTCACCATCGCATCACCCCCGTAGCCCCTGAATCCTCCATAACCTCTCATTCTTCAAAGAGGAGGTGCTCCCCAGTGGTCATGATCTTTCCTCTGACGATCATACACAATCCCTTCATCAAATTCCTCTCCTTTCAACTTCAGCACCTCGGCGGTAAAAATCTCCCATTCTCCCAACAAATTCAGCACCCCGCATTTCGTAGCCCAAACTCATCCCCTCCCTAAAAAATGATTCTAGAGGAGGCATTCCATCATCTCCCTCAAGGATCTCCACTTATGAATTCTCCCTCCCCCTCAATGAGTTCGAATTTCCTCCACTGGCATGGCCACTGGTGGTCTCCCTTGCTTCAGATGTCGCCGGATTTTGTTTTTCGTCAAGTATCTTTTTCATCATGTCCTCCAAGGTGGCAAACCTTCCATCCATCTTTTCATGGATAGAAGCAAATTGATTCTTAAAATCAGGTGTTTTTTCCTCAAAATATGTTTTTAGTTGACCTATTTCTCCCTCCAATACTTCAACTTTCCTTCCAGCCATTGATATCCCTTAGATTGACGTGCTCTAATACCAATTTGTTAAGAAATACTTGAGTTCGCAAGTAACCCTAAGGGAAATGCTTGAGTTCGTATGCAAACCTAACCACAATTGGTGAAAACAGTTAGTAAAATTGCTGTTTACAGTGGAAAAACAACAAAATACAGCAAGTTTTTTGGGAAAAAATAGAGGAAAACGGATAGAAAACGAAATATTCCACTAGTAGTTGCAGGAAAACAACAAACGATATAAATTTCTTCAATTCGAGAGGAAGAAATATCTCTCCAAATCTCTAGCCAAGCCTAGAGCCCAAAAGAAAACCCTAGATCCCAAATCTGATTTCAAATTCAAGATAACCCTCAAACCCTAACAAGAAAGACTAATTAAAGAAAAAGGAAAATTAATTATTCCCTAAATAACTCATTCAAATTTTTCCTCCCAAACCTTGTTTAATTTAGGTCATGGGGCCCACCATTGTTGCCGCCCCCCTCTCTTGTCTGCCTCCCCCTTAGGACCGGCAGGCATAGACATGAACCTGTCCAGGTCTAACAGATTGCTCCCTAAAAGACAATCAACATATTTAAGATTCACCACTGTTATACAATAATTTTAGCTCTTAATTTGCCATATTATATTAGAAATTTCAATTGCCCTTACCTCTGTTAGGTGTGCATAAAGGTCAGCATCATAATCACATTATGATAACAGGTACGAAGTTAGCATTCAATAGAAGGAGCCTCAAAGTCATCAATGGCGGCCCCAAATTATCATCACTCAGCTAATAAACCTCCAATCAATTGGGATGCCGCAGACGACGACGCAACAACAACAACAATCACTCAGCTAATAAACCTCCAATCAATTGGGATGCCGCAGACGACGACGCAACAACAACAACAACAAAAACTAGTAAGTTCAACCATGTAATCAAGTAATACTGATCAATATATTTTATTAAGCATATTTTGTTATTCAATACAAGTGACAATAACAATAGAAAACTATATTTAAATCATTGAATGAGGCCTTACAAATTAAAGCACAGAGGGAATCAGCCAGAAGAAAACTTGAATGAAAATTGGAGCTTCTCCTTCCTCTCCTTGTCCAAGTCATACTCATCAGACATTTGCAAACAGCTTATAGTTCTTCGCATCCAACACTATCTGCCTCACGGCTGCAATAGATGCCAAAACAGCAAATACAGAGAAAACCACAGCTATCACAACATTAGCCCAGAAAACAGCCCCTCTCATCGACGGCCGGAAAGTGATGTTATAGAGCACTGCCGGCACTACAAAGTCAAGAGGTAAGAATCCGAAGGCTCCGATCACTGCATTAATGTCACCGAAAAAGGGAAGCATCGCTGCGATCGCTGTCGCCATCCCCACTGAAATCGACCGGAAAACTATTCTCGGAAACACATTACGAACCGAGTACTGACCCTTGTGCGGATCGGCAAAAATCCCTTCTAGCAATTCGTTCGTTGGCTGCAAGTATATCTACAACAACAAAACAAGTAGATATATAGTTGGATCAAATAGCTCTAAATGAATTGATTTGATTTGATTTGATTTTTACTTACAACTGCAACGGCGGAGAGTTGGAGGATTGTGAAGATGTTAGCCATCAGGAGGAACCATTTAGGCACTAAAGGTCTTCCATTTCCGGAGATGAAGTTGGAGAGGATTGTACCCTTGGCTAGGTTTCCGAACACCCAGTAGCCGGAGACAGCAACGCTGAAGAAGGTCGCCACCGCCACCGCGTAGCAGAGACAAAGCCCCTTGAACATTTTGCCTTGCACCGGCGGAGCTACTGTTGCCTGTAGTTTAGCATTTTCACATATGCATCGTAGCTCTCGTTGTCACGAGTTTAACAAAGTTGCAGATCGGAAAGCGGATGATGATGAGATCATCCATAACACTTTTTTTATTGTTATCAGAAGGTGATGATTGAGCAAATATGATAATTATGTAATTTATCTTAATTAAATTTAATTAAGAATTCCTTTAAAAAAAAAAAACTTACTTGAATTTCTGGAATAATTCCATTTCCGTAACTCGTGGCAATAATAGCAATTGCATTGAATACACCAAATACTAGGTCTTGTTCATCACTAGGAAGAGAGTAATCCCTATGCGGGGCATCAGAAGACTGGCCTGCATATTAGTTTTAATTCTTCCATAAATACAAAATTTTATTTGAAATATCCAATCATATAAGCTTATTATTAATATTTTAAATATTATTAATTTTAGCATATATACTTATAACTAGGGCGTCAAACGAACTGAACCGAATCGAGTATGTGAGTGTTCATGTTTGAGTTCGTTTATTATTAGCTTGTTCAAGTTTGATTCATGTTTGACTTTATTGTTTGTGTTCATGTTTGATTCGTTTAAATTAATAGTGTTTAAGTTTGGTTTATGTTTAGTTCATGTTCGATTTATTTAATGCTTATCGAGCTTTAAACAAATAAGTCTTAACGAGCTCTGTTCGTGAACATATTTAACGAATTTTTTTAAATTATCAAACAAACATGTTCATGAATAAATCTAACGAGTATTCTTAAGCCATCAAATGAACAATATCTAACAATGTAATATGAAAAATTAGCAATTGTAAGGAAATTAAAACTGCAACATATATTATAATATATAATTACTTTGGAATTTATCAATTTAAAATAATTATATCACAATGTTATAATAAATTAAAATATTTATATTATGTATATTTATCAATTATTCGAGTTTTTGAGCTTATTCACGAGTTCTAAATCGAACAAGAATCGAGCTATTATCAAGCTTCTTATCGAGCTTAATGTCGAGCATGTTCACGAGATTCAAATAATGTTGTTCGTAAACATAAATGAACTGAACACATCAATGTTAAAGCTTGTTTATTTAAGGATCGGGTATTAAAAATGTTATTCAAGTTTGTTTGTTTAATTAGTTAAACGATCACAAACGAGCTTTAATCGAACCGAGCAATGAGTAGCTCGTCGAATGTTTGGTTCGCTTGCAGCCCTATCTATAACCAGACATATATCCATGTCATTTATCTATTTTGAAAGAAATTAATAATGATGGGGATAAAATCTTGTATTTTTTTAAATTAATAAATATTAAGGATATTTGACTAATTATAAATACTAGTGGATATATAAAGACATATATATATATATATATATATATATATATATATATATATATATATATATATATATATATATATATATATATATATATATATATATATATATATATACAACTATATATAACTAAAATATTAAAAATATTTAATATATTAAAACGTAGCTATGCATAAGTAACAACTCACCAATATAGACAGATCCTGCAGTAGCACAAGCACTATAGGATAAGCAAAGGAAGAGGGAAATTAGATTAATGTGCCTAAGAGAATGAAATGATGGGAGCTGCGCCAAAATTAGCATAAAGGCCCCAAATATTGCTACAAACTCGTAGAGCTTTATTGTTCCATCGGGTTTCTCGATCAAGTATATAGACTGCAAAAACAAAAGTTAAACAATATTAATCAATCATTTAATGTCTTTAATTTATGTATTTTAACATTCTCTAATAAAATGAACTAATAAATTCATATATATATATATATATATATATATATATATATATATATATATATATATATATATATATATATATATATATATATATATATATAGTCCTAAGAGATGTAGCTACTCTTTTGTTTTTTATCATGTCGATTTGTATCGATCTCAATTAAAAAACTACATACATGAGACAGTATATTTATGAACCCACCACCAATTTGTTGAAAATTTTATGGAAATAAAAATTATGAGTTGCTATTTTATTGCATTCTTTGAGATATGAGTGATGTTGCATAATAAAATATTCATGATAGAAGAGATAATTTAATATTTTAGTTTTGTACAAAAATTCATCACATATATATAGATAAAAGACTATTGTAAGAGATAGAACTTTTGTGAGAAAAATCATGAGACGGCCTAATTTAAATAATTTCATAGATGTACATCGTAAGTTACAAATGATTTCATCTTCGATAATTGCAAAAGGTGTAGTACAATGTAGTGCACATGAGCTATGAAGAATGTATTCTAGGGATGGAAGTTGTAAGTGCATTAAGGCATTAAAATTATATTCAAGAGATTGTTTGTGATGTTGGTGGTGTGAAACCCTTAAATTTTCAATTTATGTTTGAAATTTTTTTTTGTGCTGTTAGTACGGGAGGAACCGTCTGGACGAACTGAAGAAATGTTAAAAATCTGTATGGTTAGTACGGACGAACTGCCAGCACGAACAGAGAAAATATGCATGTTCGTCTGGACGAACCTGGAACCGTTGGGACGAACCGTCAGGACGAACCATCAGGACGAACCGTCGGGACGAACCAAACAGAAAGTTTCGTCCAGTGATGAAGAAAATTGGAATTTATTTTCGTGTGGACGTTTTGAGTCCAGAGAAGATCGTCCCGGGACGATCGATGTCCTGGACGATCCTGTTTAATAAATATCTAAATAGTGACATTTTTGAAGAGAGAGAAAGCTGTGGAGAGAGAAAAGCGAAGGGAAAAAAAGAAAAGTTGATTTTTGAGCGACTTCGACCCGTTTTCGTCCGTCGTCGTAGTTGGAAAAGTTGATTGACTCGAGGTAAGACACATTCGCCTTTCTCAATTTTCAGAAACGAGAATTTTGACGACTCTTCTGTCTCGGATTCTATTTCCGTTAGCGAACATTTGGTTTCGTTTCGCACTGACGAACTTATTACCGCGTAACTTTTGGTATGTTTCTGAGATGATATTTGTGCACGTTTTGAGTATTTTCTGGAAAATTTTCACCAGTTATTTTAAATTCTGCGGTGTTTTAATTGAATAACGAATTATCAGGATGTTGAAAATGTTACTTCAGTATAATGAAAGTCTTATAATGTTGTTTTACATGATCTGTGATAATTTGGTAAATTTCTGAATATGTGATTTATGTGTAAATTTCGTATACTACCGTTATGCCGCTGAGGATTTTTCTGACGAAATCTAATTTTCTGAATTGAATAAATTGATGTGTGCATGTTATCAGAAGGGAGTTATAAGGGGCCAGAATTTTTTGTGATTCCGTTGTCTGGGTCCGAAAAATCTGAAATGAGCTATGAAATCTGAAAACAAGTTCTGTTCCAGAAATTATGTATATCTGATCTGTTCTGGTGCTATAAGCACAACGGGAGACATAAGGGGCCAGAATCCGTCGAGATTCTATCTGTGTCAGGGAAGGGAGGCATAAAGGGCCATAATCCGTTAAGATTTTGTAAGGGTCAGGGAATCTGATGTTTGATATCTGATAATCTGTTATGTGACTTATCTGGTCTGTTTTATGAATTATCCGATATATGATTTTTGATTTTTTGTATGATTCTGTCTGCTCTGTGAATTGAAAGCCATATGATATCCGATTTGAAATGACTTCATTTTTCTGTATCAGTTGTTTGATTTCTGTTGATCAAGTAATTTTTCTTTCTATTCTACAATTTCCGAACGGCTATTTTCTGATGTATTTTCTGATGTGAATTTCTGACTATTTTGATTGGTGAGTGATGTCTTGCTGAGCTATTAGCTCATCCTTATTTTTCTGTGTGGTTTTTAGGTTCTGGGAAAGTGAATGAGGTCTTAGACTAGAAGTTATGTGTCTGATATGAGATTAGGTATTTTGTACTTTTGATTTTTGGTACAGTCATGACTTTTCTGTTCTATTCTGTTATTTCTGCCTGAAGCCATGGATTGTATTGTATATGATTCGTTTTGATGAAAGAAAAGATAGATGAACTGTTTTGTATTTGGATGTTTATAGTAGCTCTGTGTTTTTCTGTCTATTTAATATTTGAAAGAAAGTTCTGAAGAAAATTTCAAAACTAGATCCTGGATTTTTAATAGTTCTGTCGCGACCCGATGCGAGCGGGATCCGTCCGGCCGGTCGGGTTGGGTCGTGACAGGTGGCATGCATCAATCTTATAAGTGATAATGTGCATTAGTCTTATAAGCGATGACTTACATAACCTTTGTGCATCAACCATATATGCGATGATATAAATCAATATTATTGACAACAACTTGCATTAAAATTTGTATCTATCAACATTGGTTACAATGATATGCATAAGTCTTATAAGTGATGACATGTGTTGACGTTGTTTGTGATGAAGTCCTTACAAAATATTAGTCAAGTGACGATGGCCGGATGTTGTCAAGCAACTCTAGTCATAATATTTTAGTTGAGTAAGATTAATTGAGTGAATGAATTAAAAAATTTGCAGTTAGATGATAATGATTGGACAACAGTAGTCTTTAGAGATTTATAGAGAATCTATACTTTTAACAACAATAAATTTCTATTATTTTTTAAGGAACTCATGCGTCCTTAGACTTTAGTCTTTAGAGATTTATAGAGAATCTACACTTTCAATGCTTTAGTGTTCGAGATTTTTTTGAAAACCTACATATTATAATGTCTTAGCCTTTTGAAATTTTTTCGATAACATATACCTTCTAAGGTTTTAACTTTTTGAAATGTTTTAAAGAATATATACCTTATTAGATTTTATCCCTTTGAGATTTTTCAAGAACCCATATATTTTGAGACTTTAACTTTTTAGATTTTTTGAAGAATCCATACCTTCAAAGGTTTTAATTTTCTGAGATTTTTTTTAAGAACATGTACCTTGTGAAGTTTTAGCCTTCTATGATTTCTTAAACAAATCATACCCTTAAAGATTTTACTCTTCTAAGATTTTTTAGAGAACATATACGTTAAGCTTTAGCTTTGTAAGTTTTTTGAAAAACTCATCTTCTAAGGCTTTAGCCTTATAAAATCTATTGGAGAATATGTACATTCAAAAGCTTTAACCTTCTGAGGTTTTTCAAAGAATATGTGTCATATGAGACTTTAGCCTTTTGAAATTTTACAAAATGTATGCCTTCTGAGGATTTAGATTTTTAAGATCTTTTTTATGAATTAAGACTCTATCAACCACTTACTCTTAAAAAGACTTTCTAGTGAGAACCACATTCGCTACTAGCTTCCATCAATGTTTTCTTATAGCATGCATTCTAGGATTTAAAGTAGAGACTCTATCTATCATTTGCCCATATGACGACTTTAAAAAAAATTAATTGTATTAATAAAAAGAGAACTTTTTAAAAAATAGTATAATTTTATTTATCTCCCAAAGATAGATACTACGTTTTAATTCTTTTGTATGATATGTTGGATATGCAAGATAATTTGGAATATAATGCAAGATAATTAAATCATTTAGAACAAAGGCTTCTGAAAACAATAGACAATAGTAAGATGATTCTTATATCTTAAAAGGAAAGCCTCCTGAATAAGGTATCAAAATTTATCTCTTGTGACATTAAAAGGGGTATCAATAATGTGAGTTAATTTAAATCTACCAAGGCTATCACTACTAGAAAACCTGGGTATACCAGCAAAATTATATCTGCCAGTAGAAGCGGCGATGTAACCAACAGCTATTCTGCCAGTAACTTAGCGGGGATTTTCCATCGGAAAACTTGCTCACAAATCTTTTTTTAAAATTGGTGATAACTTCGGGCTGAAAATGCACCATAAATTACTGACGGGACATCCTATGGAAAATCTATCAGCTTACTTAAACCCGACAAAATATTTTCATGGAAATGCCTCTAAAAACATTTTTGGCACAAAATCCACCTGAATTACCATCAGTAAAAGCCCTATTTTCCTTATGCAGTTGTCTTCCTTCTTCTCATTTCACTCCTGATCATTTTTCTTTGCTCCTGGCCGCGTGAGTTACCTCACACCGAATGCTGCCTCCATCGCTTTTTGTGTACATTGCTCCGTCGCCATTGTTTGTTGCCTCAATTGCCAGAAACTCCATAATTTGATCTATGTTACCCCATTTCTATTTGCTTTGGTCATGGTTTTTCTAGGTAGATATTTGCAAGAGATTGTACCATCATGTATGCATTTTGTCAATGGCATTCTTCTTGTTGATAAGACTAAAGAGGGAGTAGATGGTGAAATAAATGTAGAAACTATTAGTAGAATTTAAGTTGGATGGATAAAGTGAGGATTGCATTGGTCTTATTGTGTTATAAAAATTTCTTCTTAAACTTATGGAAAATTTTATAAGAGGTGGTGAGACATGCAATGCTTTATGGTGTAAAATGTTGGTCATTAAAAGAGAAGCATAACATTTAGTTGTGTTTGAAGAGATGGGAATGTGCATGAGTGGCTTTACTCTTAGAGACAAGATACGAAATGAGAATATACATGAAAAGGTTGGAGAAGCATATACCTGATGACCTAGTTAGGAGATTAGAGGTATTATATTTGACTTATGTTAAGAAAGATAGATGTAGACCTAAAAAGACTTGAAAATATCTCTACATTTTTATACAGGTGTCCCTTTAAAGATCTATGCACACCTTTCTTGGTGTGATAAGACTGAAGACTATGACCGCGATATTAGCCAACACCGACCATGCACATTTTTAATGACGTGGCGTGCAAGTTAATACTCCTTAAATTTCCCCTAAATAAGAGAGGCACCGAGAGACTGCCAAATTTTTTATTGACCGGGCACTTGTGTAAAATAACACCATTGGCTTTATAAATCAATTTGAATTAAATTTATTTTCCTTTAATAGTTGTTACTCTAATATCTAATATCTTCATATTATATATATGCTAAATTCTTCATATTATGGATATTATAACTTAAAGAAGTTTGATGTATAACCGATTGACATAAGGATGAAAGACATTAACATATGAATTCATTAATGAAGTGAATTTTTTATTCAGACTTTTCATCTTAGATGAAAAGTTTTGATGCTCTTGTTCTAAACATAAAATGGAAGTGTACCTCACACCATATGACATAATTGTTGATATATATCATAGAGGGTTCAGGCCCAAATATTGGTATTAGACTTCTCATGGTGAGTATGAGCCACATTTCAATTCTCGATGCAGCCCATTTTTAAGTTCTAATATAGCTGATGAAGAAAATATCTGACCTCTTAAAGACTTGGCAACTGCCGACATAATTTGAATAATATGCAGATGAATTGTCAAATAATGAGGCACATATTTTTCATGATAGGTTATATGATGCACAACAACCAATATGAAAGGGGTGCATTACTCACTTAGAGTTATTTATTATTATGAAGATGTTAAACAACAAGATATAATATAATATCTCTTGTGAATATTTTAATCAATTTGTTATACTGCTTAAGGAAACTAACCCGACATATAACATAATTCTTATAAGTATATATGATTCAAAGAGCTAGGCCGGAGCAGGTGAGGGATCTTATGGGAGATAAACATATTATTTTAATTATCACACTTGGTCACAAGTAGTAGGTTAAATGCATAAAGACTAGGTTTATGGTTTAGGCTCGCAAGCGTACGCATATGGGGGGAAAACATCTAGTGGCTCCAAGCTTCTCAATAAGAAGCTAAGAGTTGTTGTATAAACAACATGTAGTAGCCCTTATAGCCAAGCTAAATCAAGTCAGAAAATCACAAGATGACATATAGATGCAAATGCAGCAAAATCAGTTGTTGGATGAGTTACAGAAACTGAGGGAGCAGTTCAGTGGAAAGCATGCAATATTAACAGAGGAGACAGATCGATTCTGATTAATTTATTTTATTACTGGATATTTCATTTATATGTTGGAAATTTTATTTATGGACATTTCAGTTGTTGGATTATTACTGGACTTTATGTTTAAATTTAAAACTATTTTATGAATGTTCAATAAAATGTTATGAATAAATCTGTTATTATATGTATGCAGCATGTCTTTATATTCAATGATTGAATATGAATATGTTATGTGTATATTTTTTATTCAGGTTTATTGTGTTGTAGAAGACATGTCAAGGAGTACTTTTTTTTTATTTTTGGTACATATTTATGACAAATTTTTTGCTGAAAAATGGATATATGATGAAAATGTATCTTCTTTTCATCAGAAATAATCATCGAAATAAGTGCTTCACAAACGACGAATATTATTGAACAATTCCACCGGAATTCATCGATAATTCCATCGAAAATGTTTCTTGCGAAAAAATTCTGCCGAAATAAAGTTTCTGACATTCATTTTACCATCGACTAAATTTTCGCTGGAAATGAATATTTTTTGACTGAATTACTCATTTTCTGCGAATCTGGGCTGTAAATGCGTGTTTTTCTTGTAGTGTATTAAAAAATTAAAAGTATGTAAAATAATATAAGAAAGATTGGTTGAACTGGTAGTATCCAAGAGATTCTAATAAGATTGTTGTGGAGGAGAAATTTTAGCATGATGATGGCGGGGCATTGTATGGGTGTCATCAAATTGGTTAGCTCTAGCCTACTATTAATGTTGTGGTAGGAGAACTCAATCATTGGTATGGTATTGCTCTTATATGTATAGCCTCCTCTAAGAGTTGAAGAATTTAAGCTCAACTATTTTCTATCTCTTGAACATAAGATATTCTAAACTTAGGCCTGAAACTCTCATAGGTTGAATTTGTTATTCTTAATTAAGGATTTGGTTGCCATCTATTGAATAAGTATTTATATTATGTTAAGAATATTTCTTGCAAGCGACGCCAAATTGTTGTTTGCTAGAATATTCCTAATCATAGAGAGGGAGGGAGAGTTTAATGTCTAAGCTTTATATAAAGATACAAAACACACAAAGATAAAAAAGAAAATTGCAAGAGATATAATTTTTATGTGGAAAATTGAGAATGATAAAAAATTATGAGGCATAGCCTAATTAAAATGATTTCACCAGTATAATTCTTCAACTACAAATGATGATATTCCTTAAAATTATGAAGATGTTGATACAATATAGTAAACATAAATTAGAAATGATGGATTTTATGGTGAAAGTTGAAGGAGATCATTTGTGGTTTGCTCAATCTTTCTTCTTTGAAGAGAGGAGACTAGAAATTATTAAATCCATTATAAATTTGGGTTTTAATGTTAGGAGTCAAAGCTAGTGTCAATGTAGAGCATCAATTTTATTGGTGATTTCATGCTACAACATTGTGTGCAATGGCAAGGGACAAAGTCGGTGGTTGTTGGCCTTAGTGTTGATGACATGCATCAACTTTATAGGTGATAGTATGCATTGACAACATATGTAGGCCTTATAGGTAATCATGTAGCATGCATAATTCTTATAAGTGATCTTGAGTGTCAAACTTTATTAGCAGTGATGAGCTATAAATCGGTGAGCATCGACATTAGTGTCAGTAGCATGCATACGCATTATTGCGGTATAGCCGATGATGTGCGTCGATATTGTTTGCGATGAAGCTGGAAGGAGATATTAGTCAATAAAGATGTGTGTTGATGTTGTTAGCCATGAAGTCAGCGAGAGATAGTTGGACGATGATAGTTAGATGATGATAAACAGGCAATGAGGGTCGAGCAATGATAGTCAGTCGACATTGATCACTATCGATGTTTGTCAACGTTGGTTTTCAGGTAGAGTTATTGAGTTCTTCAAACTTCCAAGCTCCCTCTAGATTTGAGTTCTCCATTATGTAGATAATAGATGTCTATTTTTAGTCTTCTTGAGCGAAACTTTGATAATTTCAACCTAAATCACTAAACACTACATAAGACGACCGATGCAATTTTTTTTAGCATAGTCCATTCTTTTAGCATTTAAGAGCCTTAAATTTCTTGTACTAAAAAACTTTTTAAAAATAAAAAAAAAAAAGCAATTCCAAACTAATCCTTAGTTTTATCTCAAAATAAAACTCAAGAGCTATAAAACTCATTGCGATTAAATTGAACCATAAATACCTTCATGCTTTGTCCACCAAGCAGAACATTGCCGACAACGGCACCGAAGCAAACTAAGAACTGAATTGGTCCAATGTAATAGCGCGCCCAAGTAGAACCTACGATCAACACATAAATTATCATAATCTAACTCTATCTTGGCCTTCAAAATTCTCACACAGTTTGACTATTAACTATATCATTTTATTTTTTGGGCTAAAAAAATAAATCTATGTTATTTTCTTACATTTATAAATGTATTTTAGTTTTTATATTTTTTTCTCATGTAAATATTGGATTAATTATGTTATGTATAATCTTAGTTTTGATTTATATTATAATTCTCTCTAGAATATTATTGATGGTGTTATATATTAATATATTATGTTTCTTGTTATTGTTAGCTTGTTAAATTTTAAATTGATAGCCATTGTACTATCTTGGGTGTTATATTACTTTTTTTTTTATTGGAAAATGTTATATTACTTTATGAGCGGCCATAAATTCCTTTCTGACCAATATTTTAGTAATTTTTTTTTTGCACAACTAATGGGTCATGAAAATAACATTTACAACATTTAAAAAAAAACTTCTTTTTTTACCAATAAGTTATTTATTCAATGAGAATCTATTTAAATTTTAAAAAAAATGCATTTATTTTTATTTATTTATATATTTAAAATAAAAGATACATTTCATTTAAAAAATTAATAACATAATTTTAAATTTTAAATATAATATTTAATAATTAATAAAAATAAAATTACAAATTATTTAAAATAGTTAATTAATATGAATTTTAAAATCAGCAAATATAATTTGAATTTAGTTCCTGATTCATTAAAAAAAAAAAACAGAATTTTCCCACTTAAAATGTGTTAGTTGGAGAAATGCAGATGAATTAGACATTATATCAATTACTTCTTACATAATAGAAAATTCTATATCAACTTTGTAATGCGCCACAGCTGTCAAATAATGCGGTAAAAGGTGAGCCACATAAATGTGGGGCTCTGAATAAATTTTTTTTTTTAATTTGAAAAAATTGTTAGATGCATAATATCTAAAATATATCTATTCATCAAACTAACAGATATGTTAAATTTTTTTAACTATTAAATTCATATATTTGAATGTTTGTACTTCAATTGAATTTTTTTTTTACTTTTTAAAATAGTTTTTTATACAAAATTTCTAACTTTTTTATTTATTTTTTTAAAAAAAGTAGAAAGAAAACAATTCCAAACTAAAACTTAGAATTTTTGTAGGACTTTTTTACTATTTTTTAAAACAAAAAAATCCCACCGAATTCTTAATGATAAAACTGTCGTTGCTTTTTATTCAATTTTATATATGTAATTACCAAAAAATATATGAATGGGAATATAACACAAATATATTCGGTATTATAATTCCATATTTATAAAAAAATACTCGTTATTTTATTTTTATTCTAAAACAAAATCTAATCCATGAGAAAAAAAAGGGTATATACGAACCTAGAATCTGGTGAGCCATATCTCTGAACCGGAGCTGCCGGCGGCCAAGCTGAGCTTGGTTCTCTAATACCAAAGAGATAAGATTATAAGAGTAGAAAGTAACGGCAGCCGCCGTGAGAAGGAAAATAACTCCGGCGACCCACCCCAACGCCGACAGAGCCAGCGGCAAGCTTAGTAACGCCGGTGCCACAATTGACGTCGTCAGATGGTATCCGCAGTGAAGCCATGATCCTGCAGAGAGAAAGATGAATAAAGGAAAGTTTTTTCGTCAAGTGACATTTTTTTTTTTTTAAATTTATCACCTTTGGATTGCAGTACAAAGAGCGCTCCGGCGTCGAGCTGTGGAGCTTGAGAAGGGATTTGGCCATTGTTGTTCTGTTTTTCTTCTTCCTTTTTCTCTCCCATTCTCTCTGCTCAATTTGGGGATACTTTCGCACTGGTTATGGGAAAAAGTTTTTGAAAAGGAGAGAGAGAGAGTTTGGGCAAATTTGAAGGCGGATTAAGGCGTTATTTGTAAGGAATGTATTGATTTTGGGGAGTGAAGTTGTCAACGAGGGCTACTTTGACTTTGCTACTTTGAAATAAGATTTATAAATTGTTATATTAATTAATTCAAAAGTGTTTTATTCTTCAAAAGTTTTTAGAAGAAGACTAATCATTAATTAATTAGTAAACGGAGTTCCCATAACTTAAAATTTGTAAAAGGAGCAAAATTGAGAAATAATTTCGTAATTTTTTTCTTTATTTTAATAATTTAACATTTTATATTATTATATTTGATTTTATATAATTTCTATAAAGTTTATTGAATAATTGTTAAATTTATTAATATATAAATTTTAAAATATTTTAGTTTTTCCTATATATAAGTTAATAATGTCATATAAATAGTTATTTATATAACCAATTTTTGTTTAGAGCTATTTAAAAACAATATAAATATTATTAGGTTTTATATATATATATATATATATATATATATATATATATATATATATATATATATATATATATATATATATATATATATATATATATATATATATATATATATAATTTTATTTTACAACTTGATAAAAATTAAACATGAATTAATTAAAAGTTATATATGTTGCAGGTTAAGATATTCGCGGCGGTAGAGTGAGTAAATTTTTAGTCTTAACAATGCACATATATCTAGCTCACAAGTAGAAATATAGAAGTAAAATACCAAATATTTTTTACGTAGAAAGCCCAAAGAGGAAAAAACCACGGGGCCTCGCTAGATGAAAAGATTATACTAAATTTGAGTGAATTACAAATATTGACCCGTCTCTTGCTTTAGGAGCGGTCAAATCATAGTAGTTTGGAGAGTTAGGTCAAGGTCTGGTGACTGTCGGGCGGATGTCCAATAGTGTTCGGACAAAAGTTTAGCTGACGAGGAATGATTTGACAAAGGTTGGGTGAAAGTCCAACGATGCTCGGCTGCTAGATGGAAGTTTGGAGGCGGTCGGCGGTGATCCGACATAGGTTTGGCTGAAGTCCGGAGGTAAACGACGGCCGGGTGGAAGTTCAGTGATGGTCGACGGCCGGGCGATGGTTCGACGATGGCCAGGCTGAAGTCCGGCTGAGGTTGGCGGCTGGGCAGTGGTCTGACGGTGGTCGGGCTAAAGTCTGGTGGTGGTCGATGGTCGGCAGCCGGACGGTGGTGCGACGGTGGTTAGGCCAGAGTCTGACGGCGGTCGGCAACCGAGCGGTGGAGTGCTCCATCGGATGACCCGTATTGATTTCCCGATCATAAAGCGTTTATCAGACATTTGAGTTTCTTAATGATATCAAAATTTGTTGATCTTGGGCTCGTTGGATTTGTATGTCGAGTCGCTCAATTCGACTATAAGCATGTCAAGTTTGGAAACCATTTGGTAATCCAAAATGTAGTTCGAACTTTCCAAAAGTACTTCGAGTTTTTGATATGGACCCATTTGAGCTTGGATTGTGTCGAATTTGGTGTCCCTGGGTTTGTATTTTTTAGACAAATAATTTCACTATAAGTTTGCTAAAATCGAAGTTTGGATGATTCCAAATTTAATTTCGAAAGTTTCTGATGACCTCCGAAAGAGCACCGCGCAAACGGGCCAATTGGAAGGGACAGATTGGATCGCGCATACGACTAACCATTGAGGATAGAGGCTGTCACCAACACACCTTGACGGGTAGTAATATACACGACCTAATCACGGGTTTCCCCCATCCGATGCAAGAGCTCGAATGGGGTTTAGTAGATGTGGGACCGAGTTTCCCACGGGCGCAAGCCCCCGTGGTTAATTACATCCCAGGCCGGAGCCTGAGAAGACTCTCGATTAAGGATCATACATTATCCTCTCCTAAAGTAGGATTGACACATGGGTATAGACTAGGAAGTCCTATCCAAAGGAAAGAAAGGTCCGAAGGGTTGAATCAACATGCGTGGCTCATACCAGCATTCAGAGGCTCTAGGGCACTAGAGAAAAACTAGAAAAAATAAAATCAAGCCACTCAATCACATGCGTGAGAGAAGGATGGAAGTGGCGTCATCCTGTGACGCGGATAAGTAGGATTTATAGTCCCTGAAAGAAAGAGACATACCTACTATTTAAGGCATACTACGAGATCGAATAAAGTAGCCTCGAATCCTAAATCTAGGTTGGACTTAGTGTTCGACACACACTAAGACCTGTGTCCTAGCTAATGCGATGCAAAGATCTGGACTTATCCCGGCCTGGATTGGGGGAGCCAGCGAACCACCTAATCGCTTCAAAACCATGCTATTAGGTCAATTATGAAAGATGGGTGGGAGGTACAGTTTATTAGAAATAGGACCGACATCTAGAGGATTTCCTAAGTGGTCCTGGACTTATGTTGGGTGAATGCCCATAACTAATGCAATTAAATTTTAATTAAATTGATTTCTAAGCAATGCATGCTAGTTGAAATGTCAGCTCATGAATGCTATAGAAGTTTAAAAATAGGCTTATAAAAAATAATTTTTTGAAAAGACTGGGTCTCTCTAGGTCCGGCGCTTCATCCTCATAGGCTAGATTATCCGGACTCTACCCACAGGCAGGGAGATGTCTTATAAAAAGGAAAGAAAGATGCAGTAATATGCATGCGACCCCGGACGACTCCGGCAATTCCCTAGGTTCGTTAGGTTTCTATGTTATTTAAAACTTAAAATTTTAAGAGTTAATTATGAGTAGAAAAGTTTTATAGTACTTATAGAGCCTAACGAAAATCCAGACAAAAACAAAATCGGCATGTAAGAAAAGAAACCTAAGAAAAGTAGGCAATTTCTACTGCGCAATCAGGTAAGCACATCAATATAAATCCACAAAAATAATCAACTAAATGTCCATAGGTAAATTTCCCTTATTACAACCCAGGGTATGCAGAAAATAAAGTGGCCGGGCACCACTGCCAACAACCCGGATTTCTAAGCCTATGATAGACGCCAACAACTTTGAGTGGGATATTGGGTCTTCAAATCTTTAGTATTCTGGGTATCTTCTCCTTGGACTTCTTGGATCTCTCCTCCTTGGACTCCTTGGATCTCTCCTCCTTGGACTCATTGGATCTGTCGTGGCTTGAATATCCAAACTAAGAGACAATTCTCCCCAGCAGGGGTGTATTGCCTTTTCTCTTTGGATATCTGAAGCCATCCAGCTCGATCTTCCAAATGGAAGAAGACTCTCCCCTTAGGGATGCCTTCTTCTTTTGGAATCCGAACTAGATAAGAATATCCCAACTCAAAAGTTGTTTTCACAACTCTTAACAATTATTACATACAAATTACATGAATTGAAAGCAGTAAATCTAAGAATCCCTGCAAGGTTATCCTAATAAAAATTCCAAGCAGTTTATATGAGAATAAAAGTGCTAACACCATTGACCCTGTGCCAAGCCATGCTCTTAATTTTTTAGGGCTAAGCGCTCCACCTGTGCAGTTATAATTAATTAGCCCTTATTTTATTTAGGGGGAGCTGAACAAGCACCTGCATAAAACGTTATTAGAAATAATTATAATGCTCCCCCTTTTATTAGCTTGAGCATGGCCACCTACATGGAAGAACATTATATATATAGCGCTCTTAACCTATGGGTAAGTCTAACGCTCACATCCAGAGTACATAAAAAGTAAGCAAATACAACAATCAATTTTCAAACAGCATGCAATGAAAACAATGGAAAGCTCTGGCACACAGCAGAAAGGTAAAATCCAGCGGCCTAACCTAGATCTAGAAGTGGTGCCCTAGCAAACAATTCTATGTGTTTGTAAGGCTTGTGTAGTTTGGATAGGTCCTAAGCAAGGTAGTTAGTTAAAATTGCCTGAAGTTCAGGTCTGTTGTAGGCCAGAAAAGGATATTTTAATCGAAATTCAAATATTAGTGAATTAGGGTGCATTTTAATTATTTCAGTTTGTTGATCAATTTTAAGAACTAAGGGTACTGATATTTAAAGTTAAAGTGATATTAGCCAATTTTAGAAAGTTCTAGGTCCTCATAGGAACTAAACTAAGGGTCCAAAAAGTCACTATAGGAAATAGACTAGGTTCGGGATCCTTACCACCTTAGGAAAATACTAGACCTTAATACGAGTAGTTAGATAGGTAGTAGGCTGAAATCGGAGTACTCTGGGCAAAGTTATAAATTTTCTAAGTTTCGGGTCCTAAATGAACTACGTTTGACCAAAAAAGTTGACTTTCTAATCTAGGCCATTTTCTGGAAACCTAAGATTTTTAGTAAATACTAGGCCCTAATTGGAGTCTAATGCAAGTGAGTTTACCTAATTTGGAATTTTCTACAATTAGTTATGGATTTCTAAAGATCGGGGTAATTATGGGAATTTCCTAAATTTCCTAATAAAGAGCCTTTTTTATTGTTTTGATCCAAATCAACTCCAAACTGATTGGAATCGCTCCCAAAGGTCAGGAATGACCAGAAAAAGTGTTCCCAAGTGTTTGGAAAAGATTTTGGATTTTTAATAATTTTTAGTGAATTATTAGGGGCAAAACGGTAAATTCCACCTATGGTCAAATTAGGGGTCAACCTGAAGTCAAACTAGGGAGCCCTATTTATCTAAAGTCAAGGATCAGATTCTGATCAGTTTGAGGTATTATGGGTAATTTTTTGACCTAAAATATATTTATTGTAATTTTTGGAAGGTCTCGAGGCCTTATTTAACCAGTTGATTAGGGTTAGTTAACTAAGGGGTCTAAAGACTCCTAAAAATCCCTAAAAACTTCTAGGAGGTTTATGATGTCACTAAGTTTAAGTGTTGAAGTTTTTCATGTCAATCCGGGATCTATCCTAGCTCCTAGAAAACTTCTAAGTTCGCTAGACGGGTCCTTAATTTTTGTCCTTAAGATGTCACTACATTATGTGGGTTTGAATCGAAGTTTTAGCTAACCCTCAAGGTAATAAATGCATGGGAGTACAAAAATAAAATAAACACACCATGTCCTTGGATCTAGGAGAACCTAAGCTAAGTGCTCATGGTGCGACCTACACATGCAGTCTACGAAAAATAAAAGGACAGACACCTAATGAAGGGATTAGTGAATGATTGGAACTCAATCACCCACTAATCCACTCCCCCACAATTGCTCTTCATTCATAGAACATGTGTCTAAAATTTCATCGAATAGCGGATCTCCCAAAATTAGGATTTATGTATAAGTAATTTTAAAATAATTTAAAAGTACTTACAGATATAAATATATTTTTGGAAAATAAGGATAATTGAAAATAATTAGATTCATGATACATAAGTCTAGGGAGACCCACTGACTACCCTAACGAAGTCTCAAGCGATTTGAAAGTAGTTAGTATCCTGAAAATAGTTATTATATTAATATATAAATATCAAAATCCCCAAATAATTGGATCAAAACAGGAATCTATTCATACAGCCAAAATCGATGACTGGAAATGATTTCAAAACATAAAGCTCGTCTTTCTAAAAAGAACGAGGG
Organism: Dendrobium huoshanense; assembly: GCA_016618105.1. Lineage (NCBI taxonomy): Eukaryota > Viridiplantae > Streptophyta > Magnoliopsida > Asparagales > Orchidaceae > Dendrobium > Dendrobium huoshanense. Next base: position 44,893,527 of record CM028352.1, on the reverse strand, counting down.
GTTATACGCAAAAATCTTATTTAAAATGACGAAGATATGATTTTCCAAAGTTTAAACACAATAAAATAATATTTTAAAATAGTGATGTTTTACTGTTTTGGACATATCAGAAAATCTAAACAGAATTTTCACCCAAAAATGGTTTCAAACTGTACAGAATTCTAGATACGCCCAAAACAAGGTGTTGTGCATCAAAATCCGACTTAAAACGAGAAATCTAAGCAATTTCAAAGTTTAAAGAAAATAATTGAATAGTTTTAAAATAATGCTGTTTACTGTTTTCAAAAATAATTGTAGACAGATCCAAAAATTTTGAGTAAAATTAGTTCCAGAATATGCAGAATCTAAATATGTTCCAAACAAGACGTGCGTTAAAAATGGATCGAAAACGAAAAAGTTATGTATTTTTGAAGTTTAAACACAATAAAAGGTTTAAGGGAACAATTTAAAATAAATACTATTTAGAAATAATTATAAAAAAATAGAATAAAATAATATTTAATAGTTTTGAAATTATGAAACAAATCTGAAAATATAATAATGATTTTTTTTTTTATGAAAATATTAGCGATTTAGATTAATTTACTAATTAAATATTGTTAAAAGATAATTAAAATAACTAATTATATAAAATAGTAATAAATAACTAAAATAACCATGAAATAGTAAAACATAATTATAATAATAGTAATAGACACAAAACAGTAACTAACCTATTAAAATAATGATTAATATAATTATAATTAAAATACTAATATACTAATAATTATTTAAATATAAAAAAAAGGAATTTTACTGTTTTGTTAATAATTTAATATATATATATATATATATATATATATATATATATATATATATATATATATATATATATATATATTATATATATATATATATATATATTATTTTTATAAAAAAAATTTTTATAAGGTAGAGGATGAAAATACGAACAAAACGAGGTATTATACGTCAAAAACGGACGAAAAATGAATTTTCTGTAATTTTTTTGAAGCTAAAATAGGTTTAAAAATAAATAAAAGAATTTTTTATTAAAAATCGCCGGCGGCGGGCCACGTGGCAGAGCGGGAGTGGTTCCGCGGTTTCAGCGCAATCATTTCCAATGATTGTGCCGCCGCGCAATCATTGGAAATGATTGGCGCGGCGCGGGATTTCGTGCCGGAATCTTAAACCACGTCGGACGGCACCCATGGCCGTCCGATCCGCGCGGTACCGAGTGGACGGCTACGATGTCGCCACGTGGCGCACCAGACCGCGGGACCGCGACTGAAGGCCAGCGGTCAGGCCTGACTGCGCGAAACTGCGCGATCTGGACCGTTGATCGGCGGGATCAACGGTCCAGGACGTCCCTAGGGCTTGATTGTTTGAATAGTTGCTATTTGAATGATTTATATTTGTGCAACTTATGTAGTTTTGATGATTCCAAACATTATTGTTCAAATGTATAGTTATCTCCTAACAATTTCAGAAGATTTGCACTTGCTCTTGTGTGTACTAACATTTCAGGAAAATCAGACTCCAGGCTACGAAAACTTCAAATCAAATTCAACATGAGATATTTCGTTTATTTGAAGTTTGTCTTTTCTTTGAATTAATTTTGAAAGGAAGTGATTGTAATTGAGTTAATAAAATCTCACACACACAAATAAGGAGATCTTGAAATTCTATACTGATCGTACAGGACGATATTTATCGTACTGGACGATCTGTTAGTTATCTCATATAGAGCACTTGGAACGAATAGGAACTTGCTTGAAAAAAAAAATTTTCTAAGTCCTATTCGTCCAAGACGAATTTTATTATCGTCCCGGACGATGGGTTCTCTGTAAATTTTCGTCCAGACGAATTTTATCATCGTACGAGGCGACCAGTCCTCTGGAAAATTTTCGTCCAGACGAAAATAAATATCGTACAGGACGATCGGCTCTCTGAAAAATTTTCGTCCAGACGAACATATTTTCGTCAAAACGATAAACCGACTTAGAACAGTTTTCAGCAGTTTCTAGAACCGACCTTATAATAACCGTTCGTACTGGACGAACCTAGTTCGTACAGGACGATCAGCTGTACGAAGTCATTTCGTACACATATACAAATTGGGTCGTTTCAGATCGTTTAAGTAAAATCGTCCAGGACGATCCAGGATCGTACAGGACGATCCACTGCGTACAGAATTGGAAATTTGCAGTTTTTGGGTGGTTTCTCTTGTCTTTTATATAAATAGTCCAAATTAGACTGCCACCCAATCTTTTTGTCATTTCATCTTCGTGCCTCTTGAGAGAATAGCCAAGGAGAGAGTGGAAGAGAGCATTCAAAGGAGGATTCCTACCACTGGAGCGAGAAGGCTTCATTTGGATTACTAAGGTAAAAGTCTCTACTTGTGAAATTGGATTTCTTCACTCTTTTCCTTCTTTCTTCTAGATTCTTGTGAGAAGATCAGTCAAGGAGATCCTGTTCTCTGCCGACACTTTGAGAGTGTAAAAGGACGAGGGTTCTCTGCCCACATTAGGAGAGTGTAAAAGGACGAAGGTTCTCTGCCTACACTTGGAGAGTGTGAACAGCCGTAGGGTTCTCTGCCCACACTAGGAGAGTATAAAAGGACGACGGTTCTCTGCCAGCACTGTGGATTGTGTAAAAGGACGACGGTTCTCTGCCGCACCGGGTAGTGGTGAAAAGAGTGTTTTGTACAGGCTTCTCCGCTTTGCTGTGGGTGCTAAAGGAGAGTCACTTTGTGGTATTAGTGCAATACTCAGAGGGTGCCTCTGAGGAGTGGATGTAGGTCTGGTTATAGACCGAACCACTATAAATTTGGTGTCATTTACTTTATTGCTTTTACGTTTCCGCACTTTAAATTTCAATTTTAACAACTCTGTGGTTGAAAAACATTTTTCTACTAACTTTAAAAGAAAATTTTATTTCGGTTCAACTTTATCATTAAGAGGGTTTAAAATTTTTAAAACTACCAATTCACCCCCCTCTTGGTAGCCGTGGGACATTTACTTAGGCTTAACAACCTAATTACTGGACTCAACAAGTGGTATCAGAGCATAGTTTCAAAATTATAAGTTTGAACTACTTTTTGATTAACGTAGATGGCTACATTTGGAAACCGAAACACACCTGAGGGTTACTCTATCACTAGACCACCACTGTTTGACAATATTCCTTTTGATTTTTGGAAAACACGCATGTCTACTTTCTTACAGTCACTTGATTATCGCATGTGGATGCTAGTCCAGGAAGGTTACACAAAACCAACTAGATTAGTTGATGGAATTAGGGTAGATACACCCTATGCAGATTGGACTATAGAAGAACGTGACTTAGCACAATTAAATGCGAAATATTTAAATAGTTTCTTTTGTGCTTTAAAATCTGAAGACTACATGCGAGTTTCCACTTGTAAAAGCGGAAAAGACATATGGGATAGACTTTGTATTACTTATGAAGGGACAAATGAGGTTAAGCAATCAAGACTCAATATCTTGTTACATGACTACGAATTATTTCGCATGAAACCTAATGAATCTATATCTGACATGTACACAAGATTCACTCAAATTGTCACCTCTTTGCATGCACTTGGTAGGGAATTAACTAATGCTGAAATGGTTAATAAGATTCTTCGTTGTTTACCTACTGCATACAATGCTAAAATTACTGCAATTACAGAGTCAAAAGATCTGAACATTTATTCTATTGACAATCTTCTTGGTTCACTCATTGCTTACGAGCAAGGAGTAAGTCAAAGAAAGATTGATGCAGGTGAACCAAGAAAGGACAAGAATATTGCACTAAATGTGGAAGAGTCAGAAAGTGAACACTCACAACCTGAGGATGAAGACGATATAGCACTGATGACTAGACAATTCAGAAGCTTTTTAAAGAGGAAGAAGAAGAGACGCCAGCAATGGAATAGAAGTAAGTATAACAGAAATGGCAAGGTTTCTAATGAAGTGATTTGTTATGAATGCAGGAAACCAGGTCATATAAAAACTGATTGTCCAAAAATCAAAGCCACTCCTAGCAAGGAGAAGGTAGAGGAAAAACCAATGGTAATGAAGGGCAAGAAGAAGTTTCAAAAGGCTTTTTGGGCGGACTCAGCTTCAGACTCATCTGAGACTGAAAAAGAAGAAGAAGTCACCAACCTTTGCTTGATGGCAGATAAATCTGAACAATCAGATCAAGAAGAGGTATGTGATTTAACTTATAATGAATTGTTTGAAGTTTCTGAACACATGCATGATGCATATAGGAAAACAAAAAAGATGCATGCTAGTTTAATTTTAGAATTGGAAGAGCTTAATAAGGAACACGAAATCCTTAGGAAAGATCATGCTTTAATTGATAGCAACCACATGAAACTACTTGATGAATATGATGACTTGAATAAAAATTTTGAGAATTTAAAATCATCCTATGCTGAACTTGAAAAAGAATTTAAGAAATTTAAGGATGAATCTGAGCACAAGACATATAGAATCAATTATACAAATCGAATCTTGGAGGATATGAATTCATTTTACAAACTTACTATAAGATCTCTCGAGGATAATAGGAACCCCCCTAAACTTGAAGATTTTACAAATCCTAAATATTATCCTAAATTCATGAAATCCCTTAGAAGACAATCATATGAAAGAAAACATATGAATATTTTTCCTAATGTTAAATGTAACAATTGTGGATTTTTGGGACATATATCTCACACCTGCACTTTAAAGATGAAACCTAATTTGGTGTGGAGAACTAAGATGCATAAACCTAGACATATCACACATGCATCTGATTATAAATTTCATAAAGGTGAACCCAAACTAGTTTGGGTTCCCAGGTCTAACATTTGAGAATTTTGCAGGAATACTCTCACACAAGACCTCGTGAGAGTATATGGTACCTGGACAGCGGATGTTCTAAGCACATGACTGGAGATACTGCTCAATTCATAACGCTGGAAGCCAGGAGTGGAGGAAAGGTTACACTTGGAGATAATACCACAAAGAAAGTGGTTGGATCAGGTATGATTGGAAATTTGAAAAACTTTTTCATAGACAATGTTTTATTAGTTGAAGGCTTAAAACATAATTTGCTTAGCATAAGTCAGCTATGTGATAAGGGCTATAATGTAAAATTTTTACCTACTAGCTGCATAATTAGCTTAAATGGGAAAATTGTTTTAAATGGAAAAAGGGTGAACAATGTCTACATGCTAGATTTAAATTGTATTCAATCTCCTACTGCTTTTTGTTTGAAAACTGTTTCTGATGAATCATGGCTTTGACATAGAAGACTTTGTCATTCTAGTATGAAAAATCTTAGAAGAATTACCCAAAAGAATTTGGTTAGAGGAATACCTAAACTAGACTTTACTAAGGACCACCTATGTGATGCATGTCAATTAGGAAAACAAGTGAAGTCCTCTTTTAAGTCCAATAAAGATCTTAGGACCAATAAACCTTTAGAAATTCTTCACATGGATCTTTTTGGACCTGTAAGCACTGTTAGTCTAGGAGGAAAGGTATATGGATTTGTTATAGTAGATGATTTTTCAAGATTCACCTGGGTTAAATTTCTTTTTCATAAGAGTGAATCATTTGAGGAATTCAGAAATTTTTCAACTTGGATACAAAGAAAACTAGGATGTGAAATAATTTCTATACAAAGTGATCATGGAGGAGAATTTGAAAATGAAAGATTTGAAGATTTCTGTAAAGAAAAGGGGATTGATCACAATTTTTCTGCACCTAGAACTCCTCAACAAAATGGAGTAGTTGAAAGAAAGAACAGAACATTAATAGAAGCCGCCCGAGCAATGTTAGCAGAATACTCACTTCCTAGATATTTTTGGGCTGAGGCGGTTAGCACTGCATGCTATGTTCTGAATAGGGTGAATGTAAGATCAAATTTGAATAAAACACCCTATGAGTTGCTAAAAGGTAGAACACCAAATTTGTCTCATTTGCATGTATTTGGTTGCAAGGTGTTCATACATAATAATGGAAAATCTGCCTTAGAAAAATTTGATCCAAAATCAGATGAAGGAATTTTTGTTGGATACTCAAGTGTTGGAAAATCTTATAGAGTATTCAACAAAAGAACTTTAGTCATTGAATAAACCACACATGTTGTTTTTGATGAAAATGGAAACATGGATGAGCCAAAAGTTGTTGAAGAAGAAATTGAAGAAAACTCCCAAAAGATTGATAGATTAAATTTGGAAGAAAATGTGGAAGAAAATTTAGAAAGAGAAGACCCTTTGCCTAGAGATTTGAGATTTTCTAAAAACCATCCAAAGGAATTGATTATAGGTGAACCTAGTGAGGGTGTTAGAACTAGGCGTGGATTAAACAAGAAAGTCAATCATTCAGCCTTTATTTCAACTATTGAACCCACTAACATTGATCAAGCACTTTCAGATGAATTTTGGATATTGGCCATGCAAGAAGAGTTAAATCAATTTGTAAGAAATAAAGTTTGGGAACTAACTACAAGGCCAAAAGATCAAAGTGTTGTTGGAACCAAGTGGGTGTTCAAAAATAAAATGAATGACTCAGGAGTAGTCATTAGAAATAAGGCTAGATTAGTAGCTAAGGGGTATAATCAAATTGAAGGAATTGATTTTGAGGAAACTTTTGCCCCTGTAGCTAGACTTGAAGCAATTAGGGTTTTACTAGCCTTTGCCTGTTTTAAAGGTTTTAAATTGTTTCAAATGGATGTCAAAAGTGCCTTTTTAAATGGAGTAATTGAAGAAGATGTTTTTGTAGAACAACCTCCAGGTTTTGAAAATTCTAAATTTCCAAATCATGTTTTCAAATTAAAAAAGACATTATATGGATTGAAACAGGCACCTAGGGCTTGGTATGAGAGGTTAAGCACCTTCCTACTTGAAAGATCTTTTGAAAAAGGAAGTGTGGATACAACTCTCTTTTTAAGGAAAATTGGAAAGGATATACTTATTGTTCAAATTTATGTGGATGACATCATCTTTGGATCTTCAAATAAACATCTTTGTGATGATTTTTCTAAAACAATGAGTAGTGAATTTGAAATGAGTCTAATGGGAGATTTAAATTACTTTCTAGGATTTAGCATTAAGCAACTTGAGGAAGGTACTTTTCTTAGTCAAACCAAATATATTAAGGACATCCTCAAAAAATATGAAATGGACAATGCTAAACCTGTTAGTACACCAATGAGTTCTTCAGTCCAGTTGGATAAAGACCTTAAGGGAAAATCTGTTGATCAAAAGAATTTTAGAGGGATAATTGGATCTTTACTTTATTTGACTGCTAGCCGACCATATATTATGTTTAGTGTTTTCTTATGTGCTAGATTTCAATCAGATCCAAAAGAATCACATTTGACAGCAGTAAAAAGGATTTTAAGATATCTACTAGGAACTCAAAACTTAGGAATTTGGTATCCTAAGTTTAGCTCTTCATTTGAAATTATTGGTTACTCAGATTCTGACTTTGCAGGCTGTAGAGTGGATAGGAAAAGCACTTCTGGAACATGTCAATTCATTGGAAATTCATTAGTTACATGGTCTAGTAGAAAACAAAATTCAGTGGCACTATCTACTGCAGAAGCAGAATACATTGCATTAGGAAGTTATGTGGCACAAGTACTTTGGTTAAAACAACAGTTGATTGACTTAGGATTAACTATAGGCACTATTCCAATTTATTGTGACAATACTAGTGCTATTTGCATTTCCAAAAATCCTATTCAACATTCTAGAACCAAACACATTGATATAAGGCATCATTTCATAAGGGATCATGTATCCAAAGGAGAAATTGAACTCATACATGTTTCAACTGAAAATCAACTTGCAGACATTTTTACAAAACCTTTAGCCTTTGATATCTTCAGTACTTTAAGAACAAGGCTTGGTGTTATTGATTTGAATGCTTAACCAAAATGTCTTTGCAACATTGATACTTGTTGTGTTTTGTTTTTGTGATTTTGTGAATTTTGTGTGTTTTTGAATGAATTGTTTTTTGGATTTATGATTTGGTTTTATGTTTTCTATGTTTTGATTGTTTTTGTTGTTTTTATAAATTTTTTTTTTGTTGAGGAAATCGTCCAGGACGAAATGTTTTCGTACGGGACGATGTGTAAAGGAACAGTTTGCGCGAATTTAAACCGTTTTGAGAGCAGTTTTTTTATTGGATCGTCTGTACGATTTGTGATCGTCCAGGACGAATTTTTTTTCTCTCAAACGTCGGGACGATTGAATGCAACGATTGAATGGATAAGACAGTTTTTAATACGAACTTCATCTGTACGAAATTTTCGTTCGTCCAGACGAACATGTGTCGGTTCATTATAGGGGACGGTTTTCAAGAGTCATTAAAACGATTCACTTTTTGATCGTCTGTACGAAATGTTTTCGTCTATACGATCGGTCAAGTCAAAAAGCCTGTACGAAGGGACGCATCGTAAGTTGTGTTGAATACGAAAAGCCGTTACATTTAGGACGAATTGGATCGTCTGTACGAAATTACTTCGTCCAGACGAACGATAATTTTTCGTCTAGGACGAATATTTTCGTCCAGGACGAACGTATCGTTTTTCTTTAAATATGAAGGCTTTCAAACTTGACAATCACACTTTCAAACTTCTTTTTCAATCCCTTTCTACATCAAATCAACAATGGCCTCCTCTATCAAAAGACAAAAGGTTTTGGTGAGGAAACCAAATAGGAATGCCCCAGACAACTTTCTTTCCAAGGCAAATGAGGAATCTTTTCCTCGTTTTGCATCCGCAAAAATCACTCCGTCTCGCATTCTTATCCAAACAGAGTTGAAATTTCGGGTATTGCACCTTTTCGCCTCAACCCAATTTCAGTTCATTCTTTCTCTCGCCCACTTCTACAATAAGCAAACCTACCATTACGTTCTAGCCAACATGAGTTTCAATTCTGACCACTCTATCATTAGTTCTTTTGTTTTTAAGAAAAAAAGTTGAGATCACCAAGCACGACCTTGGTGCATTTTTAAACTTAAGAACTGAAGGATATAGAGCCCACACCCTAATGTCAGAAACCTCCTTCAAATGGTTTCAAATCAATAGGGTAATTAGAGAAAATGCGATTGACAATCATGTTGCTAGAGTCTCCGGTATGACCCAAGATGCCCGAATCATCCAGCATATCTTTAGATCCTCAATTATTCCTAAAGCTGGTGATAGGATTAACATTACTCCTCTCCTTTCTTGTCTAACTTTTTTAATCATGCAAAGACATCCTATTGATGAAGCCCAACTCATCATAGATCATATCTATGGGCTTTCAGAAATAGGACATGCTGATCAGAAGAGGAAGAAGAACATTTCATTAGGGCACTTAATTACTTATATTTTGGAGAAGAAGTACAATATAGTGCATCCTGATGAAGAATATGAAGAGCCAGTTTACTATAACGATGCATCTTTCAGATTGCTCTTCAAGGAGGAGAAAGAAAAAACACATGCTAGTGCTTCAGAAGAAGAAGAAGAAGAAGGAGTGCAAGGTTCTGCTTCTCAATCAGATTACCAGAATCTGATTGAGAGATTTGATAGACTAGAGACTCACATTGATCAAAGGTTTGATCAATTTGATGCTCAACTTACGCAGCAGCAACATGACATTGGTAATATTAGAGATGAAGTTCATGAAATAAATACCAATGTAATGTTGATGGCCTCCTACTTCAACCTCTTTGGCGGCATTCCTCCTCCTCCTCCTCCAGAACAGTAGAAATTGTTTTTATGTATGTCTGTTGTATTTTTTTTTTGTTTTATCGAGTCTGTTTTATTGTTCAGTGTTTGTTTTTAAGTTTTTTTTCTTGTTAAGTTCAATGTTTTTTTATGTAATCCATTTCTTTAAAATCAATGAAAGTTTGTTTTTATTAGATTTGTTTTGAAATGTGGCTAATGTTTATGAATTTCATTAGTATTTTTTTAATCTACATAGTGCTTAAATTCGATTGTAATTTGAGATTATCTATATTAGAAAATCTAGACTTTCTAAATTTATAATTTGTTTATAACTTGTTGTAATTAGAACTTTTAAATTCATGTCTATTCATTTAGACTACATAAAAGTTAATATTATTATTACAATTTTGATGTTTTCTTATTTTGTATTTCTATGCTCAAATGATATTTATGCACCTAGAAATATTTGAAATTTTAGATTATAGATTTTGGAAAGAATTGGTCAAATTACTCTTGAACATTGTACAAATGTACAAAAATCAAAAGCAAATCACAAAAATTTGCAAAGTGAAAAAGAGGCACAAAATATGCCCAACCAAAGAAAAATGCACAAAAATGTGCTCCAAAACTTTGAAAAGATGTGCAAAGCACCACATGAGGTAATTCTCTTCTTTCCAAATTCATTCAATCTCTTAATTCAAATTGATCTTATGTTCATTTATATTCTATTGAACTTTGCAATATAGAATTTTTTATACATCTCTCTTGTAATGATTTTCAATAGTCAAATGTCTAAATTGAATCATGTCTTTGATAAATTCTTCTTACTTAAAATGTTATATCACTTCTTAAATTTTATGAATTTCTATGATTGATCTAATATCCTTAGTATAAAATTGCATACCCTATGTCAAATCACAATTTAGATTAAATTTTAAAAATGAATTTCATATTATTATTTACATTTCTTGTCTTTTTCTTCTTCACTTTTTATTGCTGTCAAAAAGGGGGAGAAATTATTATATTTGTGTTTTTGTGGTTTGTGTTTTCTATTTTTAATTGTTCTGTTTGCAAGTTTTTTATTTGTTTGTGTTAAAATTTTTTTGAAAAACAAAAATATTGTTATTTAAATATTGTTCTTTAATGCCTCCTTATTTTAATGTACTCATAAATTCAGGGGGAGTTTAGGAGATAAGAGATTTGTTTTAACTTGAAACCATTACAAATAATAATTGTTTGAATATTTGCTATTTGAATGATTTATATTTGTGCAACTTATGTAGTTTTGATGATTCCAAACATTATTGTTCAAATGTATAGTTATCTCCTAACAATTTCAGAAGATTTGCACTTGCTCTTGTGTGTACTAACATTTCAGGAAAATCAGACTCCAGACTACGAAAACTTCAAATCAAATTCAACATGAGATATTTCGTTTATTTGAAGTTTGTCTTTTCTTTGAATTAATTTTGAAAGGGAGTGATTGTAATTGAGTGAATAAAATCTCACACACACAAATAAGGAGATCTTGAAATTCTATACTGATCGTACAGGACGATATTTATCGTACTGGACGATCTGTCAGTTATCTCCTATAGAGCACTTGGAACGAATAGGAACTTGCTTGAAAATTTTTTTTTCTAAGTCCTATTCGTCCAGGACGAATTTTATTATCGTCCCGGACGATGGGTTCTCTGTAAAATTTTCGTCCAGACGAATTTTATCATCGTACGAGGCGACCAGTCCTCTGGAAAATTTTCGTCCAGACGAAAATAAATATCGTACAAGACGATCGGCTCTCTGGAAAATTTTCGTCCAGACGAACATATTTTCGTCCAAACGATAAACCGACTTAGAACAGTTTTCAGCAGTTTCTAGAACCGACCTTATAATAACCGTTCGTACTGGACGAACCTAGTTCGTACAAGACAATCAGTTGTACGAAAGTCATTTTGTACACATATACAAATTGGGTCGTTTCAGATCGTTTAAGTAAAATCGTTCAGGACGATCCAGGATCGTACAGGACGATCCACTGCGTACAGAATTGGAAATTTGCAGTTTTTGGGTGGTTTCTCTTGTCTTTTATATAAATAGTCCAAATTAGACTGCCACCCAATCTTTTTGTCATTTGATCTTCGTGCCTCTTGAGAGAATAGCCAAGGAGAGAGTGGAAGAGAGCATTCAATGGAGGATTCCTACCACTGGAGCGAGAAGGCTTCACTTGGATTACTAAGGTAAGAGTCTCTACTTGTGAAATTGGATTTCTTCACTCTTTTCCTTCTTTCTTCTAGATTCTTGTGAGAAGATCAGTCAAGGAGATCCGGTTCTCTGTCGACACTTGGAGAGTGTAAAAGGACGAGGGTTCTCTTCCCACACTAGGAGAGTGTAAAAGGACGAAGGTTCTCTGCCTACACTTGGAGAGTGTGAACAGCCGTAGGGTTCTCTGCCCACACTAGGAGTGTGTAAAAGGACGACGGTTCTCTGCCAGCACTGTGGATTGTGTAAAAGGACGACGGTTCTCTACCGCACCGGGTAGTGGTGAAAAGAGTGTTTTGTACAGGCTTCTCCGCCTTGCTGTGGGTGCTAAAGGAGAGTCACTTTTTGGTATTAGTGCAATACTCAGAGGGTGCCTCTGAGGAGTGGATGTAGGTCTGGTTATAGACCAAACCACTATAAATCTGGTGTCATTTACTTTATTGCTTTTACGTTTCCGCACTTTAAATTTCAGTTTTAACAACTCTGTGGTTGAAAAACATTTTTCTACTAACTTTAAAAGAAAATTTTATTTCGGTTCAACTTTATCATTAAGAGGGTTTAAAATTTTTAAAACTACCAATTCACCCCCCTCTTGGTAGCCGTGGGACATTTACTTAGGCTTAACAACCTAATTACTGGACTCAACATTGATCACGCCGGACCGAAACCCTAAACGATAGTCTTGAGATTTCTCTCGATTGGATGGATCAAATGCAACGAAATTTTAAATACATCTTCCAGTAGTGAAGAGCATTCGTGGGGAATAATTTATTTTAATTAACATGCTCTAATAACGGTGCTAATTAACCATAAGTATTCTAACTAGGATTTGCAATATACCTCAATCCACACAGTGGATTCGGGCGATCTTGGGCTCGTTGGACTCGTGGGCTCTCCATGAACAACTTCCTAGTTGACGTCGAGATCCAATGCATGCTCGATCGGCCGGGATTCATCCTGGAACGCGAAATGTCTCGGGTTCGCCGGAGGATCGCCGTCGGCGGGGTCTGGACGTCGAGATTTGGTTTGAGAAAGTCGAGGAAGTATGTGGGAGCTCTTACAGAAACCCTCAAGGCCTCAGGAGGCCAGGAGCAAGAGCAATTGTCAAAAGATCCCTAATTAGACTTGATTTCTCCTATTTAAACGCCCTAGACCTAAAGTAAACGGCCAAGATTAAATCAGGGGTTAATTAGGAGGGAAATTAGTCTAATCAGGCCGTGGTTTTAAATTCAAAACGAAGGGAGGAGTTATCATGCAATAAAAGCCTTTTAATTCTCTCAAAATAGGCTATTATGACCTTTTTAAGACTCGATTTGACCAAGTCAAACTTTGACCTGGTCAAATCAGTCAAGAGAGTCAAAGGGGAGGTGAGATCAAGCCAAGGAAGGGTTTGAATGGATTTGAATTTGATTTGAGGCTTAAATGGGTTAAATGGTCAACCCTAGTTGACTTGGTCAACTGAGTTGACCCAGGGTCCAAGTCAGGGTCCAACAGACTCGACTTGACTCATTGAACCCGTTGGAGAGGGTTTTGGGGTCTGGCTTGGTCAATTTGACCAAGTCAACTCTCCAAGCCCGATTCTGGACAAAATTGAGTCAACAAACGGACCCCCAACAGGAGTGGCGAACAACTAGTGAACCGCTCGTGTTGGCGTTGACCGACTAAGCCACAGAAAGGAGAGTAAAGAGTACAAGAGTGTAAGGGTACCAAAAAGGTGAAAGAAAGGTAGAAAACTCTTCTCCTGACCTTATCCTACAGCGAGGGCAGAGCTTAGGGAAGGAGAAAGAGCAGCAGTGCACAAGCAAGGTGTCACCAAAATGGTGAACCAGTAGTAGGGTCTTCTCCTGGCCTTACTCTTCGATAAGTGTAGAGCCAAGGATAGAACCAACGGTAAAGATCACCTAAAAAAAAGGTGAAAACAAAGTAAGGGGATTCTCCTATAGCCTTGCCCCGTAGCGAGGGCAGAGCAGAAAGGAGAATCAACAGGAAAGGTCATCACTAGGGTGAAAAAGGTAAAGAAATTTTCCCCTAGCCTTGCCCTATAGTGAGGGCAAAGCCAAAGAGAGAATCATGGGTAAAGATCACCTTAAGAATGAAAAAGTAAGGTGGTATCTCTCATTGCCTTGTCTTATGGAGTGGGCAGAGCTAAAGAGAGAACCAAAAGTAGAGTAGCAAAAGCACACAAACTATCTGTCTGATTATATCAAATCAGCAGAGTAGAAGGTGAAGGTGGTCCCATCTCCTCCTGCCTATTTCAGGACAGTGGATTGGGGTGACTCAGTATCTGCCTAACCAAATCGGGTCAGCAAACAAATAAATTACAAAGCCTGGTGTTTGCCTAATCGGAACAAGACACTCAGGAAAAAGGGTGGCGAGGAGTTCTTGCCAGGTGCTCTGTCAGGCTCTCTCTACCAAGTAAGTAAAACCAGCTTCCTGTCTGTTCATTTCAAACAGCAGGATAGAAGGTGGAAAGATCCCATCTCCTCATGCCTATTTCAGGACAGTGGATTGGGGTGACTCAGTATCTGCCTGATCAGCTCAGGACAGCAAACAAAAGAGTCACAAAATTTGATGCCTATTTGATCAGAATAGGACACTCAGGAAAAGAGGCGAGGAGTTCCTGCCAGGTGCTCTGTCAGGCCTTCTCTACCAAGTAAAACCAGCTACCCGCCCGACTGTATCTGGATAGCGGGGTGGAAAGTGAAAAGGATCCCGTTCCTCCTGATCCTTTCAGAACAGTGGATTGGGGTGACTCGATACCTCTGCCTGACCTAAGCAAAAGTAAAGAAGGCACGAAGTGGAAGCCTGCGTAGTCTTTTACAGGACATCCGAGTAAAGGGATGTTGAGGAATTGCGCCTCCCAGGGACTCTGTCGGGCTCACTCAATAGTAGGTAAAAACCAACTACCAGGCTGACCGCATCTGGACAGCGGGTAGAGGGTGAAAAGGATCCCGCCCCTTCTGCTCCTTTCGGAGCAGTGGATTGGGGTGACCACTACTTCTGCCTGACCTCAGCGAGAAGCTCATGAACCGCAAAGTGGAAGCCTGCGTAGTCTTTTACAGGACATCCGAGTAAAGGGGTATTGAGGAATTGCGCCTCCAAGGGACTCTGTCGGGCTCACTCAACGGTAGGTAAAAACCAACTACCAGGCTGACCGCATCTGGACAGCGGGTAGAGGGTGAAAAGGATCCCGCCCCTCCTGCTCCTTTCGGAACAGTGGATTGGGGTGACCACTACTTCTGCCTGACCTCAGCGAGAAGCTCATGAACCACGAAGTGGAAGCCTGTGTAGTCTTTTACAGGACATCCAAGTAAAGGGTTGTTGAGGAATTGTGCCTCCCAGGGACTCTGTCAGGCTCACTCAACAGTAGGTAAAAACCAACTACTAGGCTGACCGCATCTGGACAGCGGGTAGAGGGTGAAAAGAATCCCGCCCCTCCTACTCCTTTCGGAACAGTGGATTGTGGTGGCAATAACATCTGCCTGACCTCAGCGAGAAGCTCATGAACCACGAAGTGGAAGCCTGCGTAGTCTTTTACAGGACATCCGAGTAAAGGGGTGTTAAGGAATTGCGCCTCCCAGGGACTCTGTCAGGCTCACTCAATGGTAGGTAAAAACCAACTATCAGGCTGACCGCATCTGGACAGCGGGTAGAGGGTGAAAAGGATCCCGCCCTCCTGCTCCTTTCAGAACAGTGGATTGGGGTGGCCACTACATCTGCCTGACCTCAGCGAGAAGCTCATGAACCACGAAGTTGAAGCATGCGTAGTCTTTTACAGGACATCCGAGTAAAAAGAGAATTGTTGAGGAATTACGCCTCCCAGGGACTCTATCGGGCTCACTCAACGGGTAAGCTTCAACATCTGCTCAACCAGCTCGGCTTTGCAAATGAAGAAGGGCTCAATACCCACTCAGTCATTTCAACTGAGTGAATAAAGAGTCAGGCTCTGATGCCTGCCTGATCAAAATAGGATAATCAAGAGCGTGGCGAGGAGTACATGTTAGGTGCTCTGTCAGGTTCTCTCTACCAAGTTGACTGACTACCTGTCTGTTTATTTCAAATAGCAGGATAGAGGATAAAAGTCACCTCAACATCTGCCTAACACGTATCTGTGTAGGGATGTGAGGGAGAAATAAGTAAGTAAATGGGATAATTTTAAGGGTAGAGCCACCTCGGGAATCCCTTCTAGCGCTCTGGTAACCACATGGTAGAGGACAAATCGTCGTGACCATGAGTATCCAAATGCCATCAGGATCTCCTAGGGAACTCTAACCCTACACAAAAGGAAAGGAGGGATATTAATGTGACGTCTCCTAACAAAAGATGGAAGAGATATACCCTCAGTAGAGTGTACGAAGGGGTAATCTCATTTCAAAGGAGTAAAAAAGAACTGAAGTAGCGAGGGGGCGCCTCTACTACACAAGGTAGGACTAAGCCTAGTAAAAACAACCCTCCAGGGGCCACAGGGGTAAACCCATACTGACTAATGGGGACCCTATAAGGAGTAGAAGTGGTATCAAAACATCCAAGGGACTTCTCCGGCAGCTAGGAGTGGGGTCTCAATGGGGAAACAAGTGGTAAAAGTATCTAAAAGAGCTGAATCTCATTTGGAGAATCAAAAGCTCAAGTAAAAGGTGATGGTAGCCGGCATCTAAGGCATGACGCCTCCTATCATCAAGTAAGGGAAAGAGGGCCATAGTAGTGAGGGAGCACCCTCTCTATTGAGGGAAACAACTCTGAGTAAGTAAAGCCTCACAGTGGTAACACCCACACAGACTAGTGGGACCCTGTGAAAAGTGAAAGTGACCTCAACTCATTCATAAGACCAATCCGGCGGCTGGGCCTAGTGTATGAATGGTGGGATAGGTCACGAAAAGGAGTAGGAGAACTGATCTTCTGCTAGAAGCTCAAAGTTCTCAAAGCAGTGATGTTGATATCCGAGGCAAGGTATACTACATCACTACAAAAAAAATAGCTCTAGGTAGTAAGGGAACGCACTCACTACCTGAGAATAGTAATCATAAACAAGAGTGAAGAATCATCAAGAGGGTCACAGTGGTAACACCTATCCTGATCGGATAGGACCCTGTGATAAGCAAAAAGTAACAAAACAACATTCATAGAGCTACTCTAGCAGTTAAGAGTAGTGTACGAATGCTGAAAGTGAGTGAGTAAAGGAACCAGGGAGCTGATTTTCTACTAGAAAATCTGAGCTCCTGAGGATGTGATGCTAACACCTGAGAGAGGGTGTACTACATCACAACTAAGGAAATAACTCTAAGGTGACAAGGGAGCACACCTGACACCTAATCTGATAATCATGAGTGAGATCTATGATTATCATAAGACCACAGTGGTAACACCTACCCTAATCAGGTAGGACCCTGTTCGAAGTGAAGGTAACACTGCCACATTCATAGGACTACTCTGACAGCTCAGAATAGTACATGAATAGGAGGTAGACTGCCAAAAGAGGGCAGCAGGGGGTGATCTCTTCTTAGAAAGACCTAAGCCCAAAAAATAGTGATGGTTACATCTCAAAACACAATGTACTACATCACTAAAGAAGAAATACATTTAAAATCATATAAGTTAATCGACCAACTAAGTGGGAACTCGACCTTGATGAGATCGTCAAAATACTCTCAAGGGAGGAGAAAGAGAAATTTTAGGAAATTTGAGCTCTTAAAGAGTTTTACCGGGTTCCTCCTGTGACAAGGGCAACCGGGTTTTTGTCCTCATAAGAGCTTTTTTTTTTATGAGCCCTGATCATATTCGCCACATGAACAGAACTGGGAAATTTGTGCTTTTGGGTAGTTTTACCGGGTTCCTCCTGCAATAAGGGCAACCAGTTTTGCTCTACTAAGAGCTCCCCTCCTTTATCACACATGAATTTTTAAATTGGGGGTAGTTGATGATTTTGATAACCCAGACCACATTCATCTTATATGAATGAATTAGGGAACATAATTATATTGAATTAACACAGATCAACATCAAGATAGAGGATCAACACTATCACACCTGACTAGCATAGGATGGTGTGGATCCAGTATCCTACCTCCAAAAGAGTCTAAACTAATGACTCTGGCACCCCTGATCACATTCAAGCCATATGAGTGGACCGGGGCTACATCTATCAGATTCAGAACTGATTGGAAGAAGAAATTTAATTTGGGATAGTGGATCTCCATCACCATACCTGACTGTCATGGGGTGGTGTGGACCCAGTATCACCTCTCAAAAACTAGACTCAAACTACTAGTTTTGATATCCCAGACCACACCTGCGGCGACAGGTGAAGCTGGGGGACTAAGCCCTACAAAGGGGAGAACAAACTAAAAATTTCTATGCGATAGCACCAACGTGATTGGTGCGCACAGACCAAAGTACAAAACATCCCTACGGCGTATTGTTGTATCACCTCTAAGGATAGCTTCATACTCTTCTAACCAACGTCGCGTGGTAGAGGACAAATCGTTGTGGCCACGCAGACTACTGAAAAGTAAGAGGAATCCTTTTAGGAGTTACATATACAGAGGGATATCCACAGGCGGTAGGGAGTCTCCCCTGTGAAGTACTAGACTCAGGCATAGTACTTTTTCAAGTACTGCTCGTTGATAACAGGCATTGGGTGAACGCCATTTGCATCAACAAGTAGGTAGGCACCACCTTCATAAACTTGCTCTACAGCGAAGGGGCCTTCCCAAATAGACTCAAACTTACCACCTCGCCGACGGTGTGAGATGATAGGTCTACGCAAAACAAGAACTAACTCGCCTACCAGGAAAGCACGGGGTCTAACAAGGCGCTCGTAGTGTCATATCATTCGGGCCTGGCTTAGCTTAAGGTATTGATAAGCTCGTAAGCGAAGCTCATCTAAACCATCTAGCTCTTCCAACCTTAGTCGGGCATTATCTTCCTCAGATAGATTGTAACTAACTGTGACATGCAGTGAGGGGAGCTCGACCTCAAGTGGGAGGACTGCTTCAGCCCCAAAAGCTAAAGCATATAGGGTGGACTGAGTAGGAGTACGGTAGATAGTCCTATATGCCCATAATGCTTCAGGTAACTTATCATGTCATTCTCTCTTATTTGCAACAAGGATTTTCCTTATCAGTTACACAAGAGTCTTATTAAATGCCTCTGCCAAGCCATTGGCTTTAGGGTAGTAAATTGACGAGTATCGCTAATTAATGTTATGGCGGCGGGCAAATCTGGCAATATTGGTGCTTCTAAAGGATGGGCCGTTATCTGAGATTATACGGCGCGGAACACCAAAGCGATAAACAACGTTATCGCGAAAGAAGCGTATCACGTCTTCTGATTTAACTTCCTTAAGTGGGACAGCCTCTGCCCACTTAGAGAAGTAATCAGTGGCGGCTAAAATGAACCTATGACCCTAAGAGGAAGGAGGGTCTATAGGACCCACCACATCCATGCCCCAGTCCTCAAATGGCCAAGAAGAAACAGTAGGGTGCAACGGATTAGAGGGTTGGCGAATCACCGTGCCATGAATCTGGCACTGGTGGCATCTCTTAGCGTGCTCCATGCAATCGTGGATCAT
Source organism: Dendrobium huoshanense (assembly GCA_016618105.1). Classification (NCBI taxonomy): domain Eukaryota; kingdom Viridiplantae; phylum Streptophyta; class Magnoliopsida; order Asparagales; family Orchidaceae; genus Dendrobium; species Dendrobium huoshanense. Next base: position 44,873,981 of record CM028352.1, on the reverse strand, counting down.
AGTCGGCCAGTAGTAGCCAAAGCGTTTAATTCTGCCTTTTATTTTAGGTCCAGATTGATGGGCACCACAAAGCCCTTCGTGTATCTCGCTCATGACTCTTTTAGCCTCTTCTTTACTGAGGCATCTCAACCACATTTGATCAAAAGAGTGTCGATACAGAGTTTCATTTACATAGGCGAATGATAAGGCTCTCTTTCTAATTTGAGCAGCGAGAGACCTATCATCTAGAAGCCTACCATGTTTCAAATACTCTATGAAAGGTTCTCTCCAATCTGACTCCTTATCCACAGCAAACACTGCAAGGGTATGATTGGGAGTAGATAAGTCTGCGGGGCATAGAGCTTGACGATACTGGACAATAATAGACACTGGATTTCCAGTAGGGTTAGCTAATTCTTTTGCTAACTTGGCCAATGCATCTGCTTTTCCATTTTCAGATCTAGGGACCTTGGCCAAAGTTACTTCTGGTATTAAGCTCAGGAGCTCCATTGCTTTATTATGATATGGAATGAGCTCAGGCTTAAGCACTTTGTAGACTCCAGCTACTTGATTGATTATTAGTTGGGAGTCTCCAAAGATCTTCACCCGCGTAAGAATAATATGAATGGCCAACTCTAGCCCCAAAATCAGAGCTTCGTACTCAGCTTCATTATTGGTACGAGGTTCTGATAAACTATAGGAGTATCTTAGAGTATGACCACCAGGAGACACAAAAATCAGGCCTAATCCTACCCTAATTGTAGGAGTTTCATATGGACTTGAATCTTTAACGGATGACGCACTGTCAAAGTAAAACTCCCAAGTAGGGGACTCCTGTTCATCCACACTCATGATAAATTCATCAGGTAGCTCATCGTTGAGTGGGGAATCAGCAGGGATCGGGTGATTGGCCAGAAAGTCAGCTAGAGCCTGTCCTTTGACGGCCCGCTGGGGAACAAAAGTGATATCAAATTGCAGTAGTATCATAGACCATCGTGCTAGACGACCTGAAAGGGTCGGACGGGTCATCAAGTACTGTAATGGGTTGACTCAAGAGATCAAATTAATCTTATGTGATAGCATATATTGCCTAAGCTTCTGTACTGCAAAGATTAAGGCTAAACATTGCTTTTCTATCGCTGGGTACTTAAGATCTGCAGGTATCAGTCGCCTGCTGAGGTAGTACAAGGCATTCTCCTTGCCTTCCTCATTCTCTTGAGCCAACAGTACACCTAAAGACTCATCCAGGGCCGTAGTGTAGAGAATCAATGGCCTACCCGGGATAGGTGCAGCTAAAACAGGGGGGTTCATTAGGTAGCGCTTTGTACCCTCAAAGGCCTCCTGACAACTCTCATCCCAGTGGAATCGGGCATCCTTCTTTACTAGTGCAGAGAAAGGATGACACCTACCGGAAAGATTGGAGATAAATCTCCGCAAGAAAGCTAGTTTACCTTGAAAGGACCTCAAATGGGTAAGACTCTTAGGAAGTTTTAAATCTACTATGGCCTTGATCATAGAGGAATCTATCTCAATGCACGGTAGCGAACTATGAACCCTAAGAACTTTCCTGCATTGACTCCAAATGCGCATTTTAAAGGATTCATCTTTAAATCAAACTTGCGCAGGCGTTCAAAAAAGATTCACAGATCTCTGAGGTGATCTTCGCGGACCTTGCTTTTGACGACCAAATCATCCACATAGCATTCAACTTGCTCATGTATCATCTCATCAAAGATGATAGTCATGACACGTTGATAGGTGACCTCCAGCATTCTTGAGACCGAAGGGCATCACCTTGTAAGAAAAGACACCTATAGGTGTCCGGAAAACAGTAAACTTCTCATCCTCGGGGTCCATCTTTATCTGATTGTAACCAGATGAACCATCCATGAATGAGAAGATGCTATGGGATGATGCTATATCCACCATAAGCTCGGGAATGGGAAGAGGAAAATCATTCTTAGGACATGCCTTGTTCAAATCACGGAAGTCGATACAGACTCGTATCTGTCCGCTCTTCTTCCGGACTGGAACAATGTTGGCAAGCCAAGTGGGGTACTTCTCTTCCCTAATGAAACCAGCTTCTATAAGCTTCTTGGTTTCAGTGATCACCTGTTGTTCAATTTCCAACCTCATCCTACGAGGTGCTTGTTTAACAGGGATTGCTTCAGGCTTAATGGCTAACTTATGGACTGCTACATCTGGATTTAGACCAGGCATCTCGGTGTAGTTCCAGGCAAAACAGTCTCTAAACTCTGATAGTAACTTGATGTATTCTTGAGCCTCTGAATCAGACAATAGGGCACTATAAAAAATAGGCCTAGAATCTGACTCAGTGCCTATGTTTATATCATGCAGTTCGTCCATGGCTGAAGTGGCGCCATCTTCAAACTCTTGTGGAGCATCAAGTATCCTATCATCCTCACTATCCAGGTCTTCTTCGTCGGCAAGTGAAACAACTGGATAAGCATGAGAAATGACATGAATGTTGGCATTACTGGACTGATTTGACCCCATGTAACCTACGCCTCCTAGACCTTGGGGGAAATCAGTCCGCCAAACTCGGGCCTACTGTAGAGCTTCTTCGTCGGGCCAAGTGGAACGAACGAGACCCACTCAACAAAGCTCTCTACAGTAGGTGAAAAGTAACGAGGGGCACTATTGACCTCTATATCCATAGCGGTCTCCTCTAAATCCTGTCTTACAGGACCCAGTGGTGCACCTATACTACAGGGTACAGAGGGACATTCCCTTGGTCGGGCTGGCCCAAATGTATCATACAAGTGAGGTATGGGGTTGTGGCCACCCCATATTGGCTATCAACATCGTCTATAGAAGTGTTAGAAGATCTCTGACTGGAATCCCCAACTCTTATCCCGCGTATCTGATGAGGGGAAGGTTGTCTGGTAGTAGTCTGATGTCGGAAGTCCTCTTCCTCATCTGAGCTAATATCAATAACCAATCCACCTTCAAGTATCAAATGGCTACGAAGAGTAGGTAGTGAATCATAACCTACGGAATATGGAGGTAGCGAAGTGACTGGACGCTGAAGAACATCGATCATTTCATCGTCGGAAGAGTCGGACTCTACAGTCAAAGAAGAAGTGTAAATGTTAGGGGGAGGAGGTGTGAAAGTGTCGTGGTTCCGCGACTCGCGGATCATAACTCTACCTCTCCCTCTACCTCTACCTCCCCTACCTCTACTAGGGGGAACGTCGTGCCTCACTGCTAACTGAGAGGGATCTCCATCAGCATGGGTAGTGGGAACACCCAGCTCGATACCAACCTGTGATGGACCCTATACTGACGATTGTATAGGACCCTGTGTAGGTGGCTGTGTAGGACCCTGTACAACAGTATCAGGTATCACTGGGGACTGAGCAGGTGAAGCTCTACGAGCTTTCCGAGGTACGTAGTACTCGGCATCGTCATACATAGAGATCTCATGCACGGAAAAGGGCTGGGTATCTCCAGGAATGGTATACTCAACATCATTCCTCAGAAACTTTATACATTGGTGCAAGGTAGAGGGCACCATTCCATACTCATGGTTCCAAGGCCTTCCTAAGAGAGCCTTGTATGAAGTATCAGCCTCAATCACATGAAACTTTGCCTCAGTTAGAAAATTTTCAAATTTCAGAGGTAGGGTAATAGCCCCTAGAGCTCGCTGGCCTTGGTCATTGAAGCCTTTCAACATGATCTTGTTGGAAGTGAGCTTCAAATGACCTAGGGAGAGGCTCTTCAAAGTTTCATGGGTTAGTATGTTTACTGAAGCCCCTTGATCTATGAGGACCATATTCAACTCATAACCATTGATTTCAGAAGTGACATACAAGGGACGATTATGCTCAGTGGTCCCTAACAAAAGGTCACGACTAGAGAAAGTGATGCATGGCATGTTGTACAAATGCCATGCCCCATCATTAGGGTCGGAAGTAAAGAATGCTTGATAAGTCTCTGGCTCAAGCAAGGCTTTTACCAGTGTCTCTCTCAAGTCAGGTGACAACATCAAAGCATCATAGACACTAAGAAGGGAAGGAATTTTCCTTAGGTGAGCCAACACATTGTAATCAACCTCCAGATGAGGGCCTTTCCCTTTCTCCTTAGGCTGCTCTTAGGAGGAAGGGATAGAGTCATCCTGCTAGGTAATGATATTTTTATCTTTTATATTTTTAGCCAACCTAGGTGGAAGAACCTTCCCTGAACGCAGATGAACTTCCTGTATTGAGTCATCCTCAATAGGAGATTCCTCTGGTTCAGTGGTGGTGGCGGGTGTTGGTTCTAAGAAAAGTACTGAGAGTGGGTTCTCGGGCTCATCCTCTGAATCCATGTAACATCCACCCTCTGGTATCACAAAGACTGGTTCATCTTCATACTCAGACTCAGACTCTTCACTAGAATCATTATAAGAGGCATGTAAAATATGGAAAGAGCGAGTGCTAGTAGAAGTAGAAGCAGTAGAAGTAGAAACAGTAGTAAGAGCAGTAGGAAAAGAACACTAGAAATAGCCAGAATCACCTTCTTCTATTATTTCTTCATCAAATTAAGGGAGAACAAAGTCCTTCAACGTAAGTGCTGGAAGGAACCCTGTCTTCCCCTCAGAGGTTACAACATACGTTTCTCTTTTATACATTTTCTTAGTACATGTAAGAGCAGAAGAAGAAGAAATATGCTCAGTAGGCACTACAACAGAAAGAGAAGAAGAATAAGATACAAGTGTTGGAGTAGTAACTGCAGGGGCAACTGTCGACTTGGCCTGTGGTGGCCTCCTCTCAACTGCCTCTGAACTCTGAACTGCACGGTCTATCATCCTCCTGGTCTTCTTGGAGAGTGCTAACTGCCACTCTCACTCAGAACTCTGGGGTAAACTTCCACTACTGCCCTGACTGTCACTCTGGCTGGGACTGTGGCTGGGACTGGAAACCATCTGAACTATCTGAGGGCCCTTGCCCCTAGGCTGCACTAGGTCTCTATCCTGGAGGTGTATTTGTCCTGTGGCCATCAACCTCTCAACCTTGTCTTTGAACACAAAGAAATCCTCTAACACATGCCCAACATATCTGTGGTAAGGACAATAGAGTGGGTGCTCAGTCTGACCCTCTTCTTCCAATCTATTATTGCTAGGAAAGGTAAGTATGTTCTTATTGGTAAGAAATTTAAAGATCTTCTTCACACTCTTCCTTTTGAAGGGATATTCCTTACTAAGCTTCTCCTGTAGGAACTGCTGACTCTCTAGAGTCCTACAGGAGGTCCTGGGCTGTACTGCTGGCTGACTAGCTGAGTGTGACTGACTAGCTGAGCGTGACTGCTATGGAGGTGCTAAACTACCTAAGGGCCTCTTGCCCTTATTTGCTGGTCCCTGAGTACTGTGTACCTCCCCTCTTGTAGGTGGAGGTGCTCCTGAAAACTCCTACCGCTGAGGTCTGCGCGAAGGCTGACTCTCAGCCTTAGGAGGGACTGCATCAGGTATGCTGTCCTGTAGGCTAGTGACCTTGGTCAATAGCTTCTGAAAGGTTTGTATGGTGAAACCCTTCAGGTATGGAGCTATGGGACCATCTATGTTCTTCAATAAGATCTCAACTACATGCTGCTCCTGGAGCTGTGGCTCACACTGCAAACTGAGATTCCTCCATCTAACTATGTAGTCTGTGAGTGACTCTCTAGGCCTCTGTCTGGTGACTACTAACTCCCCAACTGTAAATCTGTGCTCAGTGCTGACAAACCTCTGGATGAACAACTGCTCCAGCTCTGCGAAAGTCCTGATTGAGTCTTTGGGGAGGTCGGCGTACCAAGCAAATACCACCCCTGCCAAGCTGCTGACGAACAACCTCAACATCAGCGGGTCACTCCCTCCTATATTGCAACATATAGCTCGGTACTGAGCCACATGCTGCCTCGGGTTCCCAAACCCATCAAACACTCTGAACCTAGGAGGGTAGAGCTCCTGCTCGTACTCTACCGGGTAAGGCCGCCCTCTGAACCACTGAATGAAATGGCCTGCTAACTAACTCCCCAGTCTTCTTGGAGGAAATGGCCTGCTCTACCTTCTGGGCAATCAGATCCTGAAGTTGTCATGCTGACAACTGAGCTGGCTGACTCTGAACCACTGAAGGTGCCGTAGGCACTGCTCTCTTGACCCTGTCCACTCTCAGGGGGTCCAGTGCAACTGGGGGCACAACTGGCTGATCTCTGGAAGTATTGGCAGCGGCTGCACCTGCCACTTGGGGTACCGCCCCCAAGGCTATCAACTGTGCTGTCATGGCTGCCATGGCTCTGGCCATCTCTGCCATCTGTGTTTGGAGGTTTAGGACCATAGCATCTGTGTTGACTGATCTAGGAGATCCACCCACCTCGGGCTCTCCCTGCTCATCTTGGTCCTCGAACTCTCTCTCATCCGAGTGACCTCTGCGGAAAACCACACAAACCCGGTGTACCGGCACATCCTCATCGGTATCCACTAGTGTATCCTCATTATTTAAAAAGGCTCGTCGCATCGCCTCTATGTACGGGCTCATAGGAGAAGTGATCCTATGAGTACTACAGGCTAACTCTGTCTCGATCCGTACTGGCGATCTGTCTGGGGTAGAAACAAAACCATCATCAACTGCTATCAGGACTGCCTTAGACCCGGAAGGAACTGTCAAATCCATCTGATCAACTGCCTCATCTGGCTGCTCTGTCTCTGCCAGTGGCGCTGACTCAACTATCTGAACAGGGTCGACAGTGGTGTCCGCCTATCGACGTCTCCAAATCCATCTGGTACGATGGGGTGCTGCACTAGCGACTGGCTGCTCTGGTACTACCACCTCTGAACTGACCTGAGGCCGGGTAGGCTCCTGCTGCTGTCTCCATCCTCGATGACGTGGGCGTTGTCTTACCACAGGAGCCACTGCTGGCGGCCTAACTACTGGAACTGGAGGCTGCTGGGGTGTCTGCCCCATCTGCCAACTATAGAGTCTCCTCGCAGTCTGCCTCCGTAACTGAAAGGTAGCCCGAGAAATCTGACGGAGTAAGCCCTCCCGACTGGCAGGCCCTCTGCCATGCGCTAGGAGGACGATATTCCGAATCCTCTAGGTGAGGGCTCGGACACCAGCGTCCCTGGGTAACCTAGCTCGGGGTAGAGTAGTGGCGACAGGAGGAGCCATCGCTATACGGGCAACATCCTCCTCATCTCCACTATGCGTCAGTGGGGAGAAGCGTCCTCCCTGAATTGCCTCCAACTCGGGGGCTACCATCACCTCTGGAGCAGGCGCAACAACAATTGGATGTGGCCTCCGCTGTCTGGGAGCCACTCTCCTCTGCCTCTAAACTAACTCATCGTGAACGATGGCATCGGCCATCCGCTGCCTCTCTACCTCTGACGCAGCTAGACGCAACCTCCTATTCCTATTCCTCCTGGACCTTCTCCCAAGGCCGGAGGTGGAGGTCGAGGGGACATCTGAACCCACTGCCTGGGTGGCAGGGGGAACAGGGACGACTGGAAGTGCCGGGGTCTGCCCAGCAGTCTTGAGGTGAGAAAGCCGACCAAAAATAGAAACCCGGCCAGAAGAGGGCGAAGGCACCTCGGTCTGGGCCCGCCAAGGGTGACGAAGGCCGAGTCAGTGAAGGAACAAAAAGTGATTCCTCCGACTAGCGGACTAGCAAGCAGGGACTCAGGAAGAGTCACCCTCGCGTCCGAACAGAAAGCAAAAGTAATGGAAGGGGCGAAGGAAGCCATGTCACTGCTGCCAAGAAAAGGAATTGAAAAGTTAGAAATCAGAAGTGAAAATAAGAAAGGATGAACGATTTGATAGGAATTTGATAAAGGTAGATAGAAATTGATAGGGAAATGAATAGCCTGTAAGTCTGGAAAGAAGTAGAGTAGGGGGAACCCTAGCTAAGGGGAAGGAACCCTAACTAAGGAAAGACCCTAACTAAGAGTGGGACGGACCTAATCTAAGGAGTACCAATCCCGGAGTACACACAAGAAAGGATAATATAGAATCCAAAGATGAAGAGAGAAACTGGTCCCACCGTGGTCGCCAGAAACCTGAGGACCTCCAAAAGAGCACCGCGCAAACGGGCCAGTTGGAAGGGACAGATTGGATCGCGCATACGACTGACCATTGAGGATAGAGGCTGCCGCCAATACACCTCGACGGGTAGTAATATACACGACATAATCACGGGTTTCCCCCATCCGATGCAAGAGCTCGAATGGGGTTTAGTAGATGTGGGACCGAGTTTCCCACGGGCGAAAGCCCCCGTGGTTAATTACATCCCAAGCCGGAGCCTGAGAAGACTCTCGATTAAGGATCATATATTATCCTCTCCTAAAGTAGGATTGACACATAGGTATAGACTAGGAAGTCCTATCCAAAGGAAAGAAAGGTCCGAAGGGTTGAATCAACATGCGTGGCTCATACCAGCATTCGGAGGCTCTAGGGCACTAGAGAAAAACTGGAAAAAATAAAATCAAGCCACTCAATCACATGCGTGAGAGAAGGATGGAAGTGGCGTCATCCTGTGACGCGGATAAGTAGGATTTATAGTCCCTGAAAGAAAGAGACATACCTACTATTTAAGGCATACTACGAGACCGAATATAGTAGCCTCGAATCCTAAATCTAGGTTGGACTTAGTGTTCGACACACACTAAGATCCGTGTCATAGCTAATGCGATGCAAAGATCTGGACTTATCCCGGCCTGGATTGGGGGAGCCAGATAACCACCTAATCGCTTCAATACTATGCTATCAGGTCAATTATGAAAGATGGGTGGGAGGTACAGTTTATTGGAAATAGGACCGACATCTAGAGGATTTCCTAAGTGGTCCTGGACTTATGTTGGGTGAATGCCCCTAACTAATGCAATTACATTTTAATTAAATTGATTTCTATTGCAATGCATGCTAGTTGAAATGTCAGCTCATGAATGCCGTAGAAGTTTAAAAACAGGCGTATAAAAAATAATTTTTTGAAAAGACTGGGTCTCCCTAGGTCCGGCACTTCATCCTCATAGGCCAGATTATCCGGACTCTACCCGCAGGCAGGGAGATGTCTTATAACAAGGAAAGAAAGATGCAGTAATATGCATGCGACCCCGGACGACTCCGGCAATTCCCTAGGTTCATTAGGTTTCTATGTTATTTAAAACTTAAAATTTTAAGAGTTAATTATGAGTAGAAAAGTTTTATAGTCCTTATAGAGCCTAACGAAAATCCAGGCGAAAACAAAATCGGCATGCAAGAAAAGAAACCTAAGAAAAGCAGGCAATTTCTACTACGCAATCAGGTAAGCACACAATATAAATCCACAAAAATAATCAACTAAATGTCCATAGGCAAACTGCCCTTATTACAATCCAGGGTATGCAGAAAATAAAGTGGCCGGGCACCACTGCCAACAACCCGGATTTCTAAGCCTATGATAGACGCCAACAACTTTGAGTGGGATATTGGGTCTTCAAATCTTTAGTATTCTGGGTATCTTCTCCTTGGACTTCTTGGATCTCTCCTCCTTGGACTTCTTGGATCTCTCCTCCTTGGACTCCTTGGATCCGTCGTGGCTTGAATATCCAAACTAAGAGACAATTCTCCCCAGTAGGGGTGTATTGCCTTTTCTCTTTGGATATCTGAAGCCATCCAGCTCGATCTTCCAAATGGAAGAAGACTCTCCCCTTAGTGATGCCTTCTTCTTTTGGAATCCGAACTGGATAAGAATATCCCAACTCAAAAGTTATTTTCACAACTCTTAACAATTATTATATACAAAATACACGAATTGAAAGCAGTAAATCTAAGAATCCCTGCAAGGTTATCCTAATAAAAATTCCAAGCAGTTTATATGAGAATAAAAGTGCTAACACAATTGACCCTGTGCCAAGCCATGCTCTTAATTTTTGAGGGCTAAGCGCTCCACTTGTGCAGTTATAATTAATTTAGCCCTTATTTTATTTAGGGGGAGCTGAACAAGCACCTGCATAAAACGTTATTAGAAATAATTATAATGCTCCCCCTTTTATTAGCTTGAGCATGGCCACCTACACAGAAGAACAGTATATATATAGCGCTCCTAACCTATGGGTAAGTCTAACGCTCACATCCAGAGTACAGAAAAAGTAAGCAAACACAACAATCAATTTTCAAACAGCATGCAATGAAAACAATGGAAAGCTCCGGTACACAACAGAAAGGTAATATCCGGCGGCCTAACCTAGATCTAAAAGTGGCGCCCTAGCAAACAATTATATGTGTGTGTAAGGCTTGTGTAGTTTGGATAGGTCCTAAGCAAGGTAGTTAGTTAAAATTGCCTGAAGTTCAGGTCTGTTATAGGCTAGAAAAGGATATTTTAATCGAAATTCAAATATTAGTGAATTAGGGTGCATTTTAATTATTTCAGTTTGTTGATCAATTTTAAGAACTAAGGGTACTGATATTTAAAGTTCAAGTGATATTAGCCAATTTTAGAAAGTTCTAGGTCCTCATATGAACTAAACTAAGGGTCCAAAAAGTCAATATAGGAAATAGACTAGGTTGGGGATCTTTAACACCTTAGGAAAATACTAGACCTTAATACGAGTAGTTAGACAGGTAGTAGGCTGAAATCGGAGTTCTCTGGGCAAAGTTATAAATTTTCTAAGTTTCGGGTCCTAAATGAACTACGGTTGACAAAAAAAGTTGACTTTCTAATTTAGGCCATTTTATGGAAACCTAAGATTTTTAGTAAATAATAGGACCTAATTGGAGTCTAATGCAAGTGAGTTTACCTAATTTGGAATTTTCTACAATTAGTTATGGATTTCTAAAGATCGGGGTAATTAAGGGAATTTCCTAAATTTCCTAATAAAGGGCATTTTTTATTGTTTTGATCCAAATCAACTCCAAACTAATTGGAATCGCTCCCAAAGGTTAGGAATGACCAGAGAAAGTGTTCCCAAGTGTTTGGAAAAGATTTTGGATTTTTAATAATTTTTAGTGAATTATTAGGGGCAAAATGGTAAATTCCACCTATGATCAAATTAGGGGTCAACCAGAAGTCAAACTAAGGAGACCTATTTATCTAAAGTCAAGGATCAGATTCTGGTCAGTTTGAGGTATTATGGGTAATTTTCTGACCTACAATATGTTTATTGTAATTTTCGGAAGGTCTCGGGGCCTTATTTAACCAGTTGATTAGGGTTAGTTAACTAAGGGGTCTAAAGACTCCTAAAAATCCCTAGAAAATTCTAGGAGGTTTATGATGTCACTAAGTTTAAGTGTTGATGTTTTTCATGTCAATCCGGGATCTATCCTAGCTCCTAGAAAAGTTCTAAGTTCGCTAGACGGGTCCTTAATTTTTGTCCTTAAGATGTCACTACATTATGTGGGTTTGAATCGAAGTTTTAGCTAACCCTCAAGGTAATAAATGCATGGGAGTACAAAAATAAAATAAACACACCATATCCTTGGATCTAAGAGAACCTAAGCTAAGTGCTCGTGGTGCGACCTACACATGCAGGCTACAAAAAATAAAAGGACAGACACCTAATGAAGGGATTAGTGAATGATTGGAACTCAATCACCCACTAATCCACTCCCCCACAATAGCTCTTCATTCATAGAACCAGTGTCTAAAATTTCATCGAATAGCGGATCTCCCAAAATTAGGATTTATGTATAAGTAGTTTTAAAATAATTTAAAAGTACTTACAGATATAAATATATTTTTGGAAAATAAGAATAATTGAAAATAATTAGATTCATGATACATAAGTCTAGGGAGACCCACTGACTACCCTAACGAAGTCTCAAGCGATTTGAAAGTAGTTTGTATCCTGAAAATAGTTATTATATTAATATATAAATATCAAAATCTCAAATAATTGGATCAAAACAGGAATCTATTCATACAGCCAAAATCGATGACTGGAAATGATTTCAAAACATAATGCTCGTCTTTCTGAAAAGAATGAGGGGTTATACGCAAAAATCCGATTTAAAACGACGAAGATATGATTTTCCAAAGTTTAAACACAATAAAATAATATTTTAAAATAGTGATGTTTTACTGTTTTGGACATATCAGAAAATCTAAACAGCATTTTCACCCAAAAATGGTTTCAAACTGTACAGAATTCCAGATACGCCCAAAATAAGGTATTGTGCATCAATATCCGACTTTAAACGAGAAATCTACGCAATTTCAAAGTTTAAAGACAATAATTGAATAGTTTTAAAATAATGTTGTTTACTGTTTTCAAAAATAATTGCAGACAGATCCAAAAATTTGAGTAAAACTAGTTCTAGAATATGCAGAATCTAAATACGTTCAAAACAAGACGTTGTGCGTTAAAAACGGATCGAAAACGAAAAAGTTATGTATTTTTGAAGTTTAAACACAATAAAAGGTTTATGGGAACAATTTAAAATAAATACTATTTAGAAATAATTATAAAAAAAAATAGAATAAAATAATATTTAATAGTTTTGAAATTATGAAACAAATCTGAAAAATATAATAATGATTTTTTTTTATGAAAATATTAGCGATTTAGATTAATTTACTAATTAAATATTGTTAAAAGATAATTAAAATAACTAATTATATAAAATAGTAATAAATAACTAAAATAACCATGAAATAGTAAAACATAATTATAATAATAGTAATAGACACAAAACAGTAACTAACCTATTAAAATAATGATTAATATAATTATAATTAAAATACTAATATACTAATAATTATTTAAATATAAAAAAAAGGAATTTTACTGTTTTGTTAATAATTTAAAAATTATATATTATTTTTATAAAATTTTTTTTATAAGGTAGAGGATGAAAATACGAACAAAACGAGGTATTATACGTAAAAAACGGACGAAAAATGAATTTTCTGTAATTTTTTGAAGCTAAAATAGGTTTAAAAATAAATAAAAGAATTTTTTATTAAAAATTGGCGGCGGCGGGCCACGTGGCAGAGCGGGAGTGGTTCCGCGGTTTCAGCGCAATCATTGGAAATGATTGGCGCGGCGCGGGATTCCGTGTCGGAATCTTAAACCACGTCGGACGGCACCCATGGCCGTCCGATCTGCGCGGTACCGAGCGGACGGCTACGATGCCGCCACGTGGCGCACTAGAGCGCGGGACCACGGCTGAAGGCCAGCGGTCAGACCTGACCGCGTGAAACTGCGCGAAACCGCGCGATCTGGACCGTTGATCGGAGGGATCAACAGTCCAGGACATCCCTAGGGCTTGATCATGCCGGACCGAAACCCTAAACGATAGTCTTGAGATTTCTCTCGATTGGATGGATCAAACGCAACGAAATTTTAAATACAGCTTCCAGTAGTGAAGGGCATTCGTGGGGAATAATTTATTTTAATTAACATGCTCTAATAACGGTGCTAATTAACCCTAAGTGTTCTAACTAGGGTTTGCGATATACCTCAATCCACACGGTGGATTCGGGCGATCTTGGGCTCGTTGGACTCGTGGGCTCTCCAGGAACAACTTCCTAGTTGACGTCGAGATCCAACGCATGCTCGATCGGCCGGGATTCGTCCTGGAACGCGAATCGTCTCGGGTTCACCGGAGGATCGCCGCCGGCAGGGTCTTGACGTCGGGATTTGGTTTGAGAAAGTCGAGGAAGTATGTGGGAGCTCTCACAGAAAACCTCAAGGCCTCAGGAGGTCTGGAGCAAGAGCAATTGTCAAAAGATCCCTAATTGGACTTGATTTCTCCTATTTAAACGCCCTAGACCTAAAGTAAACGGCCAAGATTAAATCAGGGGTTAATTAGGAGGGAAATTAGTCTAATCAGGCCGTGGTGTTAAATTCAAAACGAAGGGAGGAGTTTTCATGCAATAAAAGCCTTTTAATTCTCTCAAAATAGGCTATTATGACCTATTTAAGACTCGATTTGACCTGGTCAAATCAGTCAAGAGAGTCAAAGGGGAGGTGAGATCAAGCCATGGAAGGGTTTGAATGGATTTGAATTTGATTTGAGGCTTAAATGAGTTAAATGGTAAACCCTTGTTGACTTGGTCAACTTAGTTGACCCAGGGTCCAAGTCAGGGTCCAACAGACTCGACTTGACTCACTGAACCCGTTGGAGAGGGTCTTGGGGTCTGGCTTGGTCAATTTGACCAAGTCAACTCTCCAAGCCCGATTCTGGACAAAATCGAGGTCAACAAATTCCAATTTGATTTTGCCTCGAAGTTTGTGTTGTATCTAGACTATTTTTTTGTTGACGTATCAATATATATGATGATTAATTTTTAATCTTCAAAATTTAAAGATTATATACACACACACAATTGTTTCAAGTTGTAAAATTAATAATGTTTAATATAATTTTTAATTAAGTTATGTTTACTTTTTCTAAAGTTGTAAAATAAAATTACATATATAACAATTTACACCTCATAATATTTATACTATTTTTAAATAGTAGTGAAACAAAAATTAGATATATAAATTAAAAAAAAATAACTATATGTATAACATTATTAAATTATATATATATAAATAAAATATTTTAGAATTATGTATTAATAAATTCAATTCATAATTAATTTTATAAATTTAATAAAAATTATATAAAATCAGATGCAGTAATATAATGTTAGATTATTAAAATGAAGATAGCGGAATTTCTTTTACGTATTCAATGAATATAGAAATTTATTTTCCTGTTTTGCTCCTTCTACTAATTTAAGTTATAATAAGCTCCTTTTGCTAAATTAATAAATGGATAAGTTCCGTTTAGAAAATTTGTTTTTCTCCTTAGGATGATAGTTGAGTAATACGATGAATCTAACGGTGGACGATGCCATGAGTCGGTTGGTTGTGAGTGTTGAAAGAGAGTTTAAAATACTTGATTCAATTTTTGTCATTGTTGTAGAGGAGAAAATTAATTTAAGTGGCTTTATGATTGAAAATCAAATGTAAATTAATAAACATGGATTATGATTTATAGAAAAGTAAAAGAGTTTTATTATGAGATGGTTCTAAAATTCTTAGGTGAAATTTGGGTCATCTATTCTAAAAGTGTATCATTTGAGAAATATAAATAATTGATTATTTAGAGGAAGTACAATTTGGATACATATGAGAGAGGGTTTAAATGATATAGAGATAAGGTTGTGGGAAAGCTTTACAAGTTTAAAGATTAATTAGGAACAAGAATTAAACCATATGATAAGTGCTGAAAACAAAATTGTTAGGCGGATGATGCTCGACTTTACCAACAAATTGGTTTAGTGAGCTGAGCATCTATTAGTGAGGATGGAGAGTAAAGAGAGTAGAGGGAATAGAGAGGGAAAGAGTTCTAACAGAATCTCCATTATCTTAATCATAAAATACATAGAAAAGGCCAAATATCCAAAGTCTCGAGCAAAAGGTGAGGAAAAGATTTTTTAAAAAGGGGTTCTAAACTATTTCTCATTGCCTCTTATTTATAATTTTTTGAGGGTTATAGGAAAGGATATATGGAGAAGAATGAAATACAAAGTACACAATAGTACATGTATAATGCTACAAGCTTATCTAGGACTTGTGCCACCACCTAACTAGATATAGGAGGGCGAAGCCGGTGGTCATGCGAGCTAACTGTCATTAGGTGATCTCAAGAGGAGCATGTAGGCATAAGGTGTGTCTGAGGAGAGATGGACCCGTAGTTGGTGAATCATCTTGTTGGGTTGAAAACCATTTTATGAGGCTTGAGATCATCATGAATGGCCAACGGAAGTGTTTATGGGGATGAAAGTCTTTAAGATTGATAGTGGTAGGAGCCAAACAGAGTCTGAGGTAGGTGCTTTCTATTTATTGACTCTCATGAGCTCAAATGGAGGATCTAATTGAGATAAGTGATGCTATAATTACTGAATTAAGAACTTTTTAATAACCTAGCATAAGGTGAGCTCCCTACCAAATATAGACGAGTGACACTTGTCAGTATCCTTGGGTATGTTCCACTTTGGTTCCTGATAAGTCCTTTAAGGGATCTGTTCCTGGGATGGATGACTCTCATCATCACTCGATGCTACCTATCAAAACACCCAAGAAGGTGATTATATGTAAATACAAGGTTTTGAGATTGGGGGTGCTAGGTTAGCAATCTTTTCTTGGGTTAATGGTGCATTGTTGAGAGTTGAATGGAGGGGAAGAGTAAGGTGATGTGTGTTAAGGGTTGGGAGGTTTGGATTGGTTGAGACAAATGATCATTGACATGCTTTCGCCTTGTAATTTATACTTCTATCTCTTAAAATATGAGTGATGTATTGGTTCGAATTATTTATGAGCTAGGGGATTCTATACATAATAGTGGGGGATAGAGCTATATACTTCAAATAAAAAAGGTCACTTGTCATAAGTGACTTTTAAAACATGGGTATTTCCATACAAGTTAATTGGAATTTCATCTAAGAGGGATGAGAAGTTTTACACTTGAACACAAACACAAATTAATTTAATCAAACATTTGGGTTATTAGTAAATAAATGGCCAAAGAAATGCTAATTTTTCCATCAATTTTGGTGCGATTGTAAGAATTCCAACAAAAAATAGAAAATCATAGAATTTCACCAAAAAGAGATGAAAAGAAATAATCTCACATTAGTTTGAAGTTAATTTGCCACTTCTATAAATATAAGTGTCTATAAAGAATTGTTGGACACCCTTCTAAGCAATGTCTTAGCTCTCCCATCAAGTGATTTTAAATAGTCAAATCATTTCAAAAGAAAAGTGCTTCATGTTGGAGGGATATGTGGATTGAAGTGGATTGGAGGTAGTGGGCTGCAAAGGTTGGATTCTGTTATGCTAGAGCTAGTGGGATACTGAGGTCGAATTTTGATATGATATGTGATGTTATTTCAAAGCCAGTATACTACCATGGTGGGATTTTGATATGAGATATGTTTTGATGTTAGAGTTTAAGGACTATTTTGAAAATTTTTATAAGACATTTATTTCTATTTCAATTTTAGTATTGTCGCGGATCTATGACTTATGATTTTAATGATAGCAAACATTCTTTTTTCTCTAAAACTTCCTTATCTACTGATATTTCAGGTTCACACGATCAGACTGCAATTTGAAATCAACTCAAGATTGGGTAGACTAGGTCTAAGTCAGTTTGTACACTTTTTTCCTTTTTTGAGTCTATTGTATTTGGTGTGGCTCCTAATGCTTTGTAACTTGAAAGATTTTCTGACTGTTCCCTAGAGTTTACTATTATTGGTAACATTATATGGGATGATTTTATATCGTCCTGGACGATCGGTTCCGAAGTAAAAACCCTAATTAGGGCATCCTCATTAAAGCAGTCATCATTATGCAAAACACATCACCTGGATGATTTTGTATTGGCCAGGATGATAGGTTCAATTCAGAAAGAATCTTCCACCAGATCTACTTAGGAAATATTTATTTTTGGACATCATCCCAGTGGATCGGCCTGGCCGATCCAGAGCAATTTTTCTTAAATAAATCTGACGATTAAGGAAAGCAATTAATGGTGATTTGCATGATCACATCGGCCGGGCCGATTGGACATCATCCAGCTTCATTTCAGGGCAATGTTCAGGATGATTTTCTTCATATTTTAACTAATCGGTCAGGACAATATTCCTATCGTCCTGGACGATAATGTCGATGACTTGCATTAATGAGCTCGTTTTGCGATCTTCTATTTAAGCTATGACATGACACTTTGTAAGTGTCTCTGGCAGCCATTGTAGCTTCGTTCTTTTAGGGGAAACTTGAAGAGAGAGCTTGAAAGGGAGTGAGGAAAGGGTGGAGTTTGAGAGAGGGAGAAGATCCTGTGAGGGGGGACTCAAGGGAGTGTGGAGGGGGTTCCACACGGTTGCTCCGGCAAGCTCGCACCTGAATACCGTTGGATTCAAGGCTTGTCTCGAGGGAAGTTCACCAAAGAAGAAGATCTCTTTGGTGTCAAAGGACCCGACGACTCCACCGCACCGGGGAAGGTGGAAGTAATTTTGTCAGGGCTTCTCCGCCTAGCTGTGGGGGCTAAAGGAGAGACACTTAGTTTAGTGCAATACTTGGAGGGTGCCTCCAAGGAGTGGACGTAGGTCAAGGTTTGACCGAACCACTATAAATCTGGTGTGTTTTTTCCATGTAGGTCAAGGTTTGACCGAACCACTATAAATTTGGTGTGTTGTTTCCTTTATTACTTCCGCATTTAATTTTCACATCGTTGATTTCTTCGTGGTGATTTTGGTTTGTAGTTTTATTTTAAAAAAATCTTTAACAACCAATTCATCTCTCTCTTTTTAGCCATGAACCAGTTCATAAGGGCCTAACATCCCTAATGAACTTTTAAGTGGTATCAGAGCACTTTCTAGTGTCATATGAGCACTTTCAAGTGGTATCAGAGCAGGTTTCAAAAAATAAGTTTTTAAAAGCTTTTGAATTTCGATTCATGGCTAATTTTTCAAATCATACTATTGCGGAAGGTTATTCAATCATCAGACCACCTTTGTTTGTCAACATCACTTTTGTTTTTTGGAAAATTTGCATGACTACTTTCTTGCAATCGATTGATTTTCGCATGTGGCATATGATTTTAACTGGTTATTCATCACCGTCACGTATTATTAATGGAGTTAAAATTGATATTTCTTTTAATCAATGGAACAGGGAAGAACAACTCAATACTCAATTGAATGCAAAATCATTAAATTACTTTTTTTGTGCTTTAAATTCTGAAGATTTTATATTAGTATCCACGTGTACTATTGGTAAGGAAGTTTGGGATAAACTACACACCATATACGAAGGCACTAGTGAAATCAAGCAATCCAAGTTGAATATGTTAATGCATGATTTTGAACTGTTTTCCATGAAACCTTATGAGATGATCTTAGACATGTATAATAGGTTCATTTAAAAGAATTTGAGTATCTATATAATTTTCCATATTAGAGTATCCAAGAAAATTTCCTTCACCTAATTTTGGATCAAATTTTCCTAGAGGAGATATTTCATTATTATGAATGAACACCTTACGGCTAAAAGTATATAAATGTGATAAATTAGGTGTTATCCTTTTAAGAAGTTCATAGGATATTTTATTCAATTTTGATCTTATGTTTACCCTATTTAGAACATAACATGCAGTACTAATCGCTTCTGCCTAAAAATATTTAGGAAGTGTATATTATGCCAACATGGCTCTAGCGGTTTCAATTAATATTTTATTCTTTCTATTGACTATCCTATTATGATGAGGGGTCATAGGAGTAGAACAATTATAATCAATTCTAAGTTTTTTACAAAAATTCTCAAATTTTTCATTTTCAAATCACCTCTGTAATCACTTTGAATTGTTAAAATTTGACATCCTAGTTTCCTCTGAATCCAAGTTGAAAAATCTCTAAATTTCTCAAATGATTCACTCTTATGAAATAAAAATTTAACCCATGTGAATCTTGAGAGATCATAAACTATCACAAAAATGCATTCCTTCCCTCCTTGACTTTCAGTGTTAACCGATCCAAAAAGATCCATATTAATTATTTCCAAGGGTTTGCTAGTTCTAAGATCCTTATTGGAATTAAATGAGGATTTCACCTATTTTCTTGGTTGACAAGTATCACAAAGGTGATCCTTAGTAAAGTCAAGTTTTGGTATACCTCTAACCAGTTCCTTTGGGGTAATTTTCTTAAGGTTTTTCATGCTAGCATGATAAAGTCTCCTATGCCATAACCATGATTCATCAGAAAATATTTTTAAACAAAAATTATTAGGAGTTTTAATATAGTTCAAATTTAGCATATAAGTATTGTTTACTCTTGTTCCATCCAATACATCATTTTCATTTAGGCTTAATATGCAGCTAGTGGGAAAAATTTTAACATTATACCCCTTGTCACATAGCTAGCTAATACTTAACAAATTATTCTTTAAGCATTCTATAAGTAATATATTATCAATGAAAAAATTATTGAAGTTTTCGATCATACCTGTGCTAACCACTTTCTTATAGGTATTATCTTCCAGTGTAACCTTACCTCCATTCCTGGTTTCCAGCGATATGATTGTGTAGTGTCTTTAGTCATATGCTTGGAGCAACTACTATCTAGGTACCAAATACTCTCACGAGGCCTTGTATGAGAGCGTTCCTGCAAAATAATTAAACGTTAGACTTGGGAACCAAAATAAGTTTGGGTTCTCCATTTAGCAAATCTAAATTAGATGCATGCATGATATGACTTGGTTTATGTATCTATGGTCTCCACACTAAATGAGTTTTTCTATGTAAAGTACAACTGTGTGAAATATGTCCAATCATCCCGTAAGTAAAATACTTAACTCTAGGAAAAGGGTTTTTCAATTTCCGATAATAAATCTATCTCTTCCTAGGTTTTAAAAATTTTGCCTTTAAAATAAGATTAGTAAAATCTTCAAGTGTAGGGGGTATCATATTTTCGTCAAGAGCTTTCACTATCACTTTAAGATATGAGTTTGCATCTTCTAACATAGTGTTATCATATTTTACATAGTGCTCTCTATTCTCACATTCATCCCTAAAATCTTTAAATTCTTTTTCCAATTTAGTATAGGATGATTTCAGTAATTCATTTTACTTATTCAATTCATCGAATTCATCAAGTAAGCTCATATGGTTGTTGTCAATTTATGCGTGATCTTTCCTAAAGGTGTCATGCCCTTTTGTAACTCTTGTAATTCTTAGTTCAATCTAGCATGCATTTTCTTCAATTTTATATATGCAATATGTATTCTTTTAGAAACTTCAAACAATTCATCATAGGTTAAGTCACATACCTCTTCTTGATCTAACTAATCAAGATTATCGGTCATTAAATATAGGTTGGTATTTCCTCTTCCTTTTTTGCTACTAACGAATTCGAAGCTGAGTCTGCCCAAAAAGTTATCTGAATTCTCTTCTTGCCCTTTCTTCCATTTGCTTTCTCCTCTACCTTCTCCTTTTTAGGAGTGGCTTTAAGATTAGATAGTCCATTTTTATATGTCTAGGTTTCCAGAATTCATAACAAATCACATCATTATAAACCTTAACATTTTTTATGAAACTTACCTTTGTTTCACTGCTGGCGTCTCCTCTACTTCTATTTAAGAAAACTCTTGAATTGACTTGTTATTGAGGCAATGTCATCCTCATCCTCAGGTTATGACTGATCACTCTTCGAGTTATCCACTTTCAGTGTAATGTTCTTCTCCTTTCACAGTTCTTTTGCATCAATCTTCCTTTGAGTCACTCCTTACTCGTAAGTAATTAGTTATGCAAGGAAATTATCAATAGAATAAACATTTAAATCTTTTGACTCTATAATAGCAGTAATTTTAGCATCATATGTTGTAGGAAAGCAATAGAGAATTTTATTAACCATTTTAGCCTTCATTAGTAATGCATACAAAGAAGTGACTATTTGAGTGAATCTTGTGTACATGTCAGATATGGATTCATTTAGTTTCATGTAAAATAACTCATAATCATGTAAAAAGATATTTAATCCATATCGGTTTACTTCATTAGTCCATTCATGTGTAATACAAAGTTTATCCCAGATGTCCTTTCCACTTTTAAAAGTAAAAACCAACATGTTATCTTCAGACTTAAGTGCACAGAAAAATTATTTAAACATTTTTGATTTAATTGTGCTAAGTCACATTCTTTTATAGTCCAGTTAGTAAAAGATGTTTTAACTCTAAGGCCATGTACTAGTCTAGTTGGCCTAGTATACCCTTCCTGAACTAAAATCTATATGCGATAATCAAGTGATTGAAGAAAAGTTGACATGCGTATTTTTCAAAAATCGAAAGGGATATTGTCAAATAATGGAAGTCTAGTGATTGAATACCCTTCAGGTGTGTTTTGATTTCCAAAAATAGCCATTGTCATTTTTTAAAAAGTATTTAAAACTTATAGTTTTGAAATAAAGCTCTGATACCACTTGTTGATTCTGTATAGGTTATTAAACCTATGCAATTGTCCCAAGCCTAACCAATAGAGGGGGGGGGGGGGGGGGGGGGGGAGTAAATTAGTAATTTAAAAATTCTCTTGGTTTTTTAATAGAATACTATTTTAAGTTTTTAGCAATTTGATTTTCGATTTAAAAAAAGCTTTTCAACAACATTAAATAAATTATAGAAAATAAATAGGAAAATGACATTCATAAAAATTTATAGTGGTTCTGTCAAACACGACCTACATCCACTCCATGAATACTCCCTTTTCAGGTATTGCATTATTACCAAAGTGACTCTCATTTTGCTCCCATAGTAAGACGGAGAAGCCTTTACAAAACCTCTCTTCCACTAATCCATGGTGTGACAGAGAAATGTTATCTATTTACAATCCCTAAGTGTAGGCAGAGAACCGTCATCTGTTCATGCTCTCTAAGTGTCGACAAAGAATCATTGTCTGTTCACACTCTCCAAATATCGACAGAGAACCGTCATCTTTTCACACCCTCCAAGTGTTGGCAGAGTACCAGATCTTCTTCAAATATTTTCTCTCGAGCAACTAGAAAGAAGAAAAGGAAGAGTAATAACCAAAAAATCAAAAGAAATTCTTACCTTTGAGTAACCTTGTGAACTGGTGCTAAAGCATTACTTCTAGTAATTCGATGGAGCATTGCGACTAGTTTAAACATCAGAATTATGGATTGCTCTATTTTGGAGGATGATAAAGTATCTGATCTTATCAAGGAGGGAGCTTGTTATGAAGAATCACTGAAATGTAAATTTGTTGATATGCTGGTTGATCTTATCCTTCAAATTCCTATTAATGACGAAATGAATGGAGACCATGCAGAACCGTTGTATAGTTTTTCTGGTAAAACTATAACTGCTCTGGCTATAGAAAAATTATATGTGGAGGCGGTAGATGATGACTATCTAAGTTGGTTGAAAAAGGTAAAACTAAGGCCTAGAGTTGAAATTTTCTAGTGGAGGCTGAAAATTGATGTCATTCCTTCCAATACTTTTTTATTTTATAGAAGATTGGTAAATTCTGAGAACTGCCCAAGTGGATGTCCAACTGTTGAAGATGGTTATTATGTGGCTGTTAAATGTGAGAAATTGATTCAGGTTTTTGTTGTACTGGCTAAGTGGGGTTATTTCTTCCCAGAGATTAATTCTTTTGAGAATTGTTTATTATTTATACAGCAGTGTTCTCATCATAATCCATTCTTGGGCAATCTTTATTGCTCGGTTGTTTTCTTATGTTGGCAGAGCAGGAATAAGGCAATTCATGGTAGTGTGGAGGATTGTGATGCTTTTATAGCTACGTCTGCAGTTAATTTTGCTTATGAATCTTTTTTCTTTGATCACATCAAGAAGAGATGGGAAGTTGTCTCATAAATCTTGGTATCCCCCTTCTCCAGGATGGCTCAAAGTAAACTTGGATGCCTCTTTAGCTAATTCTAATTGGAAGGAGTTGGTGGTGTTCTACGTGACAACAAAGGGAGGTTTATAAGTGCTTTTAGGATCAGTTTGGTTCATTGGGACTGCTCTCATTTGGATATTCTTACTATTTCGTATCTAGGCAAGTTCATACAGAATTGGATGTATGATTGGAAAGGCATTGTAATTGAGGGTGATAACTTAAAATGTTATCAAAGTTTTTCAGAATTCAGTGAATAAGGTGGATGTTAAGGTGGGGAGCTTGAATCCAAAGGATTTCCTCTATCTTAAAGATTTCAGCCAGGTTATTTTTCACCATGTGCATAGAGAAGGTAATAAAGTTGCCGACTTGCGTGCTAAGATAGCAATTTCTGGTGATTTTTTTTTGGAATTCTTTCATTTCAAATAATATTCCTCCTTCCATTTTTACTTTGTTGAAGGAGGATATTAGTTGTTTGTAATGTGTTTCTAATAAATTGCTTTGGCATCTTCTCAAAAAAAAAAAAAAAAAAAAAGAGTTACCTTGTGAACCATTCACACTCCACTTGCAAGAACTCTCTCTCAAACAATCTCCCAAACTCAATCTTTCACTTGCTCTTAAAAAATCAAGAATAAAAACACTTTTTCACGTCAATTTTTAAGGACCTTTTATATAAAAGACACAAAAAATCATCTAGAAAACTGAAATTTTCCATTTTGAGCATGTACGATCGTAAGTTCGTACGTACGAATAGTTCAAAAACTAATACTTACGAACCATTTATGAATCTGTATGAAATAACTTCATACACGATGATCGTCTAGTATGAACATAGTTTGTAATATATAAACAGTTAGAAAATTTTTCATCTTCGTTGGGATGAAGAGGGACCCCATATTTTCATACTCTGGATGGTGTCTGTACGAAGATGACATCATATAGTACGATCTATTCAAAAAATTTTCAAGTTCATCGAAACAAAAAGGCACCAGTCTAATTCATACTCTAGACGACTTCTATACGAAGACAACATCGTACAATATGATCCATTTAGAAAATTTTCAAATTCATCGAAACGAAAAGGGACCCATCCAATTCATACTCTAGATGGTGTCTGTATGAAGATGACATCATACATTACGATTAGTTCAGAAAAATAATGAATTTATTGGGAAGAAAAGGGACCCGTCCAGTTCATTTGACTGCTCTTAGGGGAAAATAACTAAACAAATCTTCCCGTATGAAATGGGTTCAAACAGTATGATTAGTTTTAAAAAATTATAAATTTAAACACTCCCCTAGTGTGTGTGTGCACAGTTACTCAATTATAATCATACTTTCTCAGACTCAATAAAATAAAAAATATAGACTTCATTTATAATGAACCCTAATCTAATCTGATTTGAAGTCTTCAACAATATGGAGTATGATTTTCCTGAAATGTTAGTACACATAAACAATAAAACAATACATCCAAAATAGGTTAGGAGAAATTGTAATTAAAAACAATAATATTTGGGATTATAATTGCATGAATCTCAATAATAAAAAAACTAAGTTGCAACAATCTCAACAATTTATTAATCTAGAAGTGATGGAGTCAATTGGTGAGGTTAGGATAATTAATTTTGCCTTAGATTTAATCTATGTCAAATCTATCCAGGAATGCTCAGCTGTGGGAAAATAATTTTAGAACTCAAAACACTAGGTTGTATTTAAAAGTTCCACTTGAAGATGAAATAAGACATCTTCATTGAGATTTTTCTAGTTTTAATTAATTTTGAAAAATTTTAGGTTTTTTTTTTGAGAATTATTAAGTGATTGGAAAGAGTAAAAATACTAAAATAAAAATTAGGATTTTAGATTTTTGAATTTTGGGCCAACACAAAATAGTGAAACTAAAGCGATAAACTATGGAGAAATTGATTTGTGAAGTGTTTAGATGAATCCCTAGAAATCTCAGATGGTTTTGGGTTAGATTTGATGCTTCAAATGGTCACAACTAGGTCAAGAACTCCACACCACTTGTCGACCACTTATGATATAGATTTAGAGAGGGATAATATTTGGAAAAATCATGGAAAGTTTACAAACCCAAAATTAAAAATCACTTAAGTATTTCATAAAACATTTACAAAAATTTTAGGAAAGATACTTATACAAAGGTAAGTACCAAATTCACTCAAGTCAAGGGAAAGTGAAGCATGATTGCTAAACCATATCTTTGGATCAAGACATTAAGCTTTCTCCCTAAGATCAAGTAACCAAATATTCTCTTTCAATTTTAGAATTTTCTTTACAAAAAATTATATCATTTTATTCATAAATGGAGTCTTAAATATAACAAACAAAACAAATTCAAAACATGGGTTTGGGGGGAAGAAGGGGACGACCACATAAGATGGAAACAACCATAACTACTCCTTCCTTACTCTTTGGCCATCCACTCTATGCTGACTAAATAAACATGTGACACTCCACACTCGCTTAGCTAGTGGCGAGCCATTACACTTTACACTCACACATGATCAGTTGGTTTACTTAAGTTCGTACTAGTGCACTCTAAAGAAACTATAACACACTTACAACATAATACCAAGTAAATGAAAACAATATGAAAATTTTCTTAAACTTATTTCTAATATGGCTCTTCTGGTTTGCATCCTGGTAGTTTCTCCAATTCTTGGGGTAGGTGCTACACCAATTCCCTTTGACCCAACAAAACTCTTCCTAAAGAGTTAATATTCATGTTCTTCAAAAAATCTAGCACAACTATAATAACTAATATGTAATCAACCAAGTATCTTCATAGGTTACTTATCCTTCCACATAATGAGATATCATCATGTAAGCTCTGATAATCACATGCAAATAAATGCAAAGTCTAAAAAATGCATGAAATTGTATACTAGCTAAATCAATATGCATTTTAGGAGTGAATCCATAAACTATCTCAAAAGATGATTTTTAAGTGATCTTAGAGATGGTGTTATTATAGGAAAATTCAATAATGGGAAGGGGGACGTCCCAATTTCCTAAGCTTTTCCCATCTAAACATCTTAATAAATTTACTTAGAGTTTTATTAATTACTTTAGTTTGATTGTTATTCTAAGGGTAAAAGGTAGAAGAAAAGTTCAAATTAGTTTCCAAAACCTTATATAAGGTTTTCCATAAATTATAAATGAACTTGACATCTTTATCAGAACTATGAACTGTGGAAGGCCATGTAGTTTGGATACAATATAAGAAATATGACATCTTAGAAAATTGATCAACAACTATAAAGATGCTATCATGTCCTCTAGAGATTTTAAGAAGTTCTAAAAATAAGTCCATGAATAAATCTTCCCACAATCTATTAGGCACATTTAAAGCTAAGTATCTACTAGCTTTTGTTTGATTTCTTTACCTTGTTGACTTATATAACATGTAGAAACTAGCCTATTAGTATCTCTTGGCTTAGTAGTCTACTTATTCGTATACTAGAGGCATCACATGTCTCCTCAAATATTTTGTTGCAATTAGAGAGTCTTACGACATTTGTAGAGGTCATTTGAATTTTAATTTATTTTGTGGCTTTAACTACATCTAAGGTCCAAAAAATTATCCCTTTTCATGATGCATGCAATCAGATCAATGACTGAACTAAAATTCTTAATAAATCTTTGGTAGAATTCGGTTAAATCATGGAAACAATGGGGTTTATAAGCTTTTGGGTGTGGGCCAATCTAAATTGGATTTGATTTTTGAGGGATATGCTTTTAGTCCATAAGTAAATATGATAAACCATGAGAATATGTCCTCTAGCTAGAAAAGGAAGTATTTCTTAAAACTGAAATACAATTATGCTTCTCTAAGGTCTTTTAAGACTACTAACCTTAGGTGGTTCAATTATGAATTATCATCATAGTTGTATATAAGAATATCATCAAAATAGACAACAAGGAAATGCCCAATAAAAGATTCTAGGTTAGTGTTCACTAGCCTATTGAATGTGCTGGAGCATTGGATAAGAAAAGCATTTAACTATCCACTCTTAAAGAGTACTAGAGGCCTTACAACATATTAATTCTTTAGATGCCCTATTAGGGAAAATATATAAAACTAGCCAAATTTAGAAGGGCCATGCATACTTATAATGGATAAAATATTTGATAAGCAATGTGGAATAATGATCTCACTACACAACAACACAAAGAGTAAAGAATCCTTCTAGTGGTCTGAAGATATCTTCCTGTATGCCAATAGGGATTAAGATAAGTCCCTGAAGTTATTACATAGTGTAGAGTCCATATATTTTCTAATGAATTGGAACAAAATTCTTTTGATAGTATGTGAGATCTTAATGTTTGAAATGAACATGGAGTTGTATGATTGTAGCCCCTTTTATACCATGATATAGAACTTGTAGGCAATGATGAATCCTTTATGTAAGTGCTTTCCTAGGTTGTTTGAATAGTCATGATATTTAATAATAGACATGTACTACTTTCCTCCAAATCACATTATACATGAAATAAAGCAATAAAAATGATATTCTCAAGGCTATTCTAAAGGTAACCATTTAATATTTTTAGGAAAAGTAATCATAATTGAAGTATTTCTTGCATAAATTGACTGACGAGTCCTTTAAATCATTTTTTTGTGTGTGAAAACTATAGAGTCTAAGCAATACAACATACTGCATACATGATTTTAAAGAAAAATCAACTAAAAGTTACATATAATTGTATACTATTCTAAAAGGAAAATTTATGTTAAGATTTATTTTATAATAATGTCGATGTCCTTTTTAAACATTACATTGTTGCATTATATATATATATATATATATATATATATATATATATATATATATATATATATATATATATATATATATATATATATATATATATATATATATATATATATATATATATATATATATATATATATATATATATATATATATATATATATATATATATATAAAACTAAATAATATATGAACATAGAAAATATGATGGTAATGAAATATTCAACATGTAAGCTATAATGCAACAAATGTAATGTTTTAAAAGGACATATATATATATATATATATGACATTAATTCTTCATTAAATTAGTGGTTATTTTGACTAAAACTTATGGGTCTTATGGCTAAAATTATAAATTGGTTTGCAAAATATGCATGGTATAACATAGATAAATTTACAAATTAATTTATAAAATATTGTGTTATAACCATTATTATTTTACTATCCTATAAGAATTTTATTGGATCCTAATTGCTTGCGACTACAAATTTGTGCTATTTTCCAACACTACCAATGATTTCAATCCCCATATTCCAACCAAATGGTCTAGCAAAAACTTGCCACACACTACGAAGCTGGACATCTTCATTTGATAGCAGGCTACCCTTATATCTTATTTTATTGAGATTTCCATAGTCCTCAACTTAGTTAGTTCTCTCCTCAACTAGTTAACCTCCCTCTCTAGCTCAGTTATTTCCTCAAAATTCCCTACACCCTGCGATCTACTTGCCTCACTGATACCGTGGATATTCATTATTTTCTTCAAGATCACTAGTTGCATGGTGAATTCATCTAGTAAGATTGATCTAAGAATGGAAAGAAATCTTTGGATTGATCACATGATGGTGAGCCTATAAACTTCTCCTAATATGACATATAGGTACACTCCTCTTTCACCTTCTACCTAGTCATAGTATTAACACATATAATTATAGCACTCTCAACCCGCTTGCTAACTCTGATGAGCTCAACATCTTAGATTTTTCCTTGAGGTGGAGCCCCTACAAGAAATAAGGAAAGCTTGTCAAAGGACGAATCTAAAAAAATCTTAGTGTCATAATGAGAGTCAATATCAATCATAAGATATTTTTCCTAGAATTTTGAAAAAGCACCCACGATTTCAAAGCCTTCATCTCTTGTTCACTTAGGGATGTCACAATATCTTGCTCGAGGAAATACAAACTATAGGCTCTCTCATAGTGGGTACCTTTTTTCCCTACCAATGCGATTTTCAAGTACTTAAATTTATCAAAATTTCTCTTATTTACCCCAAGTAGCTGTGCCTGAACACTTACACCAATTTGATAGAGGCAACCTCCTCTACACTCTCCACTATTATGGGCCCCAATAATACTATCCTCATAGGAAGATTAACACCAACAACAGTAGCAAACTCAATTTCATTGATCACCATGGTCAGCATTGCAAAGACCTCAGTTGCAGTCTCATCATTAATCTTACTCTTCTTTGTAGATGGGGTAGAAATAAGTTGATCTTTATTGTTGCTTGGGTGTTGCCTTTTTTGACCGTCCTACTTGGTGAGGCCTTTGCTACCTTGGATGCATTCTTCTCAATCTTCTATGCTTGCGTTTCACAAAATGAGGCCTTCTTCAAGGCTCATACACATGAATAAGCAAGGTTGGTCAGGTTTATTTTCTTAACATTGGGGTATAAGCGGTCAAGCTAGCTCACACTCAGTTCAATAAACTATTCATGAGTTAAGTCCGATGAGATAATAAGCTATGTTTGATCCTTCCCTAAATTAACACTTATCTTGTAAGATATCTAGTTTAAACAATTTGATATAAAATGCACTGAAAATATATCAACATTTAGGATTTCAAGTATAAAATTATTAAAAATGTTTAAAAAATATATCCCACTTTCATATATTAAATGATTTATTATTATTATTGTTTTATTTTATATTCTTTGTATAATTTTATTAAAATAATTAATTGAATCATAATCATTTTCTCTATTTCATAATACAGAAGCTCGATCATGAGCAAGTTCAAACTTGTAGAAAAAGGCTTAAGCTCAAACTTGAAGTACAACCTTAAGTAGTAGTGACTTGAGCTTAACCCATCTATAACTCTATTAGCACATGCAATCTCTCAAATCACCCAAACAAAAGAGCTAAATCCTTTCAGTGTAATCCTTCTTTTTATACAGGGCCATGTGTAGGTTGGAATCACATCACCTTGATCAATTCAAGGTCAATGCAATCATTGAGGATACAATAAAAAAAATGTTAACTCTATATTTATTTTCCCACTTCATGTTTTGTAATCGTATTAAATATCATTCACTTATTTTTTCATCACTTACCTAACAAAAAGTTGAGTGAATTGGGAAACTAGATGTATGGTAACATATGCCTTCACAAATATTTAGTAGGTAGTTAGCTGGTCATGGCATAAGAGCTTGCCATAAAAGGGAACCCATAACAAAACTCGCCTAATGATTAACAAGTGCTACTCACCCAAGCCCATGATGGAAATCCCCCTTTTATGTGGTAGACTAGAGATTCCTCATTAAACTAGCAACTCAACACTCATTATATATCTAGACTGCCATCTTGGTAACTCCCTCTCTCCCTAAATGATCAATCCCATCAAAGCTCGTAAAGCTCTTCCATAGGATAATGTCTACTCGTATGGACCATCGCTTTACTACAACCATTTGACATGAGGCCTCTTCTATCTTGTGAAAATTTCTCACTTGCCTTTCTCCTTTCTTCTATATGGTAGCCTATGTAGAGTAGTGAACTAATTAGAGGATGACATGTAACAACCCAACCCAATATAACTCATAGATGAAATGGGTCATATCATGTTATATGGTGATAGACCAAACCTGAGATCTAATTTAGAGATTTTTTTTTTTAAAATTTCTTTAATTATTAACATACAACAAAGTTACTTAATTGGAAATAAATAAAAAATTTAGTCATCCACAAAATTTTTTTTTCTTTTTTCAAAATATATATGCAAAATAAAATCTCTATAATAAAATACATACTACAAACAAGAATAAAATAGAGCAAATAATAGCCATAACAATACAAAAATAGAAAAATAGAAAAAAGACCTATATAGACTCAGATAGATAAGACCCTGCAACTACAATTACTGAATTAGCTTTTTATCCTTACTTAATCCTAAAATATAATGCAAAATAGATGTAAATGAACATAGCTCAGTAGGCCACACTTACTAATCTAATATTTTAATACTTTAATGACATTTATCTAACTAAATTCAAGGTAGTTATTAACATACTATTATATATCAAAACAACCTGGAAACTTTCTAGCAACAATTAAAACCTAAGCAGGAGTTCTAATATTTTTGATATTTTTTAAATATTTAACCCGAAAATTTAAACTACTATGAAGTCAAGTGATTGATCTCAACGTGGAACAATACAATAATTTTCTTCCACAAATATTACCAAGCAAATAATATGAGAATCAAATGCAAGAAAAAGTAAATCGCGATAAGGAAAAAACACACCGGAATTTTAATGTAATTCTTTTAGTGAGGGGGAGTTTAGGAGATTTTTTTTTTTAATTTGCGAAGTCAACCAATATTATTTGACATAATTAAAAAGGGGGAGATTTTTGCAACTCGGGCTTTCAAGTTTATGATTTTGATGATAACAAATAATATTTATTAATATTTTATTTCTCCTAGTATTTGCAGTGCATATTTCTTTCTATATTGACTAATATTTCAGGTACATCATGCACCGTTCTTTGAAGATTCAAGGCTCAAGATTGCGTAGAATTGGTCATATTAAATGAGTCTGTAATTTTCATTTATTGAGTCAAGTCTTGTAATGATGTATGTTAGTTTATTTATCATGCACACACATAGAGGGAGCAAAAAATGATTATAAATATTTTAACTTTTATGTTCATCATACTGTACGATCTGGTGTAATAGAAATAAATTAAAATATTTTATTTTTCTTGGAAAAAATATTTTTCAATATAATTAACTGTATTGTACGATCACCACATTGTACTGTATGATATGTTATAATTAGAAAGCTCGCCGTCCATTAAATTAGGCAAAGATTTGAATTTGAAAAGTTGTTCTAATCGTACTGTATGATTATTATCGTACTGTATAATGTTTAAAATATTGCCTATTTTAATCCTGTGATTATTCATTCAAAACGGCTTAATTTTGATATTTTGATCGTACTGTACGATCAATAGAGACAATTCTGTCCGTCCCATATTTCGTCCTGGACGAACTGCACTTTTATTGAACTATTCGTACAGCACATCATACAGGACATCGTACAATATGAACTTCAACTGAACTGTTCGTGCAGTACTAACTGGACATCGTACAATACTAACAGGTCAATTTATGCACATCGTATTGGACGATCTTGCGATCGTACGGTATGATATTTGACGGTCGAATTGAGTTTTTTAGTGTTTTTTTAGCCCTCTATTTAAGCACTATCATAAGACTTTGTAAGAGTATTTTGGAAGCCATTGTGTCTTTGTTCTTTTAGAGAAAATTTGAAGAGAGGACTTGAAAGGAAGAGAGGAAAGGGTGGAGTTTGAGAGAGGGAGAAGATCCTTGGAGGGGGTTTCAAGGGAGTGTGAATGAGATTTCACACGGTTGCTCTGGCGAGCTTGCACCTCAGTACCATCGGATTCAAAGTTCATCTTGAAGGAAGTTTTGGGAAGAAGAAAATCTCGTTGGTGTCAAAGGACCCAGCTCCTCCGCCGCACCGGGGAAGGTGGAAGTGATTGTGTAAGGGCTTCTCCGCCTAGCTGGTGGGGATAAAGGAGAAGCACTAAAGGTTTAGTGTAACACTCAGAGGGTGCCTCTGGGGAGTGGACGTAGGTCATGGTTTGACCAAACCACTATAAATTGGTGTGTTGTTTCCTTATTATTTTCGCACTTTATTTCCGCATTCATTTTTATTGTGATTAATTGCGTGGGTGAAATTGATTATCTATCTTTTTATTGTGAATGAAATTCAATTATGCATAAAGTTATAAAAAGATATTTGTTTTTCATTAAAGAAGTTTTTAATCATCTAATTCACCCCCCTCTTGGTTCATCTAGTAATTTCAATTGGAATCAGGAGGGTTTCAAATAGGTTCATGTGTTGGATTTCTAATGGCCTAGAGGTGATTACATCTCTAATTGAATGAAAGGATGATTTGACTTGTTTTCTTAGTTGGTAAGCATCACATAAGTGATCATTAGTAAAGTCTAACTTAGGTATGCCTCTAACTAGGTTTTTCTAAGTTATGTTTCTAAGTGTTTTCATACTAGCATGTCATAGTCTCCTATGCCATAGCCATGAGTAATCAAATATCATTTTCAAACAAAATGAATTTAAACTATCAATGCAATCAAGGTCTAACATTTTAACATTGTTCATTCATTTTCCTTCTAAAACTAGTTATATTTAAACTAATCAGGCATTTATCGAATAGAAAATTTAATATCAAAACCTTTGTCACACAGTTGACTAATGCTAAGTAAGTTATGATT